>SJYT01031544.1:159043-205365 GCA_006410635.1 Cephalophus harveyi | reverse complement strand
CTTTTCCATGGGGATGGTCTTGATCCCTGTCTCCTGTACAATGTCATGAACCTCATTCCATAGGAATCTTCTCTTACAGAATGATTTCTTTGGTTTTCAAAGCAAACCATTCAATATTACAGTAATCCAAGTTTATGCCCCAACCAATAATGCTGAAGAAGCTGAAGTTCAGTGGTTCTATGAAGACCTACAAGACCTTCTAGAAGTAACACTCAAAAAAGATGTCCTTTTCATTATAGCAAAAGTGAAATCACTGAGTCATGTCCCACTGTTTGCAACCCAATGAACTGTACCCCACCAGGCTCCTCTGTCCATGGGATTTTCCAGGGAAGAGTACTGGAGTGGGTTGCCATTTCCTTCTCCATCATTATAGGGAATTGGAATGCAAAAGTAGGAAATCAAGAAATACCCAGAGTAACAGGCAAATTTGGCCTTGGACTGCAGAATGAAACAGGGCAAAGGCTAATAGAATTTTGCCAAGAGAATGCACTGGTCATAGCAAACACCCTCTTCCAAACACACAAGAGAAGACTCTATACATGCACATCACCAGATGGTCAATACCAAAATCAGACTGAATATATTATTTGCAGCCAAAGATGGAGAAGCTCTATACAGTCAGCAAAAACAAGACCAGGAGCTGACTGTAGCTCAGATCATGGACTCCTTATTGCCAAAGTCAGAATTAAATTGAAGAAAGTAGGGAAAACCACTAGACCATTCAGGTATGACCCAAATCAAATCCCTTATGACTATATAGTAGAAGTGACAAACAGATTCAAGGGATTAGATCTGATAGACAGAGTGCCTGAAGAACTATGAAGAGAAGTTCTTGACATTGTAGAGGAGGCAGGGATCAAGACTACCCCCAAGAAAAAGAAATGCAAGAAGGCAAAAGTGTTTTCTGAGCAGGCCTTACAAATAGCTCTGAAAAGAAGAAAAGTGAAAAGCAAAGTAGAAAATGAAAGATACACCCATTTGAATACATAGCTCCAAAGAATAGCAAGGAGAGATAAGCCTTCCTCAGTGATCAGTGCAAAGAAATAGATGAAAACAAAAGAATGGGAAAGACTAGAGATCTCTTCAAGAAAATTAGATAGACCAAGGGAACGTTTCATGCAAAAATGGGCACAATAAAGGACAGAAATGGTATGGACCTAACAGAAGCAGAAGATATTAAGAAGATATGGCAAGAATACACAGAAGAACTATACAAAAAAAGATCATCAAGGCCCAGAGAAGCATGATGGTGTGATCACTCACCTAGAGCCAGACATCATGGAATGTGAAGTCAATTGGGCCTGTGGAAGTATCACTCTGAACAAAGCTAGAGGAGGTGATGGAGTTCCAGTTGAGCTATTTCTAATGCTAGAAAATGTTGCTGTGAAAGTGCTGCACTCAATATGCCAGCAAATTCAGAAAACTCAGCAGTGGCCACAGGACTGGAAAAGGTCAGTTTTCATTCTAATCCCAAAGAAAGGCAATGCCAAAGAATGCTCAAACTATGGCAAAATTGCACGTATCTCATACGCTAGCAAAGTAATGCTCAAAATTCTCTGAGCCAGGCTTCAACAGGACATGAACCATGAACTTCCAGATGTTCAAGCCAGATTTTGAAAAGGCAGAGGAACCAGAGATTAAATTGCCAACATCCGTTGGATCATCAAAAAAGCAAGAGAGTTCCAGAAGAACATCTACTTCTGCTCTATTGACTATGTCAAAGCCTTTGACTGTGTGGATATCACAACAAACTGGAAAAGGAAGACATTAGGTTTTTTAATATAATGAAACTAACTCAATTTAAAACAATGTAATTCCTGGTGTGCCAGCTGCAGCACACACCGAATCCACTAGGCATGTGCATGAAAGATGTTAGAGAGCTCAGTGCAGGGAGACCACACCAGGGTGAGCAGACGGGGTGACCTCTGGGTTTGGTCATTCACAAATGGCGCCCCAGTCCACCTCTAAAGAAGGTTATGCATACGGTCACAGAGATGCACAAGTGAGGTTTAATTATTGAAATTTTTGATGGTTTGAACTTCCTTCCCAGAAAACTTAAATGACAGTGGCCTAAATAATATAGAGATTCATTTTTTCCTCATAAAAGAAGAACCCAACATGAATGGAACTTAAGGTCATTGAATTAAGTGAAATAAATCAGAGAAAGATGAGTACTGTAAGATCTCACTTGCATATGGAATCTAAAAAAGTCAAACACTAGAGACAGGTATTAGAAATGCGGGAAATTTTGGTTACAAGATGAGTAAGGTCTGGGGATCTAATGTACAGCATGGTGAGTAGTATAGTTTACAATACTGTTTTATATGCTTGAAAGTTGCTAAGAGAGTAGATCTTAAATGTTCTCACTACAAAAAAAAGGTCATCATGCGGTTTTTGACTGAAACATTAACTAATGGTACTATGGTAACCATTTCACAGTATATATGGATCAAATCAACACATTTTACACCTTAAACTCATAATTTTATATGTCAATTATATGTGGGGGGAGAACATTCAAGTCCAAGGAATGACATAAGCAACAGGAGTCAGGTAAGCAGACTGGACAGACAAAGAGCAGGAATCAGAACAGCAGTTCTCAGCCTGTGGGCCTGGGACCTGGGGCTAAGCAGCTCTTACAAGAAGGCTGTAAGTCAAGGTATCAGACTCCTGGCAGACAGACTGAGTAGTACCCTTGCACATAAATACTACTACTGTCACTCAAATGTATTAGGTTCCATTGTGATTAGATAAATTCATATGAATTTAAAAGGATTAGAAATTCATTTTCAGTATCTAATCTTACATTTTCTCAACTAGTATTAAAATACAAATTCTCCATATCAAGAAGTGTATACGTTTGTTTTTTTATGGGTAAAGTGAGAATTTCATACTTTAAATGTTTAGAACTATTGTGTTAATAAATACTGGAGGTTTCATTCTCTGACAACGGAGACGGGAGAGGCAGTGTATATGAAGCAGCCCATCCACTGTAGGCAGTTGAAGACATTTTTTTTTCTAACTAATATTTGGATTAAAGAGAAAATCAAATACAACATTTTGTAAAAATGTATTAAAAGGTTACATATTAAAACCTGTAAACTTTGGAGCTTTTTCCAGGAAATACAAAGTATTAAAGTCGATGTAAAAAGAAGGGGACGACAGAGGATGAGATGGTGGGATGGCATCCTTGACTGAATGGACATGAGTTTGACTAAGCTCTAGGAGATGGTGATGGACAGGGATTGTCTGGGAATTTCTTGAGTTGCAGCAAGGGTGGGAAGGACCCTCGTGAGGTTCAAGAGAGAAGGCGTGAGAGCCCTCGCGATTCCGCTGTAGAAAACGGCCTTATTTCGCCCTTAGTGGAGAACCTCATGGTTTTTCTCGAGTTGCAGCAGGTTATTCTTCAGTTACGAAGGGACCCTCAGGGACCCGCTTGCGTGGCCTCAGGAAAGGCGATTCTCTGAGCGAGTTCAGAGTAGACCCTTGGGATTCCTCTCCAGTCAGTGCCGGGTCCTAAGTCCCCGTCTGGAGCCGAAACTGGAACCTCATGTTTCGGCTCGATGTGTATAAGAGACAGCTGTTATAGCCTCTCCCATAGGCTATCNGGAAACGGGGCTCCTCCTGAGTTGTGCTTGGACCCTCGGTGTTCCACCAATGAGGGGACGGGTATGTCTGGGATTTTCTTGAGTTGCAGCAAGGGTGGGAAGGATCCTCGTGAGGTTCAAGAGAGAAGGTGTGAATGCCCTCGAGATGCCACTGCAGAAAACGGCCTTATCTCACCCTGATTTGGGATCCTCCTGGTTTTTCTCGAGTTGCGATAGGTTATTCTCGACTTATGACGGGGCCCTCAGGAACCCGCTTGTGTGGTCTCAGGAAAGGCGATTCTCTGAGCGAGTTGAGAGTAGCCCTTCGTTATTCCTCTCCTGTCAGTGTCGGGTCCTAACTATCCGTCTGGAGGCGAAACTGGAATCACATGTTTCGGCTCCAGTGCTGGCATGGATCTTGGGGTTCATCTGGAGTCTCCCCAGGGGAGTCAGACCTGGTTTCCGGTGGTTATTTGCACGTCCTCTTTCCTCCCGAGCTGTAGCAGCAGTGTCAGTGTTCCCGTCGAGTTGACCCAGGGATTTCTGTCTTTCCCTCGAGATGCCACAGGGCTGTGGAAGGAGCCACCTTGGTGTGAGGCAATAGGCGGGTGACACTCGAGGGAGTGCAGGGAAATCACGTTCATCTGGAGTGGACTGAGATATCTATTGGACTTTTAGGATGGTCGCCGACCCCAGGGGAACTCCGCTTTCCTGTTGAGAGCGTCACCTCTTGAGATGCGACTGGATTGGCGGGAATTCTTTCCCGACGAAGCAGGGAAAGGGACCCTCATCTCGAGCTGACAGTGGGTAAACGGGGCTCCTCCTGAGTTGTGCTGGGACCCTCGGTGTNGGATGGTCGCCGACCCCAGGGGAACTCCGCTTTCCTGTTGAGAGCGTCACCTCTTGAGATGCGACTGGATTGGCGGGAATTCTTTCCCGACGAAGCAGGGAAAGGGACCCTCATCTCGAGCTGACAGTGGGTAAACGGGGCTCCTCCTGAGTTGTGCTGGGACCCTCGGTGTGCCACCAATTTTGGGACGGGAATGTTTGGGAATTTCTTGAGTTGCAGTAAGGGTGGGAAGGAACCTCGTGAGGTTAAAGAGAGATGGCGTGAATTACCTCGAGATGCCGCTGCAGAAAACGGCCTTATCTCGCCCAGAGGGGGAACCCCCTGGTTTTCCTCAAGTTGCGGAAGGTTATTCTCGAGTTACGACGGGGCCCTCAGGGACCTGATTGCGTGGCCTCAGGAAAGGCGATTCTCTGAGCGAGTTGAGAGNGAAAACGGCCTTATCTCGCCCAGAGGGGGAACTCCCTGGTTTTCCTCAAGTTGCGGAAGGTTATTCTCGAGTTACGACGGGGCCCTCAGGGACCTGATTGCGTGGCCTCAGGAAAGGCGATTCTCTGAGCGAGTTGAGAGTAGCCCCTCGGGATTCCTCTCCAGTCAGTGCCGGGTCCTAAGTCCCCGTCTGGTGCCGAAACTGGAACCTCATGTTTCGGCTCCAGTGCTGGCATGGATCTTGGGGTTCCTCTGAAGTCTCCCCAGGGGAGTCAGTCCTGGTCTCTGGTGGTTACGTGAACTTCCTCTTTCCTCCCAAGCTGTAGCAGCAGTGTCAGTGTTCCCGTCGAGTTGACCCACGGATTTCTGTCTTTCCCTCGAGATGCCACATGGCTGTAGAAGGAGCCACCGTGGTGTGAGGCAATAGGCGGGTGACACTCGAGGTAGTGTAGGGAAATCACGTTCATCTGCAGTGGACTGAGACATCCATGGAATTTTAGTATGGTGGACCGACCCCAGGAGAACTCCACTTTGCTGTTGAAAGCGCCACCTCTAGAGATGCCATGGGAATGGTTGGAATTCTTTTCCGACGAAGCAGCGAAAGGGACCCTCATCTCAAGCTGACAGTGGGGAAACGGGGCTCCTCCTGAGTTGTGCTGGGACCCTCGGTGTTCCACCGATGTGGGGACGGGTATGTCGGGGAAATATTGAGTTGCAGCAAGGGTAGGAAGGACCCTCGTGAGGTTAAAGAGAGAAGGTGTGAATGCCCTCGAGATGCCGCTGCAGAAATCAGCCTTATCTCGCCCTCAGGGGAGAACCTCCTGGTTTTTCACGAGTTGCGGCAGGTTATTCTCGAGTTACCATGGGGCCCTCAGGGACCCGCTTGGGTGGCCTCAGGAAAGGCGATTCTCTGAGCGAGTTGAGAGTAGCCCCTCGGGATTCCTCTCCAGTGAGTGCCGGGTCCTAATTCCCCATCTGGAGCCGAAACTGGAAACTCATGTTTCGGCTCCAGTGCTGGCATGGATCTTGGGCTTCCTCTGAAGTCTCCCGAGGGGAGTCAGTCCTGGTCTCCGGTGGTTACGTGCACGTCCTCTTTCCTCCCGAGCTGTAGCAGCAGTGTCAGGGTTCCCATCGAGTTGACCCAGGGATTTCTGTCTTTCCCTTGAGATGCCACAGGGCTGTGGAAGGAGCCACCGTGATGTGAGGCAATAGACGGGTGACACTCGAGGGAGTGCAGGGAAATCACGTTCATCTGGAGTGGAGTGAGACATCTATGGGACTTTTAGTATGGTGGCCCGACCCCCGGAGATCTCCGCTTTCCTGTTGAGAGTGCCACCTCTTGAAATGCGACGGAAATGGCGGGAATTCTTTCCCGACGAAGCAGGGAACGGGACCCTCATCTAGAGCTGACAGTGGGGAAACGGGGATCCTCCTGAGTTGTGCTGGGACCCTCGGTGTGCCACCAATGTGGGGACAGGTATGTCTGGGAATTTCTTGAGTTGCAGCAAGGGTGGGAAGGAACCTCATGAGTTTCAAGAGAGAAGGCGTGAATGCCCTGGAGATGCCGCTGCAGAAAACGGACTTATCTCGCCCGGACGGGAGAGCCTCCTGGTTTTTCTCGCGTTGCGGCAGGTTATTCTTGAGTTACGACGGGGCCCTCAGGGACACGCTTGCGTGGCCTCAGGAAAGGCGATTCTCTGAGCGAGTGGAGAGTAGCCCTCGGGATTCCTCTCCAGTCAGTGCCGGGTCCTAAGTCCCCGTCTGGAGCCGAAACTGGAACCTCATGTTTCGGCTCCAGGGCTGGCATGGATCTTGCAGTTCCTCTGGAGTCTCCCCAGGGGAGTCAGGCCTGGTCTCCGGTGGTTATGTGCACGTCCTCTTTCCTCCCGAGCTGTAGCAGCAGTGTCAGTGTTCCCTTCGAGTTGACCCAGGGATTTCTGTCTTTCCCTCGAGAAGCCACAGGGCTGTGGAAGGAGCCACCGTGGTGTGAGGCAATAGGCGGGTGACACTCGAGGTAGTGCAGGGAAATCACGTTCATCTGGAGTTGACTGAGACATCTATGGGACTTTGAGTATGGTGGCCCGACCCCAGGAGAACTCCGCTTTCCTGTTGAGAGCGCCACCTCTTGATATGCGACGAGAATGGCGGGAATTCTTTCCCGATGAAGCAGTTGAAAGGGACCCTCATCTCGAGCTGACAGTGGGGAGCGGATACCTCCTGAGTTGTGCTGGGACCCTCAGTGTTCCACAAATGTGGGGACGAGTATGTCTGGGAATTTCTTGAGTTGCAGCAATGGTGGAAAGGACACAGGTGAGGTCCAAGAGAGAAAGTGAGAATGCCCTTGAGATGCCGCTGCAGAAAACGGCCTTATCTCGCCCGGACGGGAGAACCTCCTTGTTTTTCTCGAGTTGCGGCAGGTTATTCTCGAATTAACACGGGGCCCTCAGGTACCCGCATGCGTGGCCTCAGGAAAGGCGATTCTCTGAGCGAGTTGAGAATAGCCCCTCGGGATTCCTCCCAGTCAGTGCCGGGGCCTAAGTCCCCGTCTGGAGCCAAAACTGGAACCTGATGTTTCGGCTCCAGTGCTGGCATGGATCTTGGTGTTCCTCTGGTGGACGGGTATGTCTGGGATTTTCTTGAGTTGCAGCAAGGGTGGGAAGGACCCTCGTGAGGTTCAAGAGAGAAGGCGTGAATGCCCTCGAGATGCCGCTGCAGAAAACGGCCTTATCTCGCCTGGAGGGGAGAACCTCCTGGCTTTTCTCGAGTTGGGCCTGTCTCTTATACACATCTAATACTCTAAGCATTAATATATTAAATTCAGCCTTCTATTAAATATTAATTCACAACAATTAAGTAGGGCTTATTTCAGGATGTTTTAGTATTAGGAAAATCTACATGAACAGATTAAACGAGAAAAACTCATAGATCATTCTGAAATATGACAAAAAACATTTAGTAAATTTCACCTCACTTTCATGATGGAGGAATTATATCTTACTACTAATTGATTGGGAAAATACAGGATAAGACACCATAAATGAATTAAATAACACTTCCAAATGAATTTGACTTTCCTTAATTATAGTAGTTAATGTGATAATGGGTGACTGGCAGAGCCTTCAGGAAACTACACAGTGAAACATTAGAAAGGTTGCTATTAGTTTCTAGAGTAAAATAAGATGATGTGTGTATCCAGAGTTGTGCTGGAGTTAAAAAAAAAAATCCCCAATCTCAGTTCCTTACAACTATGTAGGTCTACTTTTCACACTTCATGACAATCCCTTGTCAATTCTGACTTTGTCCCACATGGTATATTTGACTTCAAAACTCCACCTCTTTGTTATTTGTCAGAGAGATATTCCACACATGCACAAAGATATTTGTATAAATATGTTCACTGAAAACCCAAAACCCATCACTAGCAGAATAGTTTTCAAAATTATGGTAAATCCCTACTATGAATCAAGAAAACTTATCTTCAGCAATTGAAAAGCTCTATGAATGATTAAGAAAAAGTTATACAAAGATACATAGAAAACACTAGAGATCATCTCTGGGCAGATTGTAGAATAAGGGAATTATAATTGAGATGTTCTCTTTTCTTATTTTATGCTTCTATGTTGTTTGAACATACTGTATAATAATCATATACTATTAATATATACTTATATTTCCTTTTCTTCTTAATTTCAAATATACTTCAAGTATACTACTGTATACTCACTATGATGGCTTTATCAAGTTCTTGTGTTTCTGGGACATTGTATTTTGGGGTTTTATTTTTATTTGTGGGGTTTTTTTTTGGTTTATTATTTGAGATACAAAAGTTTAAGACAAAGATAATACCTTTGTAGTTTATATTCTTTATTATTATATTATAACCCTCTATACCCGAATTAATTCCTTGAGATTTGGATTCCACATTCTAGAAAATTGTAGTATCATTCCTGTTTTCATTTTGTTTGCATTTGGTGAGTGTGTTTTGCCTCTTGTTTCCTTTGTATCTTTTTTAGTTATTGTGGTGTGCTTCTCCCAGATCTTACAGAGTCTTGACTTTAAAAGTATAACTGAAGCTGGAAAGTTCATGGATTCAGTGAAACTCTGAAACAATGAAATATGGTTCAAACAAGTTCTTTGAAAAGCTACATGCTTAGCTGGCCATAATGTCTTATTGGACAGATAAGGTAAGCATCAGTGAAATTTTACATACTTGTTCTCTTTAATTGAAAGTAAATGTATACCCATTATTTAACTTGCCATTTTAAAGTTGAATTTATGTGTCAGCCTGTTTTCTAAGGAAGGAAAAGAGCTTTCCTAATATGTAAGGATTTGTTTTAAGAGTTCTAAGAATTGTTGATTTGTAAAGTTGACACAAGACTGCTTTCTATAGGATACTGTTAATGGTATAAGACTGTTAATGGTATAAGATTGTGTGTGTTCTATGATGTGGTAAACCACAGCTGTCATAGGGGATTAACCTTAACTACCAATTATATCTCACTGTGATCTCAACAACTAGAGCTAATTAATTCTACTTCTTTAAGGGACTGTGCAGGTTACCTGAACACAAAACACAAGCTTATATAAACTACCTTTAATAAAATACAAGTGACTCTAACAGATTAAAAGATAAGAAAAAAAATCTCAATTTGCCATGTCAGTAAGACTAGTATGATTGAACAAAAATGTAACATGTGTATCTTATGGGTTATTTTCAGAGAAACTGCAAAAGATGAAGACTGACAATCAACGAAAAAAAATTCCACAGATAGATCTAAACCTCTTTCACCTTGAGACTCATATCTGTTGCCAGGATAACTGAGCTGGAAGAAGTTCAAAAACTGTCTACCATACTTAGCAAAAATCTTTATCCCCAAAGAAACTGAGGACTTGTTACACTGAGTATGTCTCCAAGCAAGATAAAATGGTGAGCTAAGTCTTTCTCATAGTCCAAGCACCATGAAAGACATTGGAATATAGCAGTGACACGTGTAAACACTGCCCTCCTGAACTAACAGTTTAATATTGTTGTTTAATCGCTAAGTCATGTCTGACTCTTTTGCGACCCCATGGACTGAAGACTGCCAGGCTCCTCTATCCATGGGCTTCTCCATGCAAGAATACTAGAGTGGGAAGCCATTTCCTTCTCCAGGGGATCTTCCTGATCCAGCGATCGAATCCACATCTGCATTTTCAGGCAGATTCTTTACCACTGAGCTACCAAGGAAGCCTTACAGATTAATATATTATTACTTGCCTGTTACCCTGCTCTTGCTGCCCAATTTGGTACCATTAGCCATGCATAGCTATTTAAAGTTAAATTTAATAAAGTTTATAATCAGTCATGCTAGCCATATTTCGAGTGCTAATGTACAACATGATGACTATAGTTAACACTAATATATATTTAAAAGTTGTTGACAGAGTAGATCCTAAGAGTTCTCATTACAAAAGAAAGAGATTTTTTTCTTTTTTTGTTTTTTTTTTTTTCCTAGTCATTTTATTTATTTATTTTTACTTTACAATATTGTATTGGTTTTGCCATACATCAACATGAATCTGCCATGGGTATACACATGTTCCGCATCCTGAACCCCTCTCCCACCTGAGATGATGGATGTAAAAAACTTATTTGGGTAACTATTTCACAATATATACCTTAAACTTACTTACAGAGTACTGTGTGTCAATTATACCTCAATAAAACTAGAGAAAAACAAATCTAGGATTTAACTAGAGGTAAGTCCTATCTATGAGGTAAAAAGAAAGGAAAGGGAAAAAATCTATCTATGAGGTATGAAGTAAAAAGAAAGGAAGGGGAAAATCCATTTCTTTGCTATCTCTTTGTAAATTCTGAGACATTTAAAACTGAAACAGGTCATGTAACTCTTACTCAGCATCACCATCCACGGTTATGGAGGAGGCCACATTATATCTATACCCTTGCTAGAGCTATGAAAGAATTTCAGTATATTTAAAAGCACAATGCCTTGCTTATGAGAATTGCACAATAAATAGTTGGACAGTCCCTGAGAGGTGCCTATATCCCTGAATTATTGCAAGCTTCCAGTAATCTTTTTCTTTCTGAGCCTAGGTGATCTAGCCAACATTTTACTCTACAAGCATCTGTCCATCCAAGACCACAGCTGCTCTTCATCTTTTCTTTATTACTATACCAGGCCATGCAAAATGAGCACAAGCCTTCTCTCCTCTGGGTTACACTTAGGTAAGGTGGGAGGACCAGCACAGCAGGGTTGCTGGGTCCTCTCCCCTAACCCATATGCCTTGTCACTGAGTCTGAGTCTGGTTACACTGCCAGAACTCACAGGAAAGCTCCCCTGGCAGGGCAGGGCCTTTGCCATTGCATCTTGCAACGTGACCTCTACTGCTCGACTCCCATCCTCATCTCCCAGCTCCCATTCTTAGACCCACCCAATCTGTCTGGCGTGAATGTGGGTCAAGTTTTACTTTTCCTCAGGAGGTTCCTCACCCATTGTAAGTCTGACATTGATTGTATCCTGTAACAGCTGCTGGTCACTTGTGATGTAGCTGTGTCTGTACAAACTTGGTCAGAATTGTTCATGTTGTGATCCCTTGTGCTAAGTGATATGCGTTGATTGATAACTACAATGAGTTGAATTTCATGTAAAATATCTTTAGGAAGCTCATACTATGATTCAGCTTTGACATGAAAAGCTGCTATATATGAAGGAAGGAATGGAAACAGCAATGGAACACAAGTGTGAACTTAGTAAAGCCAAACTTTGTCATTGGAAGAATGACTGAAATTCTATATTTTATTGCGAAAAACAATAATCAAGTGCTTTGTAGGAACTAAAAAAGAAAGACACCCACAACTAAATGAATCTGTGTTACATTCTGTTACTGCTGCTGCTGCTAAGTTGCTTCAGTCGTGTCCGACTCTGTGCGACCCCATAGACAGCAGCTCACCAGGCTCCCCCATCCCTGGGATTCTCCAGGCAAGAACACTGGAGTGGGTTGCCATTTCCTTCTCCAATGCATGAAAGTGAAAAGTGAAAGTGAAGTCACTCAGTCGTGTCCGACTCTTTGTGACCCCGTGGACTGCAGCCTACCAGACTCCTCCATCCATGGGATTTTCCAAGAGTACTGGAGTGGGGTGCCATTGCCTTCTCTGTTACTGAGATAATGGAAAAGAACTGACAATCACACCTAAGCAACATAGGTGAAGGGAGAGGAAATTGCTCAGACCATCAGATGGATGAAGGAAAATTCAAAGCAATGAGAGGTTGATGTGATTGGTTTGTGCATGCAATGGGACTAGCATTAAGGGACCAAACACTATTTTGTCTTCTAATTTTGAACAGGAACCACTTAAGTTCCAATAAAACTGATTTAATTGATAAAAACATGAAATTGAATTTAGACAAGTATAGAAAACCCTAGAGAAACTCCAGTATTCTTTGACATGCTTAGAAATTATATTATGAATATAATGAAATCAAGAAATCAAAATCATGAGTTTGAGTAACAAAGAGTGGTTTATTACTGTGTTGCTATGCTAAATTGCCAATGGCCAAAAGTTTTGTTCTACACTTAAGAGTGTAAAGCAAAAAAAAAAAAAAAATCTAGAGTGAGAAATCACCCCCCAAATAAACATCACTACCTCCCAAATAATTATTTGTGACAGCTGAATGATTAAATTCCATCAATGAAGCCCCAAAGAACCTAAGTAACCCATCAAGGATTTTAGTTCTGGATGCTTTGAGATGTGTCTAGACAGTTCTAGCAAGAACAACAAAATGATAGCACTAAAACTGTTGGTGGATTGGAGAAAAATTCCAAAGAAAACAACGGAGCAGAAATGTTGCATCATCAAGGTTTCTGACATAATGCATTTACGGATGTGAGTCAAAAGTCATTTAGAAGAGTCAGACCATGAATGGGAAGTATTTCAGGAATGCTTTAATCAATCAGTTTCATTTATATTTCCCTTTTAAAAGGAACAAGCGATAAATCATTTTTAAAACTATGCTAAATAAGTCTAAAAGAGCTCTTCAATATACAAAATGTTGTTTAATTGGAAAGAGGCACTGTGCCATGGTTTAATTTGAACTATTTTCTCTAAGTAGTATATAAGATAATGGTGCACCTTACAATAGGTAGCACCTTTAATTTGATGAAATTCTATACACTTTTTTGCTCATTGCTTTTCTAACAGTTTAGACAGCCATAAGGACGTACAATAAAGATGACCATTTTCAGTGGTGAAAATTAAACCCCAGGCTCTTAATCCTGACTTTGTTGAGACCATTGCACTTCTCAGGGAACCTCCAGTGCATACTCTAAAGAAGGCTCATTCTCCTTCAGCACCAAAACACGATGTTTCTATTGAGCTCTCCTTAGGAATCAATAAGAATGGAAATCTTTGATGATAAAGCAATGTAACGGCCCTTCACATATGCCACAAATACACCCAAGTGGCTGACATTTTTCCTACGTTCAACAAGCATTTTGGAGCATATTTACTATGTTCTGGATATTACAGTAGCCAGATCTCATTTGAAGGAAATTTAGTTTTGAAGTGATCTTGATCTTTTTGCCCCTAATTGACCGTTAGTCAAAATATTAAGCCTTGAGATGTTTAATTAGAAAAGCATGTTTTCATAGTTTTATAATCTGTGTAATAAATATAACCATGTAAAGGCATAGCAAAATGTAGTCTTTCTTTCACTGAATGTCACAGTAGCCACAGAAGCAGCCTGCTGACAAGCCTGATAAGGCTATTTTTAGCATATCACCTTTTTAGAACATTTGTGATTGTTAATTATGACCATTTGGAGCTCACAGATGGTATATGAAATTGTAGTGTTCTGTTTTAGATAATGAGGGTGGTGATATAACAAATAAATCATTGTGAAACAAAAGGACAAGGTTGGTGCACAGCATGGTGTATTGGTTATTTATTACACACAGTACCTTGCCTGTTAACAGTGCTTTCTAGTTGATTTCTAGCCACTGTTCCATCTGCCACTCTGGTCTTCTGTTTACACAACTTGCTACCTCTTTACTTGTAACCTCTGGTCTCTCCTTTTTTGCAGCTCCTGAGTTCCTCAGCTTACATTTCAATGCTAAAGAATTAGACACAACCCTGCCAACTGAAATGATTTTCCACAGCCTCCAACAGGCAGTTTTCCTTCAGTTAGTACATTCTTCACCCCGGTTCTCTATGCCTTCTGGTCATTGCCAATTACACTCCCACCAACAATTTCTCTACATATAGTGATTATTTTCCTTCCTTCTGCCTATCAAAACTCTGCCAATCCTTCAAGATACACCTTAGATCCAAAGCTCTCTGCACAGCATGCACTGACTTCACAAACTGTCATCATTTTCTTCCTTGAATTCCAAGTGCAAACACAGTAAGTGCCACATAATTTTATATGAATTTTTCCCTGATTGTGTCTTATTCCCCTGGAGGTCTTAGTTCAACCAAATGACAAAGTTACGAACAACAGAAAGCCTAGATGCTCTTCTGTGGCTTCCACCACCACACCAAATAAAGATACAAGTGAGACAAGGAAGAATCGGTGGTTAATAAACACCTGTTGAGTCTCTAATGCAGAAATAATTTCCAACTGAATATTCAGAAGACAACACTTTCAGGTCCATTTTCTTAAAGTAGAAGAAGCTGAATGTAACAGCTGGTGTAGAATGTTGACTCTGATGATGTGATAAATAATCCCTCAGAAATTTACAATTCTGTAAACTGTCAAGGACCTCTCCAAGGTATGCATCACCGGATCCTGAATTTCCAGGGCTCAAATCACTAATTTAATAGTTGGAGCTTTACAAGACCAAGGAGACTGAGCCACAGAAGGAAGGAATCTATTTGGGGGTTACCACTAGCAATTTGTTACAATATTCAGTGCCCTATTCTGTATTGATTTGGGCATAGCGTTTCAGTTATATATTATTCACTTAGCATTTTGATATTTCTACTGCTGAGATAAAAAACCTCAGGAAAATGGTATACAAATTCGTATAATGAGATATAAAAAGTTACTTGATAGAAAATTATTAGGAGGTTTGATCAGTATATTATTTACATTTGGGATACTTAAATTCAGAAAATCAAGGTTTGCTATGAACTAATATACATTTTAAAGGGAGGGAGGGAGAGAGAGAGAAGATAAAGGATCCATGTTAAAGAAGACAGGAAATCCAATCAATGAGAAGGAAAATAGCTTACAAATTAACTATTGCATCCCTTTGTCACACTGTCTTGATATGTTATCTGTCTCAATGGCTCTGATTTTGATGGTAAAGAAAAGAACTGGAGCCTCATACTCCTCTTTGGGTGTCTGCATCCCTTTTGTGACAGTCTTTTATTTTGAACCTGAAGTTACAATGTGTACAAAATATGATGATAAAGGAGATGAAACTTCACTGGAAAGTTTAAATTAGATAGCCAAAGTGGCAAGTAAAGTCAGCATGGCTTCTGACCCAACAACTCTACTGTCCTAATGATTTCTGATACTTCAAATTAGATCAGTGTTACCAGGGACCTGACTTTCTAGAAAAGCCACTGGTAAGAGAAGGTAGGGCTATCCAAAAAAGTGCCCTTCATACCCTCTTTTCCTTCTCTTGTTTTCTACTTTGACCTGTGTTGCTCCTGTTTTTCTAAGTAGTGTGGGCACCTCAAAATAGAAACCGTTTTTTTATGTCTGTGAACGGATCTTACAATGTCCATATTATGCTAAGCAAACTGAAATGTAAAATGCATACTTGGTGGTTGACTACTAGTTTGAGAGAAGTTAATAAATTATATGTATAAGAAAAAGAAGAAAGAATAATCTGACTATTGTAAATCTAGTTACTTATGAACAATTCTCACCCAGAATTCATCCTAAGACACTTATTTGAAAACTCTTTGAGATTTTCCACCTCAGGGACTTTAGATAATTATGGAGATAGATTAAATTTTAAGGTAGGTAGAATTAATTTTATTTGTTAATCCCCTGCCTCTTCTTTTTTCCTCATGTTAATTCTCTAACTACTCATACACATTTTTTTTTACTCTTTTCAACATTCATACTTTTATTCAGCCTTCAAGAGACACTAGATGAACATCTAAGTTCTGAGCCCTCTGAATACCACCAAGGATACAAACGAATAAGGCATAATGTTTCAGGCTACCCCGGTGGTGCAGGGGTAAAGAATCTGCTTGCCAATGCAGAGATCCAAGAGACTCAGGCTCCATCCCTGGGTTGGGAAGATCCTCTGGAATTGGAAATGGCAACTGCTTCAGTACACTTGCCTGGAAAATTCAGAGGAGCCTGATGGGTTACAGTCTACAGGGTCACAAAGCGTCAGACACAAATGACCACACAGACACAAAGTTTCTTAGTATATCAAGTAGCACATGAGAGAGTTTTTGTGCAACTGAATAAGGTTAGGACTGCTATTACAGGAAACTAATTTTGTGCAGAAGCATTTGATAAGTCACGACCAACTAGAATGCTACAATTTCCCATTTTATTCTTGCTGAATATATACTATCACTCCAGTCATTCTTTAGAGGACAACATGCATGCATGCTCAGTCTCTTTGTCATGTCTGACTCTTTGCAAATCGCACAGATTATAACCCACCAGGTTCTTCTGTCCATGGAATTTTCCAGGCAAGAATACTGGAGCAGGTTGCCATTTCCTATTCCAGATGATCTTCCTGACCTAGGGATCAAACCCATCTCTTCCACCTTCTGCACTGGCAGGTAGATTCTTTACCACTGAGCCACTAGAGAAACTTTTTAGAGGACAAAGGATTCTATAAATGGAACAACAGGTGTGTGAGTGTCATGTGTAATTATGTCCTATTAATAGAGGTTTCCTTTTCTATAAGATTTCTCATGATTGAGTGCTTGGTACATGGTTTGTTTTCTAATTACAATTAATCATTTTTTACTTGAAGGCATTCTGGTAACACATTTCTGCCACTATTTTTAGATCTATGACAAATCATATATTCTGTACTAACTCAGAAATGTTTTTCATTGAATAGCTCTCATCAAACACTGCTTCAAAGAAGATACAAATAGTCTCATGTGATCCCAAGGGTTGGCTTCACTTCAAAGAGAGGAAATTTAAGCCCATTATACCAACTAACCCATCAATGAGGGTTGTAGGGAGGGCAATCTTAGGCCTGTCGTAAAGAAGACATTTGCTGTTGTTTGGAATGGACTCTGACCCCAAAATGTCTCCTTATAGAGTCATTTATTGTTGATTTTCCTTCAGTAAAAGATGATCTTTTATTTCCAAACTCCTGTTAAAATGCAAACAGTACCAAGAGATCCAAATTCACACCAAAGTAAAAATAATATCATATCAACTCTTACCTGAGAAAAAATTGTGTGATTCAACTGACTTTAAGAACCTGGAAGAATTTATACTGAAAGGAGGAAAGGACAAACATTTGTGAGATGCTGAGGACACATTTCTCTTTATTTGCAATTTGCCAAGGATTGAGGCAGACTAGAAAGTTGGCAGAATTTTCACCAACGTTTTCGGTCTTAAAGTCCACCCTTCCACCTGCCAATTTCCTGACTTCCGGGGAGGGAGGCTTGCCACTGACACCCAAGCCGCACACATAGTCAAGTCTTTACAGGAACCACAGTTCACTCTATGTCTGCTTATGTTTAAGTCAAGTGCTCAGCGGAGTTTCTAAAGTTCCATCCATGATGCAAACTCAACTGTTCTCAGTCCAGTTACCTTTCTGATAACCCGGGAAAGAGAAACCACATCTCCTCAGATCTTTCCTGAATTCCACTAACATGTTCTGGGCTCTTCAATCTACAGAAGCACTAGAATATTTATTAAATGGGTGAATAAGTGAAAGAACAAAGAAACAAAAGAAGGCAAAATATGGTGGAAGCAACCTGGTAAGCAAATGGTTTGGGAATCAGGCAATCTGATTTAAATATTTAATATCACTCTCCATGACTGCTCAATAGCTATAAGCTTTAAATATCACTAAAGATTCTCCCTCTTTCAGATCCCTTCACTTGGTAGGACATACCACGACACTAGGAATGCCTCAGAGTAGTGATGACGGTTGTATTAAAAAGCGTTGATTCTCACTCTACTTTCGCAAAATGGTTTGGGTATAACTGTAGCATGACTGCCTGGAGGTTCCTAGCCTTCCTGCTTATCTCACTGAGAAGAGGATTATGTGGTGGTGTAAGGCATTATCTGTACAGCACTCCTGCTTCATTGTGTGTGCTTTTACCAGCTTGTGAAAAGTGAAAGCATTGCCATTATGTGGTGTTCTACGGGAAAACCTCTCATCACAGAATACAGGTGTGTGGGTTTGGAACAAAGTAGTTGCTCCTGCACAAGTGGTGACTACTCCAAATGCCTTACGCTTGGATTTATCACACAAAGAACCAAGGTTACACTCTCCATAAAATAAAAAGCCTTTTTTGCCAGCTAAAGTTCATTCTACACAAGCAGAGTAAGAGGGAATTTGATAGAATCATAGCCAGAACATTCAAGCAAAAAAATTACTCTTGCCTGAATTATTCAGAATAAGGTATTTCTCCTGTTAAATAATGGCTTTACCACAGTAATTTAAATAGCCCTATCAGAATCTCTAAGTGAGAACTTATTTGATGAATAGAGATAAAAGATTTAAGAAAAGAAGTCTAATTTTTCAATTACTAAGGAAACATATAGTTAACTAAAAATAAATAAGATGTTGAAGCTCCCTTGAAAGCGGGGCGGGCAGGGGGGAACTAACAAAAGATACGAATCTTTCAGTATCAAGCAACATAGAATTCTTTACGGTCTTAATTTACCTGAAGAATCTTTTGCCTTCACTTAGAAGACTTTCATGTAGTGAAAATCAATCTCTTACACACCCTTGGACCATTTTGGTGATTTTTGACATCCTACATATGCAAAATCATTTACTCAAAGTGACTAGAAAAGCGGAAAAATTAGAGTTTCATGGTTTACGAATTGGAATTTATACAGATTTTACAGCTTTGCTTTTAAAGAAAGGAAAATGTTTTCTGCAGTTAAAAAATCACTCCAACAGATGGGCCTATCTCCTCTATTTTTATTTCTAGTTGGCTTACGGGTGAATTACCCTGGACATAGTTATAAATTTGAAATTATAGGAACTGCTGAGGGGTGATTTTTTTCTGGCTATAAAATACAATGAGGACACAGCTGCAGCATCTAGAAACTGAGGGAAGCTAAAACCATAAAAATAATACTGTTTCTTCTTTGTTTTGGATGCAAGAGTAAGCTTCTCTGGTTTCCCATTATTTATAATGATTAATCTAAGGCCACATTCCCAGAAGAGTAATTAGCCAGTCAATTGCTTCAGTGTGAATCCAGCATTTCTGATTAAGTGTAACTTTACAATTAGAAGTGGCCAAACATTCAATAAAGCATAGTACAGTGTATCTTTTTATACTGAGGGAGAGAGGCTATGGGAGGAGGCAGAAAATATGATAGGAATAAGTGATTGATGTAACTCCATTGAAAAGAAATATTAGGACAACTGTGAATCATCTACTGAATAGAAGTCAACACTGAAATTCTATTTATTTTTCTATACATGTGCTTCTATATATGTCTGGTTTTTACATGTATTTGGCCTGCTGCTGCTGTATTTGGCCTACTACATGCTCAATCTCTAACTATCTACTTCATACTTTATCTTTGGCAAATTTTTTTTCATTAAGAGCTAGCTCTTCTGACATTTGATATATTTCCCAACTTTCCTATCTCCTAATCAACTCCTGTATATTGGTGTCAGTAGCAATGCTCTGAATAGGCATTTTCAAAACATATTAATCCTCTGATAAAATTCTTTAAGAACATATTCCCCGGTAGCCACAATATCTAGCTACAGTTCTTTCATATGAGGCTCTTCTTGGATTGGATTTTGCCTACCCTTCTGGTTTAATCTTGTTTCCTTTTTATGCCTTGTGCTCCAGCGATATTAACAGAAATGGTAGTATTAGAAATATCTGTAGCAATAACAGTGACCATTTATGGAGCATCAATTACATGAGAGATAAAATATTAAATAGTTTATCTCATTTAATGTTTATAATATCACCACAGGGCAGGTATTATTATTCCCATTCTACAGTAGGAAGAAGTGGGGCTCTGAGACATTAAGTAACTTGTTCAAGTTTGCATAGGTAGTAAGCAGTAGACCTAAAGTTCTTCTCTTAATCTCTTTGTTTTAACTTGAATAGGCCACGGTGCTTCATGTCCTTAGGCTTTTTCACATTTTCTTTTATCTTACTATGGTACCATTCCCTGCCTTGTTCACCTTGTTCACTTTAGAAACTCCTGCTCATTTTTTTAAGACTTTCTCTATGAAGATCTTCTTTGATCTGTCACCCTGGAAAAGGTAGTCTTCCACCCTGTCTTCCATAGTTCTATCCCAGATGTATGCACATACACACCCATTACTATACTCTTCATTATGCTTTATAATAATTTATGTACATATGGAAATAGCTATCTTCTTTATTAAGCTGTGACAAGCCTTCAATAATCTTGAAACAACAAAAAAAAGCACTCAATAAATTTCCACTAAATTCATAGAGAAATGTATGTATTTCAGAGCAATCAATGCACTGTGTTGGTAGTCAGGCTATGGATCATCAGAAGAGTTTGTAAAGGAGAAGAACACTCAACCAGCTGTGTAGGCTGTGATCAGAATCATACGTGATTTCTGATATCTCTTGCTCTCTTCACAGGTTCGTAGCAAGTCTGACTGCAATTTTTTTGCGAGCTCTAGGTTCTTGCATTATCTCATGCTTTTATTTAGATTTTCTAACACTGAATGGAAACAGTGACAAACATTATTTTGGGGGGCTCCCAAATCACTGCAGATGGTGACTGCAGCCATGAAATTAAAAGACGCTTGCTCCTTGGAAGAAAAGTTATAACCAACCTAAACAGCATGTTAAAACGCAGAGACATTACTTTGCTGACAATAATCCATCTAGTCAAAGCTATGGTTTTTCCAGTAGTCAAGTATGGATGTGAGAGTTGGACTATAAAGAAAGCTGAGCGTCAAAGAATTGATGCCTTTGAACTGTGGTGTTGGAGAAGACTCTTGAGAGTCCCTTGGACAGTCCATCCAAAAGGAAATCAGCCCTGAATATTCACTGGAAGGACTGATGCTAAAGTGGAAACTCTAATACTTTGGTCACCTGATGTGAAGAACTGACTCAGAAAAAGACCCTGATGCTGGGAAAGATTGAAGGTGGGAGAAGGGGATGGCAGAGGATGAGATGGTTGGATGGCATTACCAACTCAATGGACGTGAGTTTGAGTAAGCTCCAGGAGTTGGTGATGGACAAGGAAGCCTGGTGTGCTGCAGTCCATTGGGTTGCAAAGAGTCAGATACGACTGAGTGACTGAACTGAACTGAACACTAAGTACCTAAGAAATGTGCACCTGTTGGCTGGCTTCCCTCTCATTTTACTGTACCTGGATCAGGTGATCTCAATTCTAAGAATACTTTTTCAATCTGTCAGTAAACAAATATTTATTTTTCACCTAATATTAGCTGGGGATAGCTAGATAAACAGAAAACAGACAAAAGTCTTTGGTTTTTATGAGGCATATGGTAGTCTAGTAGTAAAAACAATAAAAATATAGGAAAAATAAAAAAGACATTCTACGATTCCAGGTACACTTTCCTACTTCTTTACTATATATCCTTCTCCAGGAAGAGCTATGACTACACTTGGAAAATATAAAGCAATTTAAATATTGGCTAATTCTACACAAATATATCTATACTGGTGTTTTGTTCTACACCATTATCAGCTTCCTGAAAAAAAAAAGAAAATAAGAAGTAGGGAAGTAAAAAACAAATAGTAATATAACAGATCTGGTGGTGGTGGTTTAGTCACTAAGTTGTGTCCAACTCCTGTGACCTCGTGGACTGTAGCTTGCCAAGATCTTCTGTCCATCGGGTTTCCCAAGCAGGAACACTGGAATATTGCCATTTCCTTCTCCAGGGCATCTTCCTGACCCAGGAATCAAACTCAGGTCTCCTGCATTGCAGGTGGATTCTTCACCAATTGAGATAACAGATCTAAACCTAATTATATCAATAACCACATTAAATGTAAAATGCCTAAACTCCCCCAGTTAAAAGGCAAGGATTATGTATGCTGCCAATAGGAAATGTACTTTAAACATGAAGATACAAATAGGTGAGTAAAAAATAGAAAAAGAAATAGCATGCCAATTCTAACCAAAAAGAAAGCCAGAGTGACTCTGTTAATATCATTTATTACTCTCTTTTTCAGAGAAAACAGTGGTTTTCAGGGATAAATAAGGTCAGTTTACAATGTTAAAGCAATAAATCTCCAGGAGGATAGAAAAATTCAAACAAACTTCAAGATATATGTAGAAAAGCTGGTAAAAAAATGCAAGGAGAAATTTAAAAATTCACAGTTTAAAGCAGAGATTTCAATATCCTCTGACAATAACCAGGAACAAGGAGATTGAAAATATCACCAACCAGCTGGCCTAATTGACACATTTAGAATATACCACTTAAAAACAATAGTATACACATTCTTTTCAAGTGCATAAAGAAATCTTACCAAAATATATCATATTCTGACTGTTAAAACAAGCATCAGTAAATTCAAATTATCCAAGTCACACAAAGTATGTTCTGTGTAAAATGGAATAAAAATAGAAATCAATAACAGAAATTTCTCTAGAATATTCCAAATATTTGTAAACTAAACAACATTTCTAAATAACCAATGCTGGAGCAGGCAGGCTGCGGGCAGCAGCTCCTGGACGTTCTCCACAGTCACGTGCACGGTCTCCGTGTACACAAAGTCCAACAGGATTTCCATGGTGGAGGCAGTTAAACCCTGAATATCTACATACGGTTTCCTGTCTCTTATACACATCTAGATGTGTATAAGAGACAGGAATACATCAAATGGAACACAGAAAGTATTTTTTTGACCTGAATGGAAAGGAAAACACAGGATATGAAAATTTGTAGGTTGTCAATAAAAGAAAAATGTATAGTACTAAAACTGTGTATTAGAAATGTAGGAATACCTTAACTCAATGACCTCAATGTCTATCTTAATAAACTAGAGGAATAAAGGAGCAAATGGAGTCAAAGTAAGCAGAAGAATGGAAATAATAAAAATCAGAGTGGAAACCAATGGAATAGAAAACAAAGAAAAACATATTTTTGAGATCAATAAAATGAAAAAAATATCTAGACAAATTAGAAAAGAAGTGATAAGACAAACGTTACCATTGTCAAGAATAGGAGAGGTGATATCACTACTGATTTCACAATGCTAAAAGGAAAATATCATAAATTTAACAACTCAGATAAAATGGACAAAGTATTTGAAAAACACAATACCAAAGTTCATTCAAGAAGAAATAAACTGCGTATTTATAGGGTTCTTTTTTTTTTTTTTTTCAATTTTTTACTGTGGTAAAATACACATTAACATAAAATTTACTATCTTAATCCTTTTTAAGTATACAGTTGAGTGGAATTCAACTCTTTCATCTTTCATAATGTTGTACAGTCACCACCATTCTTCTCCAGAATGCTTTCATCTTGCAAAACTGAACTCTGTACCCATGCAATAATAACTGCCCATATCTCTTTTCCCTTACTCCCTGGCAACCATCATTATACTTTCCATCTCTATGATTTGAACTACGCTAAGTGGAATCATACAGTATTTGTGTTTTTGTGACTGGCTTATTTCACTTAGCATAACGCCTCTAAGTTTCATCCATTTTGTAGCATATGTCAGAGTTTTGTTCTTTTTAAAGGTACATTTATTGTATATACCATATTTTACTTATTCATTTATCCATAAATAAACATTTAGGTTGCTTCCATATTTTGCTGATGGAAATAATGTTTCAATGAACACGAGTGTGCAAATATCTCTTCAAGATCCTGCTTTCAATTTTTAAGGGTATATACTTAGAACAGTGGAAACAGTGTCAGACTTTATTTTTTTGGGCTCCAAAATCACTGCTGATGGTGACTGCAGCCATGAAATTAGAAGACGCTTACTCCTTGGAAGAAAAGTTATGTCCAACCTAGATAGCATTTTCAAAAGCAGAGACATTACTTTGCCGACTAAGGTCCGTCTAGTCAAGGCTATGATTTTTCCTGTGGTCATGTATGGATGTGAGAGTTGGACTGTGAAGAAAGCTGAGCGCCGAAGAATTGATGCTTTTGAACTGTGGTGTTGGAGAAGACTCCTGAGAGTCCCTTGGACTGCAAGGAGATCCAACCAGTCCATTCTGAAGGAGATCAGCCCTGGGATTTCTTTGGAAGGAATAATGCTGAAGCTGAAACTCCAGTACTCTGGCCACCTCATGAGAAGAGTTGACTCATTGGAAAAGACTCTGATGCTGGGAGGGATTGGGGGCAGGAGGAGAAGGGGACGACCGAGGATGACATGGCTGGATGGCATCACTGACTCGATGGATGTGAGTCTGAGTGAACTCCGAGAGATGGTAATGAACAGGGAGGCCTGGCGTGCTGCGATTCATGGGGTCGCAAATAGTCGGACACGACTGAGTGACTGAACTGACTGAACTGACTTAGAAGCAGAATTACTAGGTCAGATGGTAATTCTATTTTTAATTTTTTGAGGAACCACTATACTGTTTTTAACAACAGCTGCACCATTTTCAACTCCCATCAATAGTGCACAAAAGTTTCCATTTTTCTACATCGTCACCAATACTTTTTATTTTCTGTTTTTTTAAATAGTGCCCATACTAATGGTTGTTGAGTTTTAGGAGTTCTTTATACATTCCAGATATTAATCCTGTATCTTAAGTATAATTTGTAAATATTTTCTCCCTTTATGTAATTGCTTTGTTGCTCAGTTGATAGGATCTTTTGATGTAAAACTGTTTTTAATTTTCACAGAGTCTAATTTGTCTTTTCCTGCTTATGACTGTTCTCTCCTAACAACTGGGCATGCACTATACTAGTTATCTTTCACTGTGTAATAAATTAATCCAAAATTTAGCAGCTAAAAACAACAAATATTTATCATCTCATGGTTCTGAGGGTCAGGAATCTGGGAATAGCTTAAGTATTGTAGTTCAGACTCAGGTTCTCCTTAAGGCCACAGCTAAA
Source organism: Cephalophus harveyi (assembly GCA_006410635.1). Taxonomy (NCBI): domain Eukaryota; kingdom Metazoa; phylum Chordata; class Mammalia; order Artiodactyla; family Bovidae; genus Cephalophus; species Cephalophus harveyi. Next base: position 180,315 of record SJYT01031544.1, on the reverse strand, counting down.
TTTTTGACCAAAGATTCTGTCATTTCAAGGCTCAAAAGGGGAGGACTTACTCCCAAACTTGCTCACTTGGGCCCTTTTACAGGACTGCCCCATGACACAGTAGCCAGTTGACTTCCTCTAAAGGAAGTGATGCAACAAAGATTTATAGAGAACTTAAGATGTAAACCACAGTTTTTGTTTTGTTTTTTTCTTTTATAAACTAACCTCAGAAGTGTATTTTATTCATGCTATATCCTATTTATGAAAAGTGACTCAGTAACTCCAATCCATATTCAAAGGGAAATGATTACCCAGATCACAAATATTAAAAGGTGAGAGTCACTGCAGTTTACCTTGAAGGCTGCCTACCATACACACACAGAAGCCCTCAAATTTCACTTTTAAAAGGTCAAGATTTAAATAATAATTTCGATGTTTCATTTTTCTTACTTAAAAGCACATCAGATGCCATTATTGCATTTAATACTGTGAATCCCCAAAATACTTTTTTCACTTTCTGAGCACTGGGAAAATCTGACACTAGATTTCCTAGCACACCTAAAATTTTAAAGCAAGTATTTAATTTAGGGGTGATCAGAGCAGACAATGTGATTTACAGACATCAAGTAATTCTGTTGACAAAAATTTTGTATCTCTTATGATAACTTTTACAATGATCTCCTCATTTTATTTGATCTGAAAGTCCTACTTTCAAGTCATCTGTTTCATCAATTAGTAATATTTAAGTATCTACCAGTAGCTAAGTTTAAAGCATTATGAGTTTAAAACATTATCATCTTTGCCTTTAAAAACTTAAGTTTAGTTAATAAAATATAAGCAACAAAATAATGAAATATAAGTAACATAGTAAAATAGTGGTGAAATATAAGTAACACCAAGAGGGAGGAGGGCCCCCTAAATAATCTTCAGCAGAACAGTTCCTTTCTGCTTAAGAAAATAAATGACTAGAAGTTAATAAAAGTAATTGAAAAATAACTCTACCATATCTTTACTCTCCCTAGAATCACACTTAATTGGGTCATGGAAATGGAAAAAAAAAATTCTCTAAAATAGAATACCCTTTCAGCAGGAGCAGTAGGCTGCTCACCACCACCAGGTTCATGAGTCCACTTGAGTTAACTCATGACTGTTCTACCACTGTGATGCTCAGTTACATAGAATGCCAGGAGAGCCAGCAACATCACTAGGATAAACATGCAAAAGGAGAGTCTATATTAATGTCTGTCAGTGTAAAACCAAAAGAGATGCATGTTACATTTCTTACGGATAAATGTGACTCCCTCCCTACATTAGTATGAAACCTTTATTGTTCAGATCAACTAATCTAGTCACCATGGAAATACCATATGGATATATGTCAACATCCTCTAAAAAACATAGCTAGTATATAGTAACTACAAGAAAAGATCCTGTGACAACTAAGATTCATGATCTCTAATGCAAGTTTCTCGTCAATGGATGGAGTCTTGGGCTGCAAGGGCAGAGGGGCACAGTAAACGGATGAAATACCATATGGATATATGTCAACATCCTCTAAAAAACATAGCTAGTATATAGTAACTACAAGAAAAGATCCTGTGACAACTAAGATTCATGATCTCTAATGCAAGTTTCTCGTCAATGGATGGAGTCTTGGGCTGCAAGGGCAGAGAGGCACAGTAAACGGAAAGAGAGTGAGGCAAGAGAGACGGAGGCTACCATCACTAAAAGTGACTTCTTTTACACACACACACACACACACACACACACATACTACCCTTCTAAAATTCAAAAAAAGTTAAGAATAATCAAATATATTTCCCTGAACATAAATGATTTTATTTCTCATAACATGATAAATTTAAAGGGATTCAGAAATGCCCTTGAAAGGACTATTCTGCTTATCTCTATTTATTAAAGAGGTGTAGAATCATTAAAATCCTGATTGACAAAGCAGATGTTGAGAACCATTCTCACTTCCATACCATTATACAAGATTGACCAATAGAGCCCAAGCAAGCACCTATTTCATAACACAACTCACACAAGTACCTCCTCTTAAATTGAACTGTAGTATTCTCACTTCAACAGAGTACAGTATACTTAAGATTTTCTTTTTATATTTTGAAAGAATTTATCTTACACATCTTGACAGAGTGAACCCTTTTCTGAGAGAGAGTAAAATAGGGAAAGTAAACTCATTATCTTTGTAATTACAGCTAAATTAAAACAACATTATGTCAATTATCTGACCAGGATAATAACCTTCACTCTCTACTTCATCTTGCATGTGTAGCGTGTCTGTTTTCCAAGATATAAAATTAAAAATTAATAAGTATTTAAAAACAGCTATCTCATAGGAGTCTATGAAAATGAGTGGAATTTAAGATAGAAAGAATGTAATTAGCTGGCCTGGAATTTGGCTAGTACAGCTGTGTTAACACCATAGCTTTTTCAAAACTGTGCCATGAGGCCTATAAGCTTAGAGTACAATGCCTATGACCCCAAACACAAGTCACCTCAAGAAAAGGTCCTTTCAAGTCAGAGGCAATCCCTTCGCTAATGCACATGACCAGTCACCAGTTACAGGTCGGCGGAAAGAACAGTCTTCTCTCACTTACCAAAACTTCCTTTTATAATAAATCAGAAAAAAATACCGAATGCCTCGAAAGCCTGATCAACTGAGCTGGAGGGTTTGTTCACGTGGGATTGTTAAACTCAGTGTTACAATGAATCCTTCTGTAAAAGCCTAATCTTAAGCAACATGTGCAGAAACTCTGTATCCCTTAATATTTGGGCTTCCCTGGTGGCTCAGAGGTTAAAGCGTATGCCTGCAATGCAGGAGACCTGGGTTTGATCCCTGGGTTCGGAAGATCCCCTGGAGAAGGCAATGGCACCCCACTCCAGTACTCTTGCCTGGAGAATCCCTTAAGCAACATGTGCAGAAACTCTGTATCCCTTAATATTTAGATCAATCAGAAGTCCTAAACAACCTCTGTTCCCTCCAACAGCTTGTCCTACAAATTAGCACTTTCTCTTAACCTACATACTACAGCAAAAAAAAAGCTAGTAATATTTTTGAAATTATCCTTGGTTGGATTTGGTTGGATTAGTAAAAGCATTCCTAAGATTCTCTGAAGGCTGTCTTTACACCTCAAAGTTAGAAATCTTTTCATGCACCTATTGAGTTTAAGGCTGAATCGGGTGCTGGCCTCAACTCTGCATTAGAGAAGTCTGTCTTTGACTCTATAACCAGGGACTTTTTACCCTGGGGTTTTACAGGTATTCATTAACCCTTGACATTTTAAGCAAAATTTGGGATGTTTTCTGTGAAGAGAGTTGTTTTATAATAAAGAATTTGTTTGTTCTTTGTTCTGGGTTTCTGGCATGGAGCTTCTGCAACAGAATTTCCTGAGTGATGGCATTATCTTTGTTATTTATGAGTCCCTAGATCACCTCTTAGTTTACACTAATGAGATGACTCAGGATGAGAGCAGCTCACCAGAACAAACAGCCATATGACTGGGGCTTTAACCCAGCCTGACCTCTGAAGACGGAAGTAGGGCTAGAGAGCAAGTTCAGCCCTATGACAAGTGCTTCAATCAATCAAATTCATGTACTGAAGCACCAGTAAAAACTCTGGACACGGAGACTTAGGCGAGTTTCCTGCTTGTTGGTTGTTGAACACACTGATACATCAATATCCAGGAAGTGATGCATTCTCATTTCATTGGAAGAGGACAGTGGAAACTGTGCTTGAAACCGTCTCAGCCTTGTCCCATGAGTCTCTTCATTTGACAGATCCTCATTCGTGTCTGTTACGATAAACTGGTTTAAGTGTTAACACTTTCCTGAATTCTATGAAAATTTCTGAATTTGTGGCCAGTTGGTTAAGAGTACAGGTTGCCTGGGAACCCCAAACTTGCAATGGACATATGAAGTGAGGACAGCTTTGTGGGGACTTGTGCCCTTAAACTGGTGGAGTCTTGACATTAACTCTGAATGGTTAACAGTAGAACTGACCAGCAGTAAACTGGGCATCCATAAACTGTTGTCAGATTCCCAAAGGGCTATTTGGCCCAAATACTAGCATTACAAACCACTTCTATAGAGAGTCTTAAGAAGAGTTTTCCAAATGAAGGTAAAGTTCTTAAAGAGAGAACTAAGAAAGCTACATAGCTATGAAGAACAGTCAGATGATTTCCACAAACTTGTAAAAGATTGGAAAAATGCTCCAGATGCTTAAAAGTCAGAAAAAATCATAAATCTTAAGCTTTCAAAACTGAGAAATAAAAAATTTAAAAACTAGCCAACCAGTTTTCTCAAGGCAGAAAGTTCAGTGCCTAACTCCTAATCTTCTGTACCCAGCCCAAACTTTCCACCTTTATTCCTTTATCACCACTCCATCACCTGTTTCCTTCCATCTTCTCATCCTCAGCAAATAAGAACACTAGTTATTCAGGCATTAAATCTGGAGTCTTCCTTGCCTGCTCTATTTTTCTCACGCCCCACAACTAAAATACCATCAAATTCTTGAAAATGTATTCAATAGCAGACAATACCTCACCTTCCACTGCAGTCCCCAAGAACCTTACAGGGAAAGGGACAGTCCAACGAAGTAAGCCTATCACTTCAAGGGAAAAAAATTACAACATACTCAAATATTTGACTTCTTCACTGTGTTGCTGCTTGCAGAGATGGGGTACCAAAAAAACAATGGCCAAGAAAACTGTTCTTAACACAAATCCAATCAATGGCACAAAACTGCACTATTGATCTGTATTTCTCACTGGCACATACTCATGGTGGGAGGGAGTAAGGGAGAGGGAGCCAGTTTTCACTTAAGAATGCCCTTAATGAATCACTATCAATTTTTAATTTTAATTTATTAAATATCAACCTTTGAGTTCATGTTTTTTGTAAGACTCAAGATGATAAAAGAGAAAACATAAATAAAATACTTTGTTAAATGCTGAAATACATGTGTGCAACTGTTTGTGTTGTAAGCTCAACTAACCACTTTTTCCATGGAAGACCATTTTAACTTAAAAGAATAATTGATAGACAAACTATCATCATTGGTATTGGCTATTTGCAGGCATTTTCCTGAAAAATGAACAATGAGTTTGTCACTTTTCAAGGAAAAGGAACCACAGAAATTTGATGCCAATGATAAAATTGAAGATTATTTGGGGAAATCAGAATTTTTGAAAAGACGTATCTGCCACTGGGGCTTGAGAGCTTCTGAATAGTTGAAAACTTTTTGATAAGACTGGTGGCAATATGAGTGAATGTGGTTTTTATATTATAAAATAAAATGCATCATACCATTTTGGAAATCTGCATAACTCAATATTCAGTATTTTGCAAATGATCACTTCATGATGTTGTCAAATTAGGCATGAATAAAGATGTATTCACAGTATGAGACAGATCAATGAGTATTAATAAAACAGAGTACAAAAAGTTTGTTGATATAGTTTCAATAAAATTATATTCCTCAAATATATTTTGAATTGATATTGAAAATAACACTGAAGAACTATTAACTTTTTAAAATTTTTGACCACATTCTGTGGCATATGGGACCTTAGTTCCCTGACCAGGGATTGAACTCCTGCCCCCTGCATTGGAAGAAGGAATCAACCTCTGGATCACGGGGTAAGTCCCAAAGAATTATTACTTATAAATACTGGTAAAATATCAAAGAATATCCACTATTATCTGAAAACACTTCCCTTTTCCAAGAACCTATCTCTGCAAGAATAGATTTTCTTCATATACTTCAACCAAAACAACATATCACAGCAGATTGAATGCAGTAGGAAATATGAGAATCTAACTGTCTTCTATGAAGCCAAATATTAAGGAGATTTGCAAAACTTTAGCTAAAGCAGTATTAATACTACTATCAATATTGTCTGCTTCCCTCTACTAAATGAGAAGTTCTTTTCAAGGAGGAATTTTGCTAATTTTCTGCTGTATCCCCTGGTGCATATTAGGCACTCAATGTATATTTGCTGAATGAATGAGTGAAATGAGACAGCATGAATATAAAGAAAAATGCCTCCAAATATTCTAAAAAACTGTAGCCTAACTTTGGCCACCTGATGTGAAGAAACTGATTCATTGGAAAAGACCCTGATGCTTGGAGACATTGAAGGCAAAAGGAGAAGGGGTCAACAGAGGATGAGATGGTTGGATGGCATCACTGACTCAATGGACAGGAGTTTGAGCAAGCTCTGGGAGTTGGCGGTGTACAGGGAAGCCTGGCGTGCTGCAGTCCCTGGGGTTGCAAAGAGTCAGACACGACTGAGCGACTGAATTGAACTGACTGAATCAAAGAGATTCTTTGATGATTAAACTTTAAATGTAATTTTAATTAATTTAAATTTCAATGCCCACATTTTTGAGTGACTGCTATACTAGACAGTATAGCACAAGAATTATAGACCAACCTCACTAATAAGGGGCTTCCCAGGTGGCAGAATTGGTAAAGAATCTGCCTGCCAATGCAGAAGACGCAAGAGACATGGGTTGGATCCTGGGTCAGGAAGATCCTCTGGCATAGAAAATGGCAACCCATTTCAATATTCTTGGTTAGTGGCTACTGTATTGGGCAGTGTAGCACTAGAATTATAGACCAGGTTGCTCAGATGGTAAAGAGTCTGCCTGCAATGCAGGAGACTCAGGTTCAAACCCGAGGTCAGGAAGATCCCCTGGAGAAGGAAATGGCAACCCGCTCCAGTAATTTTGCCTGGAGAATTCCATGGACAAAGGAGCCTGGTGGGCTATAGTCCATTGGGTTGTCAAAACTTGGTTACAACTGAGTGACTAACAGTTCACTCTTAAGATCCTTCAGAATTTCTAGTCTAGGACCACTGAGGTCATCTTCTATCTGCCTAAGTCGCCTAAGGAGTTCATTTACAATGCAAATTCTATTTGGATTTTGATAGTGGCCTCTTAAAAACATTAACTGATTCAGGGGCATAGAAAATAGGAAACTTACACTGAACAAACCAAAAAAGTGGACTATTTCCAAATAAACATGAAGCTAGAATTATCATTAGGAAATAGAAACTTTTAATTCTACCACAATCTTTTTTCTCTCTGAATTCGTATTTGCATTAATTTATTGATCACTATTTGAGCAAGAAAAAGTTTCTAGTTTATTACTTCTTCTAAATCACTCTTGCCTTTTTTTTAAAAAAACAACTGATCCTTTCTCTCTAATATTGATACTTCAATGGATGAATTATTACTACTTCTCTAAAGCTAAAATTGATCCAAACATTTAAAATGTAAAAATCTATATATACAGTCATTGGACTGGAGACATGAAAACTTCTATACAAATGAAATAATTAAAAATAAATTTACCAGAGGTTATCTAAAACCTTATTTGGATATTCAGAGTAAGACCTAGGGCAAATCTTTACAAAGAATGTAAATCACATTCCAAAAAGTTGTAGTTTGTCCTTATAAAATATGTACATACATATATAGGTAAATGGATAAATCCAAAGAAAATTTAAAATCCTTTATGCAAATGGTAAAAATATACATAAAAATCATGAGATGAGAAGACCTGGATATCTTAAACACACAAGCAAAAACACACAATACTGAAGTTGCTTGCTGCTGCTGCTAAGTTGCTTCAGTCATGTCTGACTCTGTGTGACCCCATAGACGGCAGCCCACCAGGCTCCCCCGTCCCTGGGATTCTCCAGGCAAGAACACTGGAGTGGGTTGCCATTGCCTTCTCCGCTAAAGTTGCTTCAGTTCAGTTCAGTTCAGTTGCTCAGTCGTGTCTGACTCTTTGTGACCCCATGAACTGCAGCACGCCAGGCCTCCCTGTCCATCACCAACTCCTGGAGTTCACTCAGACTCACGTCCATCGAGTCGGTGATGCCATCCAGCCATCTCATCCTCTGTCATCCCCTTCTCCTCCTTCCCCCAATCCCTCCCAGCATCAGAGTCTTTTCCAATCAGTCAACTCTTCGCATGAGGTGGCCAAAGTACTGGAGTTTCAGCTTCAGCATCATTCCTTCCAAAGAAATCCCAGGGTTGATCTCCTTCAGGATGGACTGGTTGGATCTCCTTGCAGTCCAAGGGACTCTCAAGAGTCTTCTTCAACACCACAGTTCAAAAGCATCAATTCTTCGGCACTCAGCCTTCTTCACAGTCCAACTCTCACATCCATACATGACCACAGGAAAAACCATAGCCTTGACTAGACGGACCTTAGTTGGCAAAGTAATGTTTCTGCTTTTGAATATGCTATCTAGGTTGGACATAACTTTTCTTCCAAGGAATAAGCGTCTTTTAATTTCATGGCTGCAATCACCATCTGCAGTGATTTTGGACACAAACAGAAATAGTGATATAATAAAATAGCATACTGTCTTAACCCATTGTTTGTTGAACACACGAGTGGTTCATACATGCCAAATTAGTGGGTGATCTGTTAACCACTCAGTAGTCTATCCCACTGCTTCCCTGGAGGTTTATTGCTGCTATGGCTACCACCACCGCCTCTCCCACTGGGAGCTCCCTTCTGACTCCCACAGTCTGTTACCCTAATCTCCCCTGAATCTACAACTTTGGAGTCAATTTGTCAGCCTGCATGCTCTCTGAAAGCAATAACTGGAGACAAGGAAGTATACTGGGAAGGAATATAAGACCAACAAGCATTTTCAGTTGAGCTGAGGCCATACAGGGCGTTGCTGGCTGTCAGAGGACTTTGAGATGTTTGAGATGTTTCTGCAGAAAGAAAGTCCTCATGCAGGGACTTTCCTGGTGGCCCAGTTGTTGAGGCTGAGACTTTTAGTGCAGGGGAAGTGGGTTCAGTCCCTGGTCCTGGAGGCCTCATGGCCAAAGGGCCAAGATGTAAAGTGGGAGCAATATTGTAATGAATTCAGTTGGGACTTTGAAGATTGTCCATATCAAGAAAAATCTTAAAAAAAGAAAGAAAGCCCTCATGCATACCAATCAGATTGTGTATTCACATTTCTATATCATTTGTCCAGCAGTGTCACTATTTTTCATTGAGCGCTCTGATTTAAAAAAAAAAAAGTCTTTACCCTCTAATGTCTGTTGATCCTCACAGACCCAAGGAAATAGTAACGGTTATCCCATTTTAAAGAAATATATGGAGTCTAAGAACCATGGCTGAAGACCCCAAGCAAGTAAAGGGTGAAGTTAGTTCACAGAGTAAGTCGGAGACCTGGAAATGTCTTTCCTCCTCTACACAGATTATCTCATCACACAGATAAAGTACATGGAGGTCATTAGAGGTCATCTAAATATTGTGCTTCATTCCCTCCTGCCTCATAGTCTGCCTACATGAAGAGAAGGAACAGCTGGGTTAATTCCTAGGCAGCAACACCCAGGAGAGCTTTCGACAGAAGTCTAATTTTATATGAAAATGCTACAAGATCACTTACAGCAGAGACATCCTCCAGATGAATCCTAATCTTAAAGTGAACAGATCAGCAAATTATATTCATATTTAAGGAAAGAGGTCCTGTAAAGACACGCCCTAAAATATGCCATTGCATTTCTCTGGAATGTATTCAGGAGGTGAAAATAACTAAAGAAATCAGCTAGCTTTCCTTATCACACAATATTCCCAACCATCTGCTGCATGTGCTTATGAAGACAGAGCTCGGTGCTTAAAATTCTCATCAAAGAAAATGTGAATAACCAGTTTACAACCTGTGAGGAAAAGAGAAAAGAATGCCTCCTTCCCAAGTTCAGATTCACAGTTAACACGTGTAGTTGTGGGTGGCTGTGCTTGTTTCTTAAAAGAAGATAATTGCACACACCACCAAATAACAAAACAAAAGGAGAAAATGTGTGTGGGAGGTGGGAGTGAGTTGTTAGAATAATTTAATTACTGTCAGGTGGTTTTCAAGCTGCACTAGGGGAAAAAAAGCCTAAACAAGATCTATTACCCAGAAAACAACTAGAGCTACCATCTCTGCTCATTTTTATCAAGTGATCCCAAAAGTTTTCAAGAATTTGACAAACTTTAGGTAGATATATGAACCATTTGCTACTTGCTTTGAATGCAAAGATAGGTTTAATTAAGGCCTTAAAGGCCAATAATGTGCAGTCTATTCTATGACTATTAACTGTGTTTTACACACTGGTGAACACTGGGACTGTTACTGATAAAAACAACCTTCTGGCTTCCTCTGAACAGTATGTGTGGCTCAGGTTCATATAGAAAGTGAAAGTGAAAGTGAAGTCGCTCAGTTGTATCTGACTCTGCGGCCCCATGGACTGGAGCCCCCAGTCCATGGAATTTTCCAGGCAAGAGTACTGGAGTGGATTGCCATTTCCTTCATATAGAGACTATGGAAATTTATTACCTATTTGTGTAAGGTCCCAAGCTTTGGGAAGGAGGGAAACTCACCTTATAGGGGTGATAGGGAAAGTGAAAGTGGCCACTACAATAGGAAAGAGAGGCTTTAAAAAAAGAGAGAAAAGACATGTCTCCTGCAGCCTAGCTCAGACCCGTGGCCTCTGCCCTACTTTAATGGCCTTAAGCTTTGAGGATGGCACTGAAATATACCACAGGTAAAACACAGGCAGGTGTGGTCCGATTCCTGCCCTGCAGGGATGCTTCATGAGGCGCGTCATGCTTTGAGAGTTCGGAGGCCAGAAGAGGAGGAACACTAGGAAGAGAGGTACCCATGTGCCAGAGACACACACAGCTATGAGCCCCTGTAACAACAGTATTCTACGCTCTGGCAGTGGCCTCGAGCAGGTATCAGTGTGGACATGATAGAAGATTCTCCAGGACAGTGACAAAGATTGCAACAATGCTTTGGGGAACTCAGCAATGGACAGTCCTGGAATAGACAAGACTTGACATGGAGAGAGGTAACTGCATCATTCAGGACAGGCTTCATATAAGGAAGCATGGTAGGTTGATCCACATCATCTTTGGAATGACAGTCATACAGGTCAGATGAAAGAGTCCTGAACCTGGGGGTACTGGCTTGATGGACTGCCCAGCTCTCCCCACACCTCTCCACTGCTAGCTCCAATCACACACTCCACCTTTGCCTCAGAACTTTAAATCCGTTGAGGATTAAAACAAATACTCTGTGAAATGTTATAAGCATACCTATCACTGTTAGCTGTCAACAGGATCACAAATGTTGACACTGACCATCAGAGTATTGAATGAATATATCCTTGAAAATAACACAACTGGTTATATGGAGGTCTGTGAGCAACTCTGAGTGAACAGAAAATTACTACAGGGTTAATTACATACTAATAAAAGTCAATAATTGTACCGTTACAGTTACTAAAATTCAAATGGCATCATTTTGTTTGTGAATCATTGGATTAAAGATATTAGGGCCAGTGAATTAATCTTTGCATTCCTTCCTTTAGACATAGCACAGCCAAGTGCTTGTTTACTTGGCATGCTCCCTGTTACTCTGAGAAGCACTTGGGCTGAACTGAGTCCCCTGGTTACAAGTACGTCATCAGCCACGCTTAAACCAGGAAATACAGAGCTCTCAGGAACTCCACTTGATAATGAAGCATAGAGAGCCAAAATTAGCCAATAATCAGCATTACTCTTCATCCTGAAATGATCCAATCGTATTTTACAAGGTGGGCTAGCAGTGGAGATCAGTTTGGTGAACATATAGGAACCCTTTCCTAGGTTTGTCACCAGTTTGTATGGTTTTAAATAACCAGGTTTAAATGACTTCCCAGTGTATCAAACTTCTCTTTTTCAAAATCTCAGAAACAGCCCATCAGTAGCAGAATTCATAGTTCATATGAGTGGCAAATTTAACTAGACTGTAAGATCTTTAATGCTAGGAACAATGTTTTATCCTTTCTTATATGTGGTGAGCACAACACTTGGTGCTGAAAATATTTAATTAATGTTTGCTAAATTATTAACAGTGAGAACACTGAATGATGAATGAGCTCTATTAGTCACTGGCTGATTGGACAGGACTTCTTATTGTCATCTGACACTACTGAGCACAGGGATGATGGGAATGACTAGCCTAAGATAGTTTACGGAATCACAAAAGCCCATGTGGCTTCCCAGCTTGTGGAGTCAAGAGCCCATCTAAACAGGACTAACTCAGTAACACACAGTCCTCCTACCAACATGGAGAAAAATAGCTTTGTTAGATTCTAGGATTTTAAGGCCCACTTATTTCAGACTACTTGCTTTCGGCAGGTATTGCATAAATACCAAAGAAACAGTGCTAAAAGTAAAGAGATTTTCTATTTTCATTCCTAGAAAACTCATAGGTAGTATTAAGTCTTGTAGTGGATGAGTTCAGCTGGATTCTCTTTATACTGAAAAGTGCACAGCAGACAAAGGTACTGAGGAATCATTCCCAGAGAATGACAGAATCCTGTTTTGTTCCTTGATTTACAGTCTAACACCTGAGTGACTCTTTAAAGAAAAAGCATCTAGGCTTACTGTTAGCAAACTGTTAATTAGCATGTAGCCTTGCACAGGCACTGGAGTGAAAAGAACTGGGTTTTAGATTTCCCACTTACTGGCTATACGACCTTGGGCAAATCACTTGACCTCTCTGAACCTTGGTTATTATAACTATTCCCATTTCTCAGCCTTCTTTTAAGATCCAGCTGAAGCCAGGTATGTTCCTAGAGACTCCATAAGCCATAAAGAAATAAAAAATGTTATTCACTATTGTTTTCATAGATGTCTCTTTCTGTATATATAGAAGGTAAAGATCTATATTGTAGGAAAATACCCAATTTAAAAGCAGTGATTCAGAGAGATATAATTGCAAATTGGAAGTGAATTCCAGTGTGATGGAGTGACTGAAAATCAAGTCGTGGATTCATCCAGGTGTCCAGAGACATCACTGCACACCAGGAAGGTAATAATGTCTTTCTACACAAGTCTGTTTAAAAGACAAAAGAATTTGTCTCTAAGTTCTGGTGCCTCCAATATCACAGTGATTCTGATACCCTGAAATTAAAAGTGGCATTCACTCAATGTCTACTATATGTATTTAATTTTTTAATTTAAACTTTAACACATATCTATCACATAGGCAATTACAGCTTTTTATTCAGGTTTTAAAATCTACTTTTAAAACTTTCCAGATATACTTGTGTAAGAAATATTACTGTTGGTAGAAACAAATATTAATAAAAGGGCTCGAATATCCAAAATGTAAGACACTGCCCAATAACAGAATTTCAGTGATTTTATGCTTTCCTATAAACCCGTGTGCCTTCTCTGTAAAATAAGCAATTTTTCTGACATTCTTTAATGGCCCAGTTCCTCTAGTCATTAAGGGACACATTTTTTTTAATGAATTTTAGTACTTCTGTATTTTTAACAATGGTGTATTTTACAGAGGTATATACAGTTAGTTTTTCTTTCTTTTTTTTTTTTTTTTTTTCGAGTTTCTAGTTAACCTTTCCCCTGCACAGTTGGGTTGCTGCTGTAAATTTGTCAGAGAATCCTTAATTTTCTTTTCTCCCTCATCTTCTTTTCCTCTTTGCGTCCTTCCGACAATCATCATGGCTCTCCTGACACTGATGCGGGGGAAACAGATGGCGCCCTAGCTCTCCTCTCAGGGCTTTATCGAGCTGCGTCTCAGAACCCACACAGAGGGAGGAATTTAGGTCCCAAACACACTTATGCTCCTCTAAAGATGAGGTAACGTCTCTCCTCTGCACCGCGATCAGACCGAGGCTGATCCACCGAGGGGGTCCGGTGAGGTAGAGGGCTGGATGCTGTGTTGGGCTCCTCCCTGTGAGCATTCGGTCTCCATGGAGACAGACGCTCAGCAGAAGAATCACGACGGGGCCAGGTGGGGACCAGAAGCAGCAAAGGGAAACGCCAGGAGTCAACAGATTGGGAAAAATAAGTAACTAAAATGAGAGACTCAGTTGTTTGGGTGGGAGGATTTACCTTCTAGCTGATTTTTAAAATATTTCTTCTCAAAAAAATAAAATAAATAGACTAGGTGAGTAAAACTAAAATTTTAGTTGTTAATTACAAATAATTTCCTCAGGGTCAGAATGTTTTTTAATCATTTCAGTGTTTATCATTGTAGATCTGCTCAATTTTCATTAAGCAGAATTAGTGAGAAAGTAGTTGATCATGAAAACTGTTGCTTTCACTTGGCAAATAATCACATTCCCATTTAAAACCCTCATCAAGTTGCACACACGATATGATCTATTAAGCTCTTGGCTTTCTCTAGCATCTCATTAATTTCAGAGAGTGATTTCTAATGATCACATTTCAGAAATTGTCAAAAACGTTTTTCCCCTTTTGTTGCCTGTCACTGAGTGAGAACAATCTTGGAATGACACCACACGTTTCAACATGCCTTTTCATAATGAGTCTTTAGGGGGAAATTCAACTTATGAGAATTAAGAAAACAGTCTGCTACTTCCCATAACATCAAAACCATAGGAATATAGCTTTGCATGAATAATACCACATGACTGTAATGCCAGCGATGGGGGTGGTTGTATTCTGCATAGATTATGAGCCATTGCTGCTAATCAGTTTAAGTGCAGTATTAATTGCACTTGCCAATATACACAAAGTCACTGACTACCATGTAATTTGTCACTATTTCTAAGAACTAAGGAATAAAAGGGAAATGTGAAAGGTGAAAACAAATTCTCAGCTTTGCCTCTCAACAATTGTATGCCACGGATCACAAAAAGCTAATGTACTCAATCTTACAACTTCTAAAAAGCAGGAATACATTCATTTTATTACTTTCTGCCACCACTCAGGACTAACCTTAGTCATTAGTATTGTTTTCAAAATAAAACAGTGAATTATAATTACTGCAGGAAAAACAGACTAGTCAAAGAGGTGCATTTATCTAAAATCCTTTGTCCTTAGAGACCAAAAATGACTCACAACTTGGGACTTGAACAGCAGATGTGACAGCCAGTGTCACAGGAGCCAAAAGTGAAGTGAGAGCAATGGTCTCAATCTCATTCCCTAGGGGATGCTTTTTAAAGAAATGTCCTTTGAGTTTATGCCAGTCACACAACACCTTTTTATGATACTGCAATGTTGTTCTGCTACATTGTCAAAAATCCTTGGAAACAGAACAAACCTGTGATATTTCAAAGATATTTCAGAAATACCTAATAATTCATTTTACTTATGAAATACTTAAACAACCAGGGCAAGAAAAAAAATGTGTTCAGTGTTACAGTTTAACTCATGATTATCAAAGTCAGTTCTTCTGCATGATCTGAATCAAGTGAAAAAATCCACATACCCCAAATATAATGCTTTTGCCCACTTGAAGTTGCATTTGAGTCAACATAGATTCTGACTTCCCTGGTAGCTCAGATGGTAAAGAATCTGTCTGCAGTGCAGAAGACCTGGGTTCAATCCCTGGGTCGGGAAGATTCCCTGGAGAAGGGGATGGCAACCCACTCCAGCATTCTTGCCTGGAGAATTCCATGGGCAGAGAAGCCTGGCGGGCTACAGTCCATGGGGTCCCAAAGATTTGGACATGACTGAGTGACTAACACACAGATTCTGACATTATTTCCAGAAGAACCCTATTAAACTTACAATTCTATCACCAAAAATTAAAGAATTATACTAGTAAAAAAAAATGCTTAGCTAAATGAAGATCCTTGAGGAAATATGATGAGGACAGATACAATAGGTAAAGAAATATTGAGACCGAGAGAGAAAGATCAATCTGATATTTTTTGAATACATATTATGTCCCTGCATTCTATTTTTGAATCCTCACAGTAAATTATTATTGCTCCCATATTACAAAGTCGATCACACAGACAGTGAGGAGCAGAACCTGAATTCTAAGTACACTGATGAGTGAGTAGAGATGGTGGATGAGTGGAGAGGAGTGTCTGGAGATAGTTCACTGCACGAGGAGATCCTAGGACAATTGGGAGAGTAGTAGGTGTCAGAGGACAAAGTTCCAAAGGCAAAGTTCACCAAAGAAGTGGTTCTAATGGACATAACAGAATCCTAACACTGGCTCTACTTTATTTCATAATCAAGTTTAAAACATTTGAAGGATTTGGGGAGAATGATTCACACAGAGGAAACTACAAGCACCCTTTAATCATCACATTCTTCAAAAATAGTAGTAAAATGCTGTTGGGGAGTTATTGAAAAAATTAAGTGGGCTAGTGCTAAGTGTGGTGAGGGTGTATATATAAGTGTGATACATATGAGTGTGTAGGCATGCACATGACAGTGTAACATGTATGTGAATAAGTGTGGTGTGGGGGGTGCGTGTCTGTGTATGCTGTGCCTGGATCTGTATATGTGTGATGAAGCACATTTAACACATTATTATTGATACTTTATGATCCTTTATTCACTCACCTGGGAAAACAACTGACTCTACTTGAACCCTCTACCAACTGGGAGCCCTGCCCTTTAGAAAATGAGCATAGTGTTGCTGACTGGGCTCCTCTTGAATTCAAACGGGGTACCAAAAAATGCCCAGTAAATCTAATGTTTCCTATAAGCAAATTCTCCACATTCTCCAAGAAGCCCATTTAATACTTTCTCATCTGTTTTCTGACCTCCAATATTCCCAACCCACTCTTTTAACTGTTGACTTCAACTTGTATTTCTCTAAGAAGCTAGATATAACCACATAGGAATTTTCTCACATTTCCAGCATCACTACCTACCCCTGTTGCTACCTAAATGCTCTGCCTTTCTTCCTGTTTGTTACATTACTCATTCTTTCGCAGTTCCTTTGCTAGTCACACCTTAGTATGAATAAAAACAAAATTACAATATACCAAGATGGATGGGATGCAGAGAAAGCAGTACTCAGAGGGAAATTTATAGCTGTAAACACATATATTTTTTAATAGATCTCAAATCAATAACCTAACATTATAGAAAAAATATTATTAACATATACTAGGAAAAAATGTATGTTAACAGTTAGATAACTTGGATATATTAAAAACAACTGAATTGAATATTTTAAGTGAGTAGGTTTTCTGGTTGGGGAAGGAAATGGCGACCTACTTCAGTACTCTTGACTGGAGAATCCCATGGATGGAGGAGCCTGGTGGTATGTGAATTATATCTTAATAAAGATGTTAAAAAATATGTGTGAAAGAGTCCCTGCACAGGGCCCAAGTGAAAGAGTTGTTCAATATCTGATAAATTATTAAATGCAATTCCTTGCCACACCCACCCCCTCATCTTACACTCCTGCCACACCAGACAACCAAAAGGCCATATTGTACCCCCATTAATCTTTCTTTCAACTTGAATTCTTTGTCCCACCCTCTCCACTTCATGAACCCCCAAAGCCTCACAGCTGGCTTCCAACCATCTCCTCTGTCGACACGGGCAAAACTCCCTGCTTTCGCAGTACTGGCTGTGTAGTCCAGAAATGATTTGTTCATTTATTTATCTTGCATATTAGATGGTGAATTTCTGAGGGCTACAACTTTGACTTTTCCAACATAAGTTTCCATGGCATCTAACTCATAGTAAATGCTCATTAGATATTTACTAAATAAATGAACCACTAAAACAGCCACATGGACTGCTTGTAAGTCATTGTTTATATGAAAAGAGTCACATGGACTGTTTGTAAGTCACTGTTTATCTGTTGAGAAAGGTTTTTTTGTTGGGCCAACTTGGAAGCAAAAAAGTAAAAGTAGATACCATGCATCCAGGGAAGGTGTCCAAATGATGAGCAGGCATTTCAGATTTACCTGAGTGTGGTTTCAGTATGCAGGAGAATCCTGTACTCTCTGTGTCTGAATATACAATGCTCTCAAACTATGGAATATGAGGTAAGATCAAGGATTAGCTCCATCAGAATGAATTATGTTGTATCTTTCAGTTATACTCATGAAGTTTCATTGCTTTCAAGTACTTCTTCAAAATTATTTTCAGTATATTTTGATCTATCAAAATTTCTTTTGGTCTATTGTACTAGACTAATTTTCTCTGTCATGTGAAAGTGTCATCATTTTTGGAACTTAGAGGACTCAAAGTTTTAATGGGAAGATTTAGTCCATCTTTTAAAATATGTTTTTTTTTTTTAAGTATACTTTCTTAGATGCACACTGTAGTTAGATTTTCTTGCTCTATAATTGATTTCTCTGTCTTGAACTTATTTTTGCTGATGTTTTTTTTTCTTCTGTCCTTGAAACAATAAGATACTATAACTTCACCTGCCTGTTTATAAGGGTTTTCAGGTGCAGCAGCACACCTGCTGAGAAAAACTGTTAGCACATAAGGAAAAGTGAAGTGGACAGCCTTGCCTGAGAGAATACAAGCAATTTTGAATGCATGAAAAGGTCTGAATAAAATGAGAAACAACATAACCTGATAGACCCATGGTTCAAAATACACTAAAACAAAGTTAAAAGTCACTATTATAAATTACTCTGGAAAATATTCTACAAAAGTCAGTACTTTGAATCTCACATAAAGGCACCTTACTGAAGCAGGAAATGCCCAGGAATTAAAAGAACAGCAGCATCATTCTTTATAGACTAAAATGAGGATGTACTAGAAAGCAATCTTCAAATCCTACTTTTCACAACGTCAAATCCATTTTGCAAAATTTGAAAATTTCTAGAAGCAGCCAAACATTAGAGCAAGGATTGCTTAGGGTATCAATTCTTTTATATTAAAAAACAATGAAATATGTTGGTTCTTGCCTACAGATGCAAGAAATAGAAACTTGAAAAATTAAAGTTCTGATATTGATCAGTCTTATCTAATTAGTGCTGTAATTATTCCTGATTTTTAAATATTCTTGTCACTTACTGATTTCATCTTGGCAAAAGGAGAGCACTAGAGTGGTAGAGTAGGGTTCAGAAACCCAGTTTCAATGCTGGCACTATCTAGCTGTGTTCCCATGGGTAAGTCCTTTCATCTTTTTGAGTTTCAGTTTTTTCTATTTAAAAAATTAAGAAGTTGAATAAAATTATTCCAATTCTGGTTGTGTGGCTAAAATTAATTATATAAAATGAAATATAAAGCATAGTCTGGAAATAAGAGCAAGATGAAAATTAAACACAATTTAAGGGAGGAAGATTTGACTTAAAAAGACAAAAAACAACATTTCATTTATTTGTTGTCACACCACTGTCTGTAGATAAGATTGGTGTCAAAGATACAAAAAGAAGAATGCTGTAACTTTAAGCAAGAAGAACAAATAAACTGCTGATGGAATGCCATCTCTACCTGATTGGAACAGAATACAGAGGAGCCCAAGGCCAAGTCTGAGTTCAGTGGGAAAGAATGCTAAGATTTATTAGTAATGTCTATCATAGACTCAGGAAAAGAAGTAGCATATGCAAGATAGTTGCCATTACATAAGCTGTAAAATGATATTTTAACCAAGGATAGTACATACCTGTTATTTGTGTTTCAAAAAATGCCTGGAGACTTCAGGACAGTCTCTATCCTCAAATAACACAACAGCATATAATCTGTCACATGAATTACAGTAAAATATAACTTTAAAATATAAGTATCTCCTCTCAGGCCCTAAACTGTTCTATAAATATAAGAGTTAAGCAGAAAAGCTACTTGCAGCTACATGCCCTCCCCATTGTTATTCATCTTTTCTGTAGTAGTAAGAGTTCTGGATATTTATTTGGGTATATGACTGCCCAGAATAAATGCTCTGTTTCTCAGCCTTTCTTGCATTTTTAGATGGGGCTGTTTGGCTAAGTGCTGACTAGTGAGATCTGAGCAGAAGTGATGTGACCAACTTCCGGGTCGTACCCTTACCTTTCCTTCCAAAGGCAGACTGGGTGATGGTGAGCCATGGATGGGGATGAAGATAAGGTGACACCCTGAATCACTATATCAGCTATACAATTCTAGGGAAAGGTACTCATGATAGAAATAATCCTCTATCTTGCTTAAAGCCACTATAATTTCAGATCTCTCAGAGCAGCCAAATTCATAACCTAACTATAAAATAGTTATAAAATAGTTACTTTGGGATAAGAAATGTGTCTTATTGTGGGAAATGTGAGTCAGGAGAAACCATATCCATTATGTGGATATTTTCAAGAAGTATCCAAGAAGGTGAAAGTTGCAGTGCAGCTACCCAACATATTCTTACACAGGAGTTATGTGGGTCAAATACAGCCAAGCACCTGCTTGTAAATAAAGTTTTATTGGAACACAGCCATGTTCATTTGTAATTGCCTATGGCTGCCGTCTGAACTACAATAGCAGAGCCGATTCATTTTGACAGACACCATATGGTCCACAAAGATACTTACTATCTGGACTTTTACAGAAAAAGTTTGATGGCCCCTGTCTTGAAAGACGTTAGCCACACGAACTCTAAGTGAACTAATTTCAGATACCACTTTTCTTATTTCCGTATGGCAGTTCGTCACATCTATGTATTAATATTCAACATCTTTGTTTCAGTTTATCCGGATACAGTATTTTCTGTCAAAGAACTATTTCCCCTCTTTCCTCTCCCTAGTAATTATACTTCAGTGCCACTTAACCCCAGGACCATTTTGCATGAAGAGATGTTATTGCTTCACAAGAATTAGTGCATCACAAAGGTGAGTAAGGAAAACCAGTGGGATAAGGCACAATCTTCTGGTTGTTGGCTTTATTCACTTCCAAATTTAGTGACTGACGCCCACATTCTGGTCTCACTAACTGTAAGTTCAAGTTCACTCTCTGATCTCAAAGACACTTAGAAACAGTGACTTTTTTTCACTGTTAAAGAAAATATATCTAAAATATTTAAAGAAAACAAGACTGTTTACATTAAATCCAAAAATGGTATGGGTCTATTTTAGCAGAAGTTTTAGAGATGAGCCAGTGTGAGTCTTCAAAGGTGAATCTGACTTAAACAGAATTTCAGATGGAAAAAGAAAGTGAGGCCAATGAAGTAGCGTATGCTGCATTTATCTCAACAGCAGTCAACTAATCAAAAAGAAAGAAAGTGTTTGCATTTCTAACTGCAAATTAAAAACCACACCTATCAAATTAGGCATCCAACTAACAGTGAAAAGTTTGTAATGCTGGCTCTAAAAATGCTTGGTTTTTGAATTCATTCTTTCAAATAAGAAAAATTGAGTCAAACTTTGGGCATTGAAATATAATGAAGACTTTTTAAAAAGGGATCTATAGATCAAAATTAATAAAAGAAATTCACTTGGTATATGTGCATAAATCCACATACAAAAAAATACATCATACCCATATTTTAAAAATGTATTTTAAAATTAAATTTATTTTATATACCCATCATCTATAACATGCCTGT
>SJYT01031544.1:143405-159027 GCA_006410635.1 Cephalophus harveyi | reverse complement strand
TTAATACCTATGAGATTTCAAAATCCAATTTGTAAAAATTTATTTTAAGAAAACCCAAGGTTGTGGGAAGTATAAAATGTTTTAAAATTATAGTTACACATATATTTAGAACATGTACTAATTTTATTACCCTTATTATCTCTG
This sequence comes from Cephalophus harveyi, assembly GCA_006410635.1. Classification (NCBI taxonomy): domain Eukaryota; kingdom Metazoa; phylum Chordata; class Mammalia; order Artiodactyla; family Bovidae; genus Cephalophus; species Cephalophus harveyi. Next base: position 158,883 of record SJYT01031544.1, on the reverse strand, counting down.
AGTGTGTCTAATATAGTAGCCACTAACCACATGTGGTTTCAAGTGTTACTGAACACTTGAAATGTGGCTAGTTCAAATTTAGATGGTACAAAATACATACTGAATATTGAAAACTTGGTATAATAAAAAATATAAAATATAGTGTCTCCATTTTTACATTTTGATTATATACAGAAATAATAATGTTAGATACATTGAATTCAATACATTATTGAAAATTAATGTATTATTTTTTATATTTTTTAACGTAACTACTAGAAGAAAATTATATATGACATTTCACTGTATCTCTATGGATCTTGAGTATCTCAGAGTACTTTCTTCCTCAAAAACAATTATCAGCTTTGGGTTTCTGAGAAACCTACTACCATAACGCTGGCAATCAGTAAATGTAAATTGTGTACTGGATATTTCAATGGGATTAAATAATAATTTTGTCTAACTGTGAAATATGGATTTTACTTTAAGGAATCTATTAAGAAATACAGAAATAAAATGTCCAAATTCTATTGTTCTCCTTGCTTTTTTTCATTTTAATTTCATTAATTCCAGAGACAAGACTATGTTTGCAGGTAGAGTTAAGATGTGATGTTAGTTATAAGTTGGGAAGGAAACAGATGACTAAAAAATTATTTGAATCAATGAGAGAATGATGCCCAGGTAAGATACAATAACTTAGGATGAAATTTGACTTAAATAACCTCATTCAAAGAACAAAAATGTAGCACCTTACATTATTAATTTTTCTATTTATTTATTGATTGCACCTTCACAATCAATCTAGGATACTAGCTTGGTACAGATGGAGAAAAGGCTTGTATGCAAAAACATATGAGATTCTTAACTGATATGCCCTCCACTGGCAATCAAGATAATACTATTTAGGACATGAATTCTAAAACATATTACAAAGTACTTTTTTTACTGTAACAGTTCTAAAATGCTGACTTGCTTTCCTGACCATCTAATTTTATCTTAATGAACTTTATTCTTTATTCGATGAATCACTATTCTTGTAAGGTCTTCTGCATAACGGAATAGAATGTGACAGCTAACAGCAAGTGCGAGTGACAGTGCCCACTGCCTCTAGCCCTGTTGTTTTGAGTGATATTCTCAGGATAGAGATACTTGACCCTGCAGAACACAGTCCTTTGAATTTTCTCCTAAGGCCCACTTGAAAGCTATCTCCTACTGCTCTTTCGATGTCAAGTCTTGCCAAGAATAAAAGTGCTGTGTCACTCACTCCATCAGTTCTTTGTCTCCAAACAGATGAAAAGTCCTTGTTTTCCCTTCTAAGATGTCAGGGAATGAAAAGAGAGAAAAGTAATTTCAGTGTCCAGAAGTAGACATGCCTGTGTGATCATTTCCGAACAACACCAGTTGCTCCTAAAGTCAACAGGGGGACATGAAGTGCAATTCTTCTCTGTTTTTAATTCTCTGGTGAATTAAAAAACTTCACTTGTCTTGAAAAAAATCCATACTTTATTTTTAATTCAGTGAGAGAACAAAGACAAAAGAAACTGTGGTAAATGTTTAGAACATGTATCGTTCATTAACAGGGATCGCGATTACAGGAAAAACAACCCTCCCTCCTTAAACTTCCAACTTAACCAACCTACAGCTGGATCTTCCTACCATGCCTGACATGAGGGCTTTTCATATTTGCACTTTCGGAGGTGAGAAGAGTGTTTGCAGAAGCCCTGGGGAAAAGTACAGTTGGAAAAGACACAAAAAATAGAGAGGACAAGATAGCCTAAACCAGACTCACGGACTAGGTCTAACCTTTCTTAGAAAGGGATGAAAATGTTTTTTTGATGAAGAAACTTATGAGACGCTGGATATAAACCTGAGTTTATATTGTTAACAAGGGAGAGAATATGACTCCAAAAGAGTTCAGAGATATGACCAGGTGCTGAGACGTGGTGAAGCCAGCCAGGGCAGGTGGTGTGTTGTTTGGTAAGATTATCAACAGTGATAGCTGAGGAAGTGAGCACGTATATGAAAAGAACCACATTTACCTATATCCTCTATCTATATCGCAGTCTTGTCTTCACTTTCTTCCTCATTTTCCTGCCATCACAATCTTAACTGCAATGTCAACATAATGCCTTTTTAAAAGCTGTTCATACAAACACTTTTGGTGCGTGTGATGGGTGTGCATTACTGTTTCTGTCACAACCTTTGTGCAGCAATGAAGCTATAGGATAAGGATGAACAGCAGCCAGAAAGTGCCCTCCACTCCAGCACAGCAAATGGGTTGCCAGATGCAGCCACTGTAGTCAGCAGCTTCCCTCAGCTAAACTGCTGGGGTAGCTAGAGAGGGAGAAGATTCGAAGTCTTGACCAAGGCCACTAGTGAGACAAAGCTTAGGAAACTCTGAGGAGGGACTGGGGTCACCAACATGATCATGTGGCCTCCTCATTCACACGCAGGGCCTGGAGAAGTCAACACACATTCAGATCACATGGAACTTTTCTTCCAGAGAATGAGACAGGAGTCAACAGAGCAGGAAGTAAGAATCTCTGATCCCAGAAGTGATGTTATTACTACATCTTTGTAACAGGAAGGAAGGACAGAGAATAAAACTGGTTCCAAAATTTAGACTGGAATTTTTTATTTGCATACTTCTTCAATATTTATCTCATATTACTCAGTAGATGCACTCATGAACTTAATAGTTTTTTTTTTTTTTTTGCAAACTGAATTATATTTTAAATTCTCCAGGGAATATCATATTGAAAGGAATCTGCAATAACATCCCTTAGCAGCTCAGACGGTAAGGAATCTGCTTGCCATGTGGGAAACTCAGGTTCAATCCTTGGGTCAGGAAGATCTCCTGGAGAAGGGAATGGCTACCCACCCCAATGTTCTTGCTTGGAGAATTCCATGGACAGAGAACCTGGTGTGCTACAGTCCATAGGGTCACAGAAAGTCAGACAAAACCGAGTGACTAACACTTACTAAAACACCACCTACTAAATGCATCCACTTTGTACAACTGTACTTTTACATCCTGTTTCCTCGAAATAAAATATAATTTCTAGCAAATTCACAATATTTTTATTCAGTTCAGTTCAGTCGCTCAGTCATGTCTGACTCTTTGTGACCCCATAACTGCAGCACGCCAGGCTTCCCTGTCCATCACCAACTCCTGGAGCCTACCCAAACTCATGCACATTGAGTCGGTGATGCCATCCAGCCATCTCATCCTCTGTTGTCCCCTTCTCCTCCTGCCCTCAACCTTTCCCAACATCAGGGTCTTTTCAAATGAGTCAGCTCTTTGCATCAGGTGGCCAAAGTACTGGAGTCTCAGCTTCAACATCAGTCCTTCCAATGAACACCCAGGACTGATCTCCTTTAGGATGGAGAGGGTGGATCTCCTTGCAGTCCAAGAGATTCTCAAGAGTCTTCTCCAACACCATAGTTCAAAAGCATCAATTCTTTGGCACTCAGCTTTCTTCACAGTCCAACTCTCACATTCATACATGACCACTGGAAAAACCATAACCTTGACTAGACAGACCTTTGTTGACAAACTAATGTCTCTGCCTTTTAATATGCTGTCTAGGTTGGTCATAACTTTATTTCCAAGGAGTAAGCGTCTTTTAATTTCATGGCTGCAATCACCATCTGCAGTGATTTTGGAGCCCCCAAAAATAAAGTCTGACACTGTTCTCATGGTTCCCCCATTTATTTGCCATGAAATGATGGGACTGGATGCCATGATTTTAGTTTTCTGAATGTTGAGCTTTAAATCAACTTTTCACCCTCCTCTTTCACTCTCATCAAGATGCTCTTTAGTTCTTCTTCACTTTCTGCAATAAGGGTGGTGTCATCTGCATATCTGAGGTTATTGATATTTCTCCCGGCAATCTTGATTCCAGTTTGTGCTTCCTCCAGTCCAGTGTTTCTCATTATGTACTCTGCATCTAAGTTAAATAAGCAGGGTGACAATATACAGCCTTAACGTACTCCTTTTCCTATTTGGAACCAGTCTGTTCCATATCCAATTCTAACTGTTTCTTCCTAACCTGTATACAGGTTTCTCAAGAGGTAGGTCAGGTGGTCTGGTATTCCCATCTCTTTCAGAATTTTCCACAGTTTATTGTGCTCCACACAGCCAATGGCTTTGGCATAGTCAATAAAGCAGAAATAGATGTTTTTCTGGAACTCTCTTGCTTTTTCGATGATCCATGGGATGTTGGCAATTTGATCTCTGGTTCCTCTGCCAGAGGAACCTAAAACCAGCTTGAACATCTGGAAGTTCACAGTTCATGTATTGCTGAAGGCTTGAGGACTTAATATGTGCCAAGCTTTGAGCTACATCCTGTGATTTCCAAGATGAGTAAAACACAATCCTTGTTCTCAAAGATGTTATGGATTCTCAGAAAAGATAGTTATGATGCCATGTGGGAAAAACTCAGCACTAAGGAAGAAGTGATTAATTCAGCAACAGCAGGGTGAAGTTTGGAAAGCTTTATGACTTTGAAGCCAGGTATTAAAAGAAGGATGGTTAAAATATTAATATGTCAATCAGTTAAGGGAAGGAGTGATCTCCCAAGCACAGAAAAAACATGTACCTGGGGCAAAATGGATGAAGCATACATAAATAAGACCTAAGTCAATTATCCAATTTCCTGTGAATTTACAATTATTTTAATTTTTTTACTGTTTTATATGTTAATACTCATATGTATGAATATGCATGGTATTTAGGGAAAATTGCAAGTAATACTGGGGGAGGGATTGAGATGGAAGAAGGTTGGATGAGTAGCTAGGAATCAGTTTGTATTGCAGAAAAATAAAGCTGTCAGCAAGTTGAAAAGCCTTGGAACATCAGAAATAGAAGATAAAAGAGATAATTTTAGGATAAAAGCAAAATTCTTTGTTGATTCTGGTAAAGAGAGGGAAGACGCAAAGAGAATTTTAAGACTAAGGTGAGAATTCATGTCAACAATCACTGTAGAATATTCAAGGAAGCATTTATAGTGAAAGAAGATGAGTCCAATTTGGAACTATTGAACTTGAGTCTCAAAACCAATATACAAAATGAGATTGGAATTCAAGAACAAAGTCTCAAAATGTGCATTTCCCGTGTTGTTGGAGAATATTCAATTGTACTATAGAAGATAAGAAAACAAATGGGAGGGTCTGAACTCATAAGAATTGTTAAATATAGTTCATATAAATTACAAAAAAAATAGGTAAAGTTTATAGGATATGTTATATATACATAATAAGCAAGCAAGTAATAAGTAAGCAAGGTGCTCATGAGACATAGGTAGAACTCATGTGCTATGTTAAAATATATGGCAAGTTAGCAACCTGTAAGACATGCCAAGAATTGATTAATAAAATAAAAACCATGATAGAATAAACAAGATTGTTGTTTGGAGGCGGAAAGGAACAAAAAGACTAAATCATGCCAACTCCAGGATGAATACTATGTCAGCCTCAAATTCGGTCATCCATTGGTGACATCTAGTATGTCATTCTGGCCCCATTTGTACCCTACCCTAGATGACATGAATACTCTACACCTATTTGTAATCGCACATAAGACCCATGGCTATTTAGCAGACTGACAATTCACTGTGATGGCCAAATGTCACTGGTCTTGAGTGTCTCCAATAAAACAAGTATATATCATGGCCCAGGACTACTCCCTGTGAAGTTCCACCTCAATCATCAACTCTGGTCCTCATAAGCACACTATGAGCAGGGAGGACAGCAATGGCAAAGAGAGACAGAGAGGAAAAGAGGATACGTGAGACTTGTGAACTCCAGGTCTTAGATACGATGGTCTTTCCATCTGCTTGTACCCTAATCTAAGAACGTTTACTTTATCTCTTTACCCTTGATATTATTGTGTGTGTTGTTTATTTAATAAATCCTGTGGCCTGTGATCCTTTCTGCTTTGTGACTTCTAAGATACCATGTTTCAGACAATTCCCTGGGGGTCTAGCTGTTAGAAATTGTTGCTTTAACTGCCAGGGCCTGGGTTTGATACTTGGTCAGGGATCCCACAAACAACCCAGCACAGCACAAAAAGAGAGACAGAGAGACAAATAAGATAGCATGCTTCATAGTGTACTTGTAATATTCAAGGTCACTACCCATAGGTTAGGTCTGAGCTAGAGTGTTATAGCGGAAAAGGCAATGGCACCCCACTCTAGTACTCTTGCCAGGAAAATCCCATGGACGGAGGAGCCTGGTAGGCTGCAGTCCATGGGGTCGCTAAGAGTCGGACACAACTGAGCAACTTCACTTTCACTTTTCACTTTCATGCATTGGAGAAGGAAATGGCAACACAATCCAGTGTTCTTGCCTGGAGAATCCCAGGGATGGGGGAGCCCGGTGGGCTGCCGTCTATGGGGTCGCACAGAGTCAGACACGACTAAGTGACTTAGCAGCAGCAGAGGGTTATAGTCATTGAGGTGGTTGAAATAATCCAACTAGACCCCAGTTACCTTGTTTTAACACAGTTTTTTGATGTATGCAAGCTTTCAATACATGGAAAATAGCATGATGCAAAATCAAGCCTCCACCTTTGAAAAGACATTGTCTCTTTTTATATCTATTTCTGAAACCTAATGTAAGCCCTTTGAGGGCAAAAGCCATACTCCATTTATCTTTGTTTCTCCATGCATGGATGTGTGCTAAGTTGCTTCAGTCTTGACTGACTCTTTGAGACTGTACGGACTGTAGCCCAAGAGGCTCCTCTGTCCATGGGATTCTCCAGGCATGAATTCTTCCCTCCTCCAGTGGATCTTCCCCACCCAGGGACTGAACACACATCTCTTACGTCTTCTGCACGGGCAGGCGGGTTCTTTACCATTAGCACCACCTAGGAGGCCTTTGCACTTCCATACCTAGCCTATTACCAGTAACACTGCAGATACTGTGTTTTGCTTAACTGAAGAATAGGTTACAGTGCCTTTAAATAACTTGAGCATTTACTTACTGATATTTACATGTTGACTCTGACAAAGTTCATCAGTATGACAAAAAGCAATTTTATTAACAACTGTGTGGATTAGATCATTTATCCAGACAGAGATTGCCATGGGAAAATACTGAATCCCTCTTGGGCAGGACTGACAGAATGAAAATGACTTCAATGACACAGTGGCTCAAGACTCCTGGACTGATGAACCTCAACTTAGTTTTCAACAGATTATCACAAAGATCCCAAATCCTCGATTCATTGTCAAAGTAAGCTCGCAAACAGAATTTGAGATTGTAGGAATGTGGAAAAGTAAACTACATGTCATATAAATTGTTTGCTGAGGCAGAGTAGAGCCGAGGGGTGATGCAAGTGTCAGGAAAAGCCAAGCCTCAACACATGAAAAAGTAAGAAAGAGAAAGAAAAAAATATGAAAGTCTTCTTGTTCATTTATCTGAGGTGATTGTTAAACTGAAGACACATTAAATAAATTATGGTTCTTTCATAGAAGAGAATACTTTGTAGCTGTTTAAAAAGAGATAAAAAATTTACAAGACAATATAGAACAATCTATCAGATAAATGATAAACAAAAGAATCAAGGTAAGGGTAAGTTTGTATAGCATGTTAATAGTTTGTGGATAACAATGTGGATAGACACTTGTATATGCATAAAATTTTGTTAAATGATAGACCATTTATTATAGTCATTGACTCTAGAAGGGGAGCTGATAATTTTGAAATGTAGCAGAAAGAAGGCTTGTTTTTTGTTTTTGTGTATTTTTAAATTTTTGTAATTTTGCATGTACCTTTTTAAAAAAACAAAAATAAAGAAATATAATCAAAAATAAATATTTTTAATGACAGAATGTATGGCAAAACCAATACAATATTGTAAAGAAATTACCCTCCAAAAAATAAAATAATTTTTTTTTTTTAAAGGAAAAAAGAAAGTGCTTTTCCATCAAAAATACCTGGAGGGTATTGTGCTTAGTGAAATAAGTCAGACAGAGAAAGACAAATACTCTACATGATCACTTATATGTAGAATCTAAAAAATAAAATGAATGAATGTAACAAAACAGAAATAGACCCAGAGAGAGAACAAACTAGTGGTAGGGAATTAAGAGGGACAAACTATCATGTGCAAAATAAATAAGCTACAAGAATAAACTGCACAGCACAAGGAATATACCCCACATTTTATAATGATTTGAAATGAAGTATAACCTTGAAAAATGTTGAATCACTATATTGTACACCTGAAACTAATATTTCAACTATACCTCAAATAAATAAAGCCTTAAAATATGTAAAACTCAATACAGTAAACAAATATATTTCTACTCATATTTATATCTACAGCAAACAGTATTTCACTGTGCAGTGGAAGGTTTTTCATTTAGGATTTGCTAAAACTTCCCAAACTGGATAAAACACTAATTTCTAATTATGTTGTATATTTTGAGTACTTTTCTTTCAAGTTCATATGTCACAAGAAGCCATTAACTCACTAAGCCCTATTCAACACTTCAAGGTTCCAGTTTAATTGATTTCATAAATTTCACAAATTTTAATTTATGAATTGAATTCTTTAGAATTAATTTATTTCTTTAGAAAACCTTTCTTCACAATAGGAGGTAGACAGTCCCATTAAATTCAAATTGTGAGTCTGACTCTTCAGAAACAAGATCAAGAAGAAAATAACAGATAAGCACCTTGGTTTCTTCTCTATAAAATAGGAAAAATAAAAGTAGCCTGAAAATACCTATAAAATCCACAATGGATAATAGTTGTGACTAACACAGCTTAAGGCCAAATGAAGATATGCTGGTTCTGTATAAATTTATGTCAGAAAACATGATTTTTTTGTCTTAGTTAAGTAAAAATGATGCTTGGTGATGGGTACTATCCTTGTATCACGGTTTGGCAAACATCTCTCCCAAATATCTATGATTACCTGTCTGAATTGGAAATGGCTCATTTCCCAGTGTATTCACAATTAACTGTTTCCATCTGCTTTGGTAAACAAAATAACAAAATTGTTGTTCAGATTACTTACATAGTTGTAAATTTTAATTCATTTAAAATGGATTTCTAAAATGTAGGTTTGTTTAAAAAAAAAAGAAAAAGATACATACTATATATTTACCTTCCTGTGATGAAAAACTTGAATTAGGATTATAAAGATATTAAGATATATTTGGGAGAGGAAGAATTAAATCTATCTTCCTAAGGACTGATATAAAACTAATTTTAAAACAATTCATCCTAATGTGGTAAAACTGACCAGGTAAACACCTGCGGTTCATTTTTTACTGCTTTTTACAAACATAGGCAAGACATCATTTATTTGGAACTTTAGTGAAGAATCATGCTGGTGGCTTAAACATTCTACGAAGGTTTATATTCAAATGACTAGTCCTTGAAAATAAAAGATAAACCAGACTAAATCACCTTTGGGTATACATGCTGTCAACCAGCAATTATCTGATCGAATTTTAGTTATGCCTGGAACATAAACTAATGACTTTGAAAATGAACAGCTATGTATTATGAACATTCAGATCTGTTATCCCACCACACAGGGGAAAACAAATGGATCTAAGAAAGGATTGAAGATGTTCAGTTGGTCAAGGTAAAGTGTAGCCCCAAACACAAAACCACTGCCCTGCAAACTCAAACCTCTTCCAGCCCCATGTTTAGCCTCAACCAGACTCATCACTTTGAAAGTAGAGAACCAGCTGCAGCTTCTAGAAGATGCTCTCTATCAATGACCTGCCCAAGAGTGAGTGTGTGTGTGTGTGTGTGTGTGTGTGTGTAAGACAGACAGAACAGCGGCAGAATGCCTGTGAATGTCTCTCTGTATCTGCCACATAAAAGGGGAAGGAAAAGGAAAGAAAAAGGAGGAGGATTAAAAAAATACTTCAAGGAGCCTGGGTGAAGGACCATGTTTGGTAGGAGATCTTTATTCCATGACTCAGGGGAAGAGCGAGGATAATTTTCAAATGCAATCATTTCTGACACCTAGCTTATTTTTAGTTGCCTGAAATCCACTCTGGAACAAGCCAACAGTGACATCCGTTCAGGTTAACAATGAAAGAATATCATAAACTCATGCTTTAAAAAAAAAAAAAGAAACGAAAATAAAAAACCAAGAAATCTCTTGAGTCTACAAGGAATAAGAAAATAGGTATGTTTGGAATGAAGAAAATTATTTACAACCATTCTTGTTTCCAATAATACTCCCCAAAATGGTTATGTTTAATTCCATATATTTACTTAATCACTCATTGAATTAATGTTTATCATGGAAGGTATACATTTAACATGATACAAGCGTTGTCCCAAGCTGGGGGTAGAATAATAAGCAGCTAATGCTGCAAAGGCAGGAGAGAAAGCAGGCCACCGTTTTCAGTGAGAGAGCGAGATTTAAGACACCAGCCCACAAACCACAGGGAACTTCACCCCATCTTCCTAACCAGGTTAGTGACCCTTGCCTTGAGGACTGGGAAAGTTCAAGTTTAAGCTACATCCTCAATCCAATCCTGAGAAGGTGGACATGTTGGTGAAAGTCCCTATTTAATAAAAGCAACAGAAGGAGGTGAAGAAAAGTGTTTCTCTTCATGAGCCCTAATACTAATTACATAGGTTCCTCATGCCTCTTATCAATCTTCCACAAACCTGCAGGCCTTCCCTAAAACGTGTTAGGCACTGTCACACCTTGGGGTGAAGACATTCATACTGTTTCCTTTCCCTGAATTCATTCTCCCCATTCCTATCCATCTTCTCTTCCCCAATTGTTGCTATCTTATGTATCTTTGAGGTCATCTAGAATTCTCTCCTTTTAATATCTTTCCCCAACTCTTCACTCCCACAGGAAAGTAAATTCCTGGCACTATCAGTTGCTCTGTGACCTTGGGTAATTGAGGCTCACTGTCCTCATCTATAAAACAGGAATGTTGTTGTTCAGTTGCTAAGTCATGTCCAAATCTCTGTGACCCCATGGACTGCAGCACGCCAGACTTCCCTGTCCTTCACTACCTCCCAGAGTTCACTCAAACTCATCTCCATTGAGTCAGTGATACCATCCAAGTATCTCAACCTCTGTTGCCCCCTTCTCCTCCTACCCTCAAGCTTTCCTAGCATCAGAAATATTTGCAATGATTCAACTAATAATACTACTTAACTCTTCAGGGCTAGAGTGAAGATTAAAGCATGCAGTATTACCTGATTAATAACTGATGCTTAATAAATGTTACTTTCTTTCTTGACTCTGAGACTGAAATTGAATTAATTTACTGTGTCTTTGTTAAATAGTTCTGGAACCAAGAATATTTTCCTTTGCCTGTGTTAAAAAATATTCAGAAGCAAAAATAACTTTGCTCTTTCCTCCAGGAAATATTTGTTCCTATAAGATAAAACTATGAGTCAACTCAAGTAGTTTACATATCAAGACAGAGTGCTCATCAAGACTCACTCAGTATCCTCAACTCACTGTGTGCTTACCAACCCGAAACTATTATATCAAAAACTCTGGAAACTGATAGTTTGGCTATGTTTAATAAATTCATTTGATCTGGGTTTGATCCCTGGGCTGGGAAGATCCCCTGGAGAAGGGAAAGGCTACTCACTCCAGTATTCTGACCTGGAGAATTCCATGGACTGTATAGTCTATAGAGTCACAAAGAGTTGAACACAACTGAGCGACTTTCACTTTCACCAAATTAAACTTTGCTTAGTCAACAGGTCTTTTTGGAGAACTGACAGTTGACACCTCTTTTTAATTGTGATTCAGTCACACTTTGCTTAAACTTCTGCTGTAAGCACTATGCTATAACTTCATTGTTGGTTAATTGTCTGATTATCTGCCTTTCTTTATAAAATGGTAAGCTTTAAGAAAGCAAGGTTGTGTCTTTGTAATGCCAATGCTCATCATCAGTGTGCCAAAAGGTAAGCAGGAAAAACAAAACAAAAGACATACATATTTCCTTGAATGAATGGATGAATGAAGGAACAGCCATCCTTGAAGTCACATATCCACTTTTAATCCACTAACCTAGTTGTTTCACCCAAGGCTTTAATCTGGCTTCTGGTTAGACCCAGCCAAGGTGAAGCACTAACAAAGGGTCAGAACATGCTAGCAGAACAAGGACCAGGTACTTACTTCCCCAGCTCCCTGCTCCCAGGTCACAGTTGCCAGAGGTTGCTCTACTAAGGCCACAGCTCCTCCTCAGGTACTTTTCTTATGGTTATATTGCTCCAGGTTCTAACAGTCACTTCCTTCCCTTTGCCCCCACAGGCCATGGCACAAGTAAATACCCCTCCTATTGACTGCCTTCACCATCCTTCATGGATTTCCTAATCCTAGTTACACCCTGGAAATGAGACCCTTCATTAAATCTTCCTCAGTTACCCTATATGGGTGTGCTGTCAGTATTACAAGGAATCCTGACTGATGCATCTTCTAGGGATAGGGATCACACAGAAAGAGGTACCACCATCGAGCTGGTATCTCTCATAACATAAGAAGTAGTATTACTAGACACTTCACTGCACTCCAGAGAGAAGAAATCCAGCTCCACCGACCAGAACTCCGACACAAGCTTCCCTAACCAAGAAACCTTGACAAGCCACTGATACAACCCCACCCACAGTGAGGAAACTCCATAATAAAGAGAACTCCACAAACTGCCAGAATACAGAAAGGCCACCCCAAACGCAGTAATATAACAAGATGAAGAGACAGAAGAATACCCAGAAGGTAAAGGAACAGGAGAAATGCCCACCAAACTAAACAAAACAGGAAGAGATAGGGAATCTACCCGATAAAGAATTTTGAATAATGATAGTGAAAATGATCCAAAATCTTCAAATCAAAATGGAATCGCAGATAAGAAGATGTAAGAAAGGTTTAACAAGGACCTAGAAGAAATAAAAAAGAGTCAATATATAATAAATAATGCGATAAATGAGATCAGAAACACTCTGGAGGCAACAAATAGTAGAATAACAGAGGCGGTAGATAGGATTAGTGAAATAGAAGATAGAATGGTAGAAATAAATGAATCAGAGAGGAAAAAAGAAAAACGAATTAAAAGAAATTAGGACAATCTCAGAGACCTCCAGGACAATATGAAATGCTCCAACATTCGAACTATAGGAGTCCCAGAAGAAGAAGACAAAAAGAAAGACCATGAGAAAATACTTGAGGAGATAATAGTTGAAAACTTCCCAAAAATGTGGAAGGAAATAATCACCCAAGTCCAAGAAACCAGAAAGTCCCAAACAGGATAAACCCAAGGCGAAACACCCCAAGACACATATTAATCAAATTAACAAAGATCAAACACAAAGAACAAATATTAAAAGCAGCAAGAGAAAAACAACAAATTACACACAAGGGGATTCCCATAAGGATAACAACTGATCTTTCAATAGAAACTCTTCAGGCCAGGAGGGAATGGCAAGACACACTGAAAATGATGAAAGAAAACAACCTTCAGCCCAGATTACTGTACCCAACAAGGATCTCATTCAAATATGAAGGAGAAATAAAAAGCTTTACAGAAAAGCAAAAGCTGACAGAATTCTGCACCGCTAAACCAGCTCTCCAACAATTGCTAAAGGATATCCTCTAGACAGGAAACACAAAAAGGGTGTATAAACCCAAACCCAAAACAATAAAGTAAATGGTAATGGGATCATACTTATCAATAATTACCTTAAATGTAAATGAGTTGAATCCCCCAACCAAAAGACAAAGACTGGCTGAATGGATACAAAAACAAGACCCCTATATATGTTGTCTACAAGAGACCCACCTCAAAACAAGGGACACATACTGACTGAAAGTGAAGGGCTGGAAAAAGATATTCCATGCAAATAGAGACCGAAAGAAAGCAGGAGTAGCTATACTCATATCAGATAAAATAGACTTTAAAACAAAGGCTGTGAAAAGAGACAAAGAAGGACACTACATAATGATCAAAGGATCAATCCAAGAAGAAGATATAACAATTATAAATATATATGCACCCAACATAGGAGCACCGCAATATGTAAGACAAATGCTAACAAGTATGAAAGGGGAAATTAACAATAACACAATAATAGTGGGAGACTTTAATACCCCACTCACACCTATGGACAGATCAACTAAACAGAAAATTAACAAGGAAACACAAACTTTAAATGGTACAATAGACCAGTTGGACCTAATTGATATCTATAGGACATTTCACCCTAAAACAATGAATTTCACCTTTTTCTCAAGTGCTCACAGAAACTTCTCCAGGATAGATCACATCCCAGGCCATAAATCTAACCTTGATAAATTCAAAAAAATCGAAATCATTCCAAGCATCTTCTCTGACCATAATGCATTAAGATTAGATCTCAATTACAAGAGAAAAACTATTAAAAATTCCAACATATGGAGGCTGAACAACACTCATTCCAAGCATCTTTTCTGACCACAATGCAGTAAGATTAGATCTCAATTACAGGAGAAAAACTATTAAAAATTCCAAAACATGGAGGCTGAACAACATGCTGCTGAATAACCAACAAATCACAGAAGAAATCAAAAAAGAAATCAAAATATGCGTAGAAACCAATGAAAATGAAAACACAACAACCCAAAACCTGTGGGACACTGTAAAAGCAGTCGTAAGGGGAAGATTCATAGCAATAGAGGCATACCTCAAGAAACAAAAAAAAAAAAATCAAATAAATAACCTAACTCTACACCTAAAGCAACTAGAAAAGGAAGAAATGAAGAACCCCAGGGTTAGTAGAAGGAAAGAATTCTTAAAAAGTAGAGGAAAGTTAAATGCAAAAGAAACAAAAGAGACCATAGCAAAAATTCACAAAGCCAAAAGCTGGTTCTTTGAGAGGATAGATAAAATTGACAAACCTTAGCCAGACTCATCAAGAAACAAAGGGAGAAAAATCAAATCAATAAAATTAGAAATGAAAATGGAGAGATCATAACAGACAACACAGAAATACAAAGGATCATAAGAGACTACTATCATCAATTATATGCCAATAAAATGGA
Source organism: Cephalophus harveyi (assembly GCA_006410635.1). Classification (NCBI taxonomy): domain Eukaryota; kingdom Metazoa; phylum Chordata; class Mammalia; order Artiodactyla; family Bovidae; genus Cephalophus; species Cephalophus harveyi. The sequence goes on along the minus strand of SJYT01031544.1, from coordinate 143,876 downwards.
CAACGTGGAAGAAATGGACAAATTCTTAGAAAAGTACAACTTTCCAAAACTGAACCAGGGAGAAATAGAAAATCTTAACAGACCCATCACAAGCATGGAAATTGAAACTGTAATCAGAAATCTTTCAGCAAACAAAAGCCCAGGTCCAGACGTCTTCACAGCTGAATTCTACCACAAATTTAGAGAAGAGCTAAGACCTATCCTACTCAAACTCTTCCAGAAAATTGCAGAGGTAGGTAAACTTCTACTTCTAGCAATCAGAATCCAACAGCACATTAAAAAGATCATACATTAAGACCAAGTTGGCTTTATCCCAGGAATGCAAGGATCCTTCAATATCCACAAATCAATCCATGTAATATACCACATTAACAAATTGAAAAATAAAAGCCATATGATTATCTCAATAGATGCAGAGAAAGCCTTTGACAAAGTTCAAAATCCATTTATGATAAAAAAAAAAAAAAAAAA
>SJYT01031544.1:124102-141556 GCA_006410635.1 Cephalophus harveyi | reverse complement strand
GTGACAATATACAGCCTTGACGTACTCCTTTTCCTATTTGGAACCAGTCTGTTGTTCCATGTCCAGTTCTAACTGTTGCTTCCTGACCTGCATACAGATTCTCAAGAAATCCCATCTCTTTCAGAATTTTCATGGAGTATTACTCAGCCATTAAAAAGAATACATTTGAATCAGTTCTAATGAGGTGGATGAAACTGGAGCCTATTATACAGAGTGAAGTAAGCCAGAAAGAAAAACACCAGTACAGTATACTAATGCATATATATGGAATTTAGAGAGATGGTAATGATAACCCTGTATGTGAGACAACAAAAGAGACACAGATGTATAGAACAGTCTTTTGGACCCTGTGGGAGAGGTCGAGGATGGGATGATTTGGGAGAATGGCATTGAAACATGTATAATATCATATGTGAAATGAATCACCAGACCAGGTTCGATTCATGATACAGGATGCTTGGGGCTGGTGCACTGGGATGACCCAGAGGGATGGTATGGAGAGGGAGGTGGGAGATGGGTTCAGTATGGGGAACACGTGTACACCCGTGGTGGATTCATGTTGATGTATGGAAAACCAATACAATATTGTAAAGTAATTAGCTTCTAATTAAAATAAATAAATTTATATTAAAAAAAAAAAGAATAGTGGATTGGGTTGCCATTTCCTTCTCCAGGGAATTTTCCCAACCCAGGGTTGGAACCTGGGTCTCCTGCTGGACAAGTGGATTCTTTACCACTGACCCACCTGGGAAGCCCCACTATGTGAAGGTTTGTTAACATTTCTGTGATCTGTCAATCAAGACTCCAGTTATGTAGTATGTCCACCATTCCCTGCAGTCTCAGAACAGTCTCATCCACAGAAAGCCAGACCACCACTAGCCATCACCAGCAATTTTCTATAGGACTTGGAGTTTTGGCAGCAAAGGCTTCCACGTGGATACTAAAATTTTCAGTTCCAGTGCTGGGTTGTCACTTGGCAGAATGCCTACTCCCTACACTACTGCCACAAGCCTCCCCTGGGAAATGCAAATAGAAGCCCCAAGGAGCCAAGTAGACTCTAACCCTTGTCTGGTACCTTGCCTTTGACTACTTGCACCAGAGGGATTACTGTAGTTCTGATCAGAGGGATGTCCCTTATACTCAGGCCAAAGCAGGGGGATTCCTCTTGCCCCTTGGTGTCATTGCTGCTGCTGCTAAGTCGCTTCAGTCGTGTCTGACTCTGTGCCACCCCATAGACGGCAGCCCACCAGGCTCCTCTGTCCCTGGATCTGTAGTTCTGATCAGAGGGATGTCCCTTATACTCAGGCCAAAGCAGGGGGATTCCTCTTGCCCCTTGGTGTCATTGCTGCTGCTGCTAAGTCGCTTCAGTCGTGTCTGACTCTGTGCCACCCCATAGACGGCAGCCCACCAGGCTCCTCTGTCCCTGGAATTCTCCAGGCAAGAACACTGGAGTGGGTTGCCATTTTCTTCTCCAGTGCATGAAACTGAAAAGTGAAAGTGAAGTCGCTCAGTCGTGTCTGACTCTTAGCGACCCCATGGACTGCAGCCTACCAGGCTCCTCTGTCCATGGGGTTTCCAGGCAAGAATACCAGAGTGGGTGTCATTATGTGGAATCAAAAAGCAGTTGCCTAAAGCAACATCCTCAAAAATTGTAGGTTCAGAAAAAGGAAAGTATCTGTTCCTGAAAAACAAATAGGACTTATCAAAGATGAGGTGGTAAGCTATAAGCAGGGGTTTGGTGGTCAGTGTGTAACAACTGGCTCTTTGGGTGGGAAGAAACTAGCTTGCAGTGTTTGACCATTTTTGTGGTATAAATCCTCCTATAATGGATGATTTTGCAACACTGATGTGACATCACTGAAGGCAGAGTTGGGAAGATATGTGTACACTTAGCTCTCAAGAGGCAGTGGCAAAGATTTCCCTGGTGGTCCAGTGGTTAGGACTCTGTGCTTCCACTCCTGGATCATGGGTTTGATCCCTGGTCAGGGAACAAAGATCCCACGTGCCATGTGGCCCAGCCAAAAAATAAAAATAATAAAATAAAATAAACAAGGCAGTGGTAGCTGCTTCTAGCCAATAAAAATGGGGTCTGAAAGCAGCCAAGGAGAAGAGGAGTTTTAGTGATGCTTTCTAAGGCCCACTTGACTTCCCATTCCAAGATGTCTGGCTCTAGATTAGTGATCACATCATCATGATTATCTGGGTCATGAAGATCTTTTTTGTACGGTTCTTCCATGTATTCTTGCCACCTCTTCTTAATATCTTCTCCTTCTGTTAGGTCCATACCATTTCTGTCCTTTATCGAGCCCATCTTTGCATGAAATGTTCCCTTGGTATCCCTAATTTTCTTGAAGAGATCTCTAGTCTTTCCCATTCTGTTCTTTTCCTCTATTTCTTTGCATTGATCGCTGAAGAAGGCTTTCTTATCTCTTCTTGCTATTCTTTGGAACTCTGCATTCAGGTGCTTATATCTTTCCTTTTCTCCTTTGCTTTTTGCCTCTCTTCTTTTCACAGCTATTGTAAGGCCTCCCCAGACAGTCATTTTGCTTTTTTGCATTTCTTTTCCATGGGGATGGTCTTGATCCCTGTCTACTACAAGTCCAGGTATAAATCTTTTCAGCACTGTCAGGCTTAGAAAGGGGGGAATTATATAATGGAATATGCAAGAGGAGGGCTTAAGGTCCTTATACAGATGCAAGTTGATTAAAATTAGCACTTCATGAAATTGCTTTTTTTCCCCTACTAGATGAAAAGTGATTTTAAGTGGGACAGAGCTATAAAAGTAAAAAAGTCCTCATTTTTCAATCTACACTAAAGTTTCTTTCCATGTGTGACCTTATTTGGCACTTTAACCTAAGATTGTAATACATAAAGAATTTTAAATATTTCCATTTGCTTATTATGGTTCTTATGAAAAACTACCAAGATTATCTGAGGGCAGAGTAACTAGCATAGTAGAAAGAAAATCCAAACCCCAAGCTTAGGACTTACACAAAGCCACATAGTGTCTTTAAGATCTAGTCCTAAAGTTGCTGAGAGGATTAGATAAGAGAATATCTACATAGCACTTCTTACAATGTCTGGCACTGTGCACATGGCAACTCAGTAGCAGTTAACTGTCATGATCAGTGTCCATGAGAGGCATAAGATTCAGAGGCAGTGCTGTTATTCAAGTCTGAAAACTTTGGCAGTACACCTATGAGGCAGTAGGTGCCTGCAAAGAGTTTCTATGTACGTACACAAATAACTTGACTCAACTTGATTTGAAAAGAGAAGAAGTTACGGTCAAGCAGGAATTTTAACCAAAATTGAAATTCCCCTTGGATTGCTGATTCAGATCTGTTACTACCAAAATACTGCAGAGCCTGTGATGTGGTAGTGCTGAAAAAATCATCCTTAACGACATAAAGGGCCTGTTTTAAGACTACTTGGTTCCATTAGATTTCCAAGGTAATACAGTCTTCTGGGTGTCTTCATATTATCAAGTTAACTGGTGCACCATCCTACTAGGGTTGCCAATCACCCCTAAGTACCTTTTGTCACATGCTTGGGTTGTTTCTATTTAAGCGCTCTCTGTTCTGCTGACTCACTATCCTCAGAAGTGCATGCTGCCTATTACTGACATTTCTGAGAGATGCACAAATTAGACTGAAGCACTGGCAATTAATATCGCTACTCTTCTCTGCATGACATATACAATATTATAAGTGGTATTTTTCTTTTGTAGAAATGAAATTAAGTTACGGAAAAAAGATAGAGTTTTTCAGATCAAAATCAATGACAGGCACACTTTCCAGACAGGCTTATAAAGGAGAAGAAAAGACTAAAACATAATGTAGCACTTTTTTTTTCCTCTCCCAAAAGAGTTTAAAGCAGGAGGTGGAATAGCATCTATGACATTAATCATTTTTTAAAATCTCTAAAGGAATATAATAATTATTTTATCACTTAAATGTCTTTATCATTTAAAGTTAAACAAATATAATCTATGATTCAAAAACTGTGTTATTAGGAGCCCCAGATTTATTGGCCATGGTAAAGGCCAAACTTTTAGAACCATACAATGGTTATTATGCATGGTTATTGCACAGCATTTGATCACCCAATGGTTACACGCAATAACGCCAAAGTTCTGAAATGGCATCTAAGCCCATACCTGACTGTTAGAAGTTTCCCTCTTCACACCCTTCTCTCCGAGGGAGCACAATACAAACTCCATCATCTCCCTGTGCCCAACCTTGGCACTAGTCCTCCTCGCTACCTTTATATCCACTCAAGTGTCACTTCTATGAGTGTTTCCTAAAAGTGGTAACACTCCCCTTTCCCACTTCTTGCTTGATTCTTAGCACCTTCCATCAGTTGACACTGTCAGATATCTCAACACCCAACAGTCTCCACCTAACATGTAGACACCTGTTGCTTATAATCTATCTCCTCCTACTGCCCTCCTCTAGGGGATCTTCCCAACCCAGGGATCAAAACCATGTCTCCCTCATTGCAGGTGGAATTTTTTTTACTGTCTGAGCCATCAGGGAAACTACTAGAATGTAAGGACCATCAGATATTTGGCAATGATTTGCTTATTGCTATACTCTTGGGCCCAGTACAGTGTCTAGCACAAAATACATGTCAAATACTTTTGTTGAATGAATAAAAGAGACCTTCCCTTCCTGAGAATAGAAATTTACATTTCTGTGTAAGTTCCCTGGGGCCAACTACAGGAGAATATCATACTCATAAAGTTAAAAAATTGCAAAATGAGGAAAAAGGAAGGTTGCTTGTCCTGTTTCACTGTTATACTGAATCATTGTCTGATAGATCCATGCAGGAAATACTTAATTTTCCATGGGACTGTACCTCTGTCATACCATTTACTGTTAATTAGGGTTCAGATGCTACGAAGTTAGACTGTGACTATCAGATTTTTATCTTATAGAAATTAAATGATTTCTGTGCAGAAAAAAATAACTCCAAAGATTATACCTTTATTGCACTTTATAAAACAATTTTGTATCTACCTGGCAATCTTTTTTTTTTCTTTTTTTCATTGCCTTTAAATGCACTGTGCCTCAAATGCATTTTGAACCAGCTTTACCACTTGTCTGGTTCCCTTACCAATGAATTAAATAAATCTTTTACATGCACTTAGTCCATATCTGTATGAGAGTAATATTTTAAAATTTTAAAGATAACATTTTGGCAGTTTGTGTGTGTGTGTGTGTGGCGTTGGGGGTGGGGGGGTTGTCCTATCACAAGATTCCCAAACATATAATAGAGATCAGGAAAAAAGTAGAAAATCTGGTTTGCTGGCGTATTCATTTCTTTGTCAAGTTGTTTGCAAGCTCAAATCAGTTTTTTAAAGTATCCACTTGTGTTTTGTGATTTTGAATTTACTTCTGATCTATGGCTGATGTTGCAGAACTGGAAAGTCAAGCTATTTGTCCAGCTGTTTGTCCAGCTGTTTGTCATTGAGAACATCTATCCCTCTTGTTTGGCTTCCCTGGTGGCTCAGATGGTAAAGCATCTGCCTGCAATGCAGGAGACCCAGGTTCGATCCCTGGGTTGGGAAGATCCCCTGGAGAAGGAAATGACAATCCACTCCAGTTTTCTTGCCTGGAAAATCCCATGGATGGAGGAGCCTGGTAGGCTACAGTCCATGTGGTCGCAAAGAGTCAGACACCACTGAGCGACTTCACTTTTCTTTCCCTCTTGCTCGGAGAATGAAATGGCAACCCACTCCAGCATTCTTGCTTGGAAAATCCCATGGACAGAGGAGCCTGGTAGGCTACAGTCCATGGGGCTGCAAAGAGTTGGACACGACTGAGCAACTTCACTTTCACTTCCCTCTTGTTGCCAGAGTCTCAAATATGTAACTACACTGGGCAAGTATTAACAAAATAGATTATAAAACCTCACAAAGGAGCTCTGTTCTGATTGTGTTATAAATAATAATAAGCCTGTACAAAAATCTAATATTACCAGAATTCCCGGAAAGTAAACTAAACTTCTATACTTTAAATATGTTATCATTCATTTCTCAAATCCACAAACCAACAAATAGCTAACCGGAAAACTGCTTGCTTGGTAAAAACCCAAGTTTATGTAACCAAAGTGAATCCTTGGACATATTAGACTTGTTTGACCACTTCAGTTTAAAAGCAGCTATATATCTTCTCCCTGACTTTATCAATGTAGACTATAATACAAGAAAACATTTCACAATAGATTTCTATTTTTTCTCATGAATAAATAATTTAATCTGAAGTCCTCAAAACTCCTATGTGTTTACTGATCAGACAAGACAGCATATTTCATATAAAATTTGGGGTTATAAAAACATAAAATTATTTAATTTAAACAAGTTCTGGTAACAAATTAAACAAATTAAATTATAATTCTGATAATTAAATATGTTTAATGTCATCAGTGATTGTGTTCTATAATATACCAGTTTACACATATTATTCAAGATCTTTAGTTAACATTAAGAACATAAGATAATATTAAATTGAGTTAATTAATAAATAATCTTTGGATATCTGGATAATTTTTTAAATTTTGTTGAAAGTGAATGTGAAGTCGCTCAGTTGTGTCCGACTCTTTGCAAGAGAGGGGTGTAGCCTACCAGGCTCCTCCATCCATGGGATTTTCCAGGCAAGAATACTGGAGTGGATTGCCATTTCCTTCTCCAGGGGATCTTCCCAACCCAGGGATCGAACCTGGGTCTCCCACATTGCAGGCAGACGCTTTACCATCTGAGCCACTAGGGAAGTCAAATTTCGTTGAAGTCCAGCTGATTTAAAATGTGCTAATTTCTGCTCTACAGCAAAGTGATTTAGTTACACATGGATAATTCTTTTCTGGGGGTAATTTCTAATAAGATAAAATATTATAACATTTGTCAGAAAGCATAGTTTTATATGTATACATGTGTATAAATTATATGAGAAACCCTGAATAATACAACTTCAAGGAAAAGCCCATTGCAATATAAGCAGAAGCAAAGATTACATATATGTGTGTGTGTATATATGCAACTCAAGTTTGGGACATATATGTATTCACACGTATGTCTGTGTGCATGCATGCTTAGTCCTATCCAACTCTTTGCAATCCCATGGACTGTAGCCTGCCAGGCTCCTCTGTCCATGAGATTTTCCAGGCAAGAATACTGGAGTGGGTCGACACTTCCTTCTCCAAGGACCTTCCCAACCCAGAAATTAAACCTGGTCTCCTGCATCTGCTGCATCGGCAGCAGAATTCTTTACCACTGAGACACTTCAGAAGCTACTCTGTTAATAAGGGACCAAATTTCCCCAAACTTCTGACTTTTTCCTTTCAGTATCAGATTTTAAAATGGGGAGAAAATTCAAAGTGTTTTTTTACACCTAAACTGACTTTGGTGTTTTCCAGAGGGTCCTGGGATTTCCCAGGTGGTGCAGTAGTAAAGAATCTGCCTTTGAGCTAGGGGTTTAATCCCTGGGTCAGGAAGTTCCCCTGGAGAAGGAAATGGCAACCCACTCCAGTATTCTCGCCTGAGAAATCCCATGGACAGAGGAGCCTGACAGGCTACACTCCACGGGGTTGCAAAGAGTTGGACACAACTGAGCATGCATGCACACTTGGAAAATCACAAAGATCTGTTTTGCTTTAACTTATGTATTTGCTATTGTCACTGTAACAAGTCACCACCACTTGTCTTAAAACAACACAAATACAACCCCCCTTACATTTCTGGGAGATCAGAAATACAAAGCAAGGTTCAATCAGCTAAAATCAAGATGTTGGCAGGGATGGTTCCTTCTAGAGGTTCTGAGGGGAGACTACATTTCCCTTCTTTTTTTCAGCTTCTAGTGCCCACCCACATTCCTTGGCTTATGGTCCCTTCCTCCATATCCAAAGCATATCACTCCAATCTCTTGCCTCCATTATCACACCACATACCCTTCTCTTTTATATAATCCTTATGATAATACTGGTCTCACTCAGATAATGCAAAACAATCTTCCATTTCAAAAACCTTAATTTAATTATGTCTGGAAAGACCAGTTTGTCTTTTATGGTAACATATTTTACATTAGATATAAAGATCCCTGGGAACCCATTATTCAGTCTAGCATACCTTGTAAAAAGAGTACCAGAAATAATTAGGTAATCTACTTGAAGACCATGAGCCTGTAGCCCCCAGACCTAGTGGAGCCTGAGGACTGATAATGTTAATCCTTCTGGCAATGCCCTGTTACCTCACCATCAACCAAGCAGAGAACTGTTAAGGAACTGATCACACACCTAAGACTCTTCTCCCTCACCTTGTCTTTTAAAATGCTTCTCTGAAACTCTTTGGGGAATTCAAGTGATGTGGGCATCAGCTTCCCTGCTCTTCTTGTGTGGCCCTTGCAAAAAACCTTTCTGCACTTCAAACTCTGACTTTTTGGTTTGCTTGGCCTCGCCGTGTATTGGGCATGTGATCTTGGGTTCACAATACCAAGAAGGAGAACCCTTGATGTTCTGACATATCTCTGCCCTGAGTCACTTTCTTTTGTTCTCTGTGAGATATTCTATTTTTTTTTAAGCTCTGAAGGCAAGGCTTGCAGACAGCTGAAGTCATCTTGGATTCCTTAAAGGCATCACTGAGAGGTATGCAAATATATGCAAATAGAGTACACAACAGAGTAATTAAAATAAAATCTAGTAGCCTTAAATAGATACCAAATAATAGTCCTAGGAGAGGCAATTAATTCTATTGTTTACAACCACTCCCTTTGTTAGCTGATTTTTTTTTCCCCCCAAATGAAGAGATAAATCACTTTCTTTGCTTCTGTGAAAGAAAAACAAAAAACATTTCATTTATATTCTGCTTCATTTTTGTCTGGAAAAGCATAGCCAAACAATGCCTATTAATAAGAGGAAAAATAATTCGGAAATGGACAACGGCTTGGAAAGCTTTCAGAGTCTGGCCACTGCTCACATTTTAGCCTCATTTTATTCCCCAACCCCCTCTCTCAACTCTCAGCTCCTTCTACATGGAAATCCTGGCAAGTCCACCATCCCACATGCAACCAAAGGTTATTCCTCCATCAGAAGACAGAACACATCCCTGCCTTCAGATGCACACAACCCAGTCAGGGAAAGATATTTAAAAAGCAGGTAATTACACCATCCAGGATGCTGAATGCAATGCTGGAGATGCAAACAGAGCGTGGTGGAGGTGTGAACTGGAGCACCTAAAAGAGGAGAAAGGACAGGTCAGCGAAGAGCCTGAAAGATGTTACACTTGAGCTGACTAAAGGAGGTATAGGAAGCAAGTCCTAGTAGAGCAGAGACCTAGAATACAGGATCTAACAATCTGTATTTGGAACAACTACTCAGAGTGACGGGGGTGAAACATCAAGTGTGGGGACAGGAGAATGAGGCTCCAGGGGCAGAGTGGCCAGTCTGGGGCCTGGGTTTGCCACTACTAAAAGATGAACTCTGCTGTGTTCAAAGTTCAAAGCTTATTTAAGCAGGGGCTTCCCTGGTGGTCCAGCAGCTGAGACCACCCGCTTCAAATTCATGGAGCCTAGGTTTGATCCCTGGTGAAGGACTGGGAAGCCTGGCATACTACAATCCATGGGGTCACGAAGAGTCAGACATGACTAAGCAACTGAACAACAACAGGGAACTAGATCCACGTGCCAAGGACTAAAAGATCCTGCATGTAGTGAGGAAAACTTAAGATTCAGCATGCCACAACTAAGATCCAGAGCAGCCAAAAAATTATTTTTTGAAAAAGTTTATTTGAGCAACAATAAATTCCGACCCAGCAGCACCAAACCAGAAATGGTTAGGAATGTTCTACCAACAGGGACTGGGCAGAGACTTTTATAGAGAAAAGGCAGAGTAAGGAAATTATTGACTCTCTACAGCTTATGGGAGTAACTATCCATCTAGAATGGAGACCACCTGTGTACACCTTCACAGAAGAAAGGAGGGGCCAAGACGAAAGGAGCCGGTCTCTAGTTCAGAGGTTGCTAACTGTAAAACCCAGGTGGCTTTAGTGAAATCAGCGACAGTGGACAAGAGAGGGGGGCACATTTTAAAGACATTAAGGATGGAGAGAATTAACTGAATTGATCATAGATAAAGAGCTGGGATGAGAAAACAGTCAATGTCACTTCCCAGTTGTCAACGGCAAAGCCCTTTAACGAATCCCAAATAATAAAAATAGGTTTAGGATAATAACGTCTAACCGTTCCCCCCGCCCCCCTCCGCCACCGCCCCTTTTCCTTTATGCTTAGTTCCACTGGCTCATAAGGTGGCGCGTGCAGAGGCCGAACACTTGGAGCTTCGGACCCAAGTTCCTGCTCTGAACCGGCTGGGCTGCACATCACCTCAGGGCATGTGCTGCTGCTGCTGCTGCTGCTGCTAAGTCGCTCAGTCGTGTCTGACTCTTAGCGACCCCATGGACTGCAGCCCACCAGGCTCCTCCGTCCATGGGATTTTCCAGGCAAGCGTACTGGAGTGGGGTGCCATTGCCTTCTCCTCAGGGCATGTACAAGCGCCCAAAACAGCCCTCAGGCAAGGTGGCGGCAGGCCACGTGCAGAGAGGCTGCGCGATCCTGGAAGAGAGGCGGGAACCACACAGCGGGGCCCGGCCCTAACTCCGCACCTCCTCGCTGATTAGAATCCCGAAAAGCCGCCCTGCCCACCACCTGATGCCACCGCAAGACAGTGTTTATACTCACATGTCTCTATTCTCTGATAAAGACTTTGCTTCTGAACTGAACTGAGTCTCATTCTGTGGGTGGGCTCGAGTGACACCAGACAGGCTGATTCGTGCAAGGCCTGACTTGGAAGAACTGCTAACAGAATTTTCATGCTTGGCAACTCTGTAGGTACTCATGTCCACAATGAAACGGGAGCATGGGAATAGGATTTGGGGTTGGAGAGATGCTGAGTAGCATATTAAATGCACTGAGGGAAAAAAATGCTTGATGAGCAGGAGGCAGATAGGTTCTGGCACGTGGATGGTGACATGGAGTATGAGTGTAAGGGGATATGGCAATAGGGGAAAAAAGACCCCATAAGAGGCTAGCTGGCAGCTGGGCAGGGAAAAAGAAAAAAAAGGGATGGCTGAAGTAGGACAGTGACAGCACGGATTTAGAAGTGACAGATTCAAGATATATTTAGGAAGTAAATTGATTTTGTCCTCTTCATTCTTCAACCATTCAAACATTATTCATGAGCCCAAGACTATGTTAATTGCTTTTATGGAATGAGTAATCACAAGCTAGAAAAATTTGGATGCTGAAGACTTTGGCTTGTATTGTTAGCATCTTTTTTTCCACTCTGATGTCTAGAGCCTTCTTAATGTTCATGCTAGAAATACGCAAACGGAGTATTCCAGTCTCTTATTTTCTGGGAGTAATGGAGGTGATTTACCCAAGTCACTTAGCTAACTGGTGGCAGAGCTAGAATTAAAATCCTTCTGGTTTCTAATACGATACTGATCTCTCAACTTGGTGTGTACTTATAAATATTTAAAACAGCCTTCTAAAGATACACAGAATGTCTGAGAAGCTACACTTTAAACAATCCATCCTTATGCCCAAAGGTACATTAGAACTAGAATCATGAAATTAATAGCTATTGATACTTACTCACCCAGAATCAATACACTTCTTGGTTAAGATGAGTGGTTGTTTTTGGGTGTAACATAAAGAGATCGGGGAAAGCCCAGTGCACCTGAGTGCTGCTGACAGATGGAAACAGCATGCTGGGAAGGCGGGGGAGCCTGCAGCTGGACACAGGGGCTGGGGCCAGCTTCAGCCAGGCCAGAGCTTACGACTCATGTCATGACCAGCCCTGGGCAGGGGTGGAGATACGAAATTAGTAACTGAGTCCATGAATTTAAGAACCTCAAATTTGGAAACCTTCGGGACATCCAGGTCCCCATATTCTAAGTGTTCTGTGACTTTGGACCAACATAATTTTTTTTAATTTTTTCAAAATTGTTGTTGGAGTGTAGTTGCTTTACAATATTGTGTTACTTTCTACAGTACAGCAAAGTGAATCAGCAATATGTGTACATATATTCCCTCTTTTTTGGGTTTCCTTCCCATTTAGGTTACTGCAGAGCATTGAGTAGAGTTCCCTGTGCTATAGAGTGGGTTCTCATTAGTTACGTTTTAAACAGTAGTAGTGTATATATGTCAATGCCAATATCCAAATTCATCCCACCCCCACTGTTCCCCCTTGGTATCCATACATTTGTGCTCTATGTCTGTGTCTCTATTTCTATAAAAAAGATTGTCTATACCAATTTTTTCAGATTCCACATATATGCTTTAATATATGATATTTGTTTTGCTCTTTCTGATTTACTTTACACTGTAAAATTGATTAGCCATATGTGAATGTTGCAGGCTAGAAGTAGGATTGCGCCCCAAAATGTGATATTCTAAAGAAAACCTATGACCAAAATGGCGCTCTGGCCCTAGACTGGAAGTAAAAATGCATGATGTATACAGGTTATAAAAACCCCTAAAACAGGTCATGTTTATTCAAATTATTTTATCATGAAATGAAAAAAAAAAAAGAAGACTTACTAATATAATGAATCTAAATTGAAATGCCACATTTTTTATGAGCCACTGCTACTTTCAAACAGTGTTAAGAACAAGTGTTCACTAAATGCATTCCTTTTTGAAGCTGTCTTAATGTGGAAGTGAAATACCATATACACTCACCATTTCCATGGTAACTATTTTCTTACTAAATGGAACTAGCATAATCAGCATTTAAGACCTTCTATTTCCTGAAATGTTCATCTTATGTGAATGTCTTTATATTTAAGCTACATGCAGTATCTTCCCGTTTTATTTTCTTCTTTTAATTAAACCTAATTTTGTTAAATGTGGTGGTTCTCTAGAGGAAAAATAATGTGGTGTATTTGTTGCTCTATTGTTTATAAGAGATTCTTTTAATATTTTAGTGTTTTCTAATAAAAACTGACATATTTCTTTTTTTCATAATGTTGAGAATTCAGAGCTTCTTTAAAAATAATTCAGTCAATATATGTCCTGGATGTGGTGGTTAAACACCACAAGAAATGTTTTGTCTGTGTTAAAAGATTATTTTCAGAAAATGTAGAATCATGTTTCTTATAAACATATGAAAATGAATATGTGTTTAAAATGTTTATTTTACTCATTATGTGAATCTCTCTCCATGACATCTGAGTCTTATTTTCTACTAGGTCTCAACCTTTAGTCCTTGATGAACCTGCATAGCCCAGTTTTACCAAGAATCCATTTAGAATCTCCATCCTTGATATCTGAAAACCCTGGCCTGCCTTCAAGAATAATCTTGTTAAGTTGGTTTAGAAAGAATCCCTCTACCCTTGAAATCCACTCTTAGTAAATTTTCATTGTTCAGCTGCTCACTCAGCTGTTTGGCTATAAATTCCCAGCTGTTTTTGCTGTATTTGGACTTCCCTGGGAGCTCAGATGATAAAGAATCTGCCTGCAATGCAGGAGACGCCGGTTGGATTCCTGGATCAGGAAGATGCACTGGAGAAGGGATAGGCTACCCACTCTAGTATTCTTGAGCTTCCCTGGTGGCTCAGCTGGTAAAGAATCCACCTGCAATGTGGGAGACCTGGGTTCGATCCCTAGGTTGGGAAGATGCCCTGGAGAAGGAAAAGGCTACCCACTCCAGTATTCTGTACAGTCTATGGGGTCGCAAAGAGTCAGACATGACTGAGCAACTTTCACTCACCTGCTGTATTTGGAGTTGAGCCCAGTATCTCAATAGTCTTGACATTTATCACAATAGTCCTGAAAAAAGTCTTCCTTACTTAAACAAGCAGAAGCATAATTTTTTTTTCTTTAACTCAGACATGTTATAACCAGTTCAAAGGAAAAATAAAAAGCACAAACTTAAAGGGAATAAAGGAATCAAATTGTAAATGGGGACAAAACTGGTTTTTCTTAAGGGGCAAGGAAGTCTCATGGACAAGACAGAGTTTACATATCTGCCAATTACCTACAGTTTACAAACCCTGCAAAATAGTTCAAAGACAACATTCTAGAATTTGTTGTAGAGCGACAGGAAGACAGCCAGGAAGACTGACAGTACTTAATTTTCCACCGCAGTATAATTTTTATTTCTGGCGTTGTGTGGTGACCATAGACAGCACAAGTCACACTGTAAATTTCTTGCAGCATCAGTTTTGTAATTATACTCGTCCAGAACCCTAAGCATGACTTCTCACAATTTGAGCTGAAAAACAATTAACTTGTGACAAAGTAAGAAAAAAGTAGATATTTAACTATTACAGGTCATCTATGAAGTGCAATCTATACACTTTTGAGAAGAATCCAGTCTATTGATAATCCTTATTTAAAAGCCCATAAATAATCACTCAGTATGGCCAATAAATGTATAAGATAGATTAATATTCTCATTAGTAAATACATCTTTTGAATTTTAAGAAAAATACATTAGAAGGAAAATAGAAACTAGCTAGATAGAAAAGAAAGTGCTAGAGAGATTAAAGAGTTCTTAATTTGTTGAAATAATTATATAGCTTTCATGGCAATTTTTTCATACTGTCTTATTTAAACTGTTTTAAAACATATTTTGACCCTACTCCATTCAGTACAGGGGTGGTGCATGCTCAGCCACTATCGTGTCTGACTCTTTCGCAACCCCATGGAATGTAGCCCACCAGTCTCCTATACATGAGACTTTTCATGCAAGTATAGTGGAGTGGGTTGGCATTTCCTCCTCCAGGTGATCTTCCCAACCCAGGGACAGAACCCACGTCTCCTAGGTCTCTGGCAATGGCAGGTAGATTCCACTGAGCTACCTGGGAAGCCCCTGTCCAGCACAGGGACTGTGTCTATCACCATGGTCTCCTACACAGATCTTAGTGCCTTGGACATATTATATGTTGACTGTGGGACTGAGTTGAATGCAATTCAATGAAGGCTTCTCTGTGTATGTAAAGTGCCATTTCCCAGGCTTTCTACAGCCCTAATTTAATTTTAAAAATCATTTTAGATAATACTGCTGCTAAGTCACTTCAGTCGTGTCCGACTCTGCACGACCCCATAGACGGCAGCCCATCAGGCTCCCCCATCCCTGGGATTCTCTAGGCAAGAATACTGGAGTGGGTTGCCATTTCCTTCTCCAATGCATGAAAGTGAAAAGTCAAAGTGAAGTCGCTCAGTCGTGTCCGACTCTTAGCGACCCCATGGACTACAGCCTACCAGGCTCCTCCATCCATGGGATTTTCCAGGCAAGAGTACTGGAGTGGGGTGCCATTGCCTTCTCCAAGATAATACTAGTAACTATCATTTATTGAGCACTGATCATGTGCCAGGCTCTGTGCTAAGAGTTTTACACTTACTATTTCATTTAATCTCTAAAACAACTATATGAGGTTATTATCCTCCTTTTACCAGAGATATAATGAGATTAGGTTTTATTATTGTGCAGACCTACCCAAATATACACATGCATTTTGTCCTCTGCACCATCATCATCTTTCTGGGATTAAAGCCAGTTTTCTTACCCCCATTTCTAACCTCTATGTTTTGGGCCATTAAAAGTGGGGGTGTGCACATAGGCAATTTGAATGGGGCTCCAAAAAGTGTTAGGCTTCCCAGGTAGCTCAGTGGTAAAGAATCCACCTGGCAATGCAGGAGACTTGGGTTCGATTAATGGGCTAGAAAGAATCCCTGGAGAAGGAAATGGCAACCCACTCAATCCAATGGACAGAGGAGCCTGGTGGCTACAGTGCATGGAGTCACAAAGAGTCAGTCATGACTTAGTGATTAAGCAATGACAATCACTAAATCTTGGGGTGTATATTTTGCTGAGTTATCTACAGGCAATTATAGACATCTGTGGAAGGAGACCCTCACACCCAAGTGAGGAACAGCTCACCATATGCCTCAGCTCAGATACTGTGAAGTTGTCATCTCAAATGTAGGCAGATTGCAGGCACTGGTCCATCTTCCTGAGAGCAGAGGTCACCAGGTTCTCCTCCTTCTAGGGTCACTAACCTCCTCTAAAGACAGGACACACACCCCACTCAGGCACAGCCCAACATTCTTCTGATCTCTGTGGGCCATAGCAAAATGAGTCTTCATCCTTTTTCTAATTAATTGTTATGGTACCAACATCTCTCTTGATTTTTAAGAAGCATTTATTTTTCACTCTCAAACCAGCTAAGTTCTTGAGAAGGAAAACCCTTAATTTTAGAAACTACTGTTCTGATGTAGGCTTCAGAGGTTGTTTTAGAATTCAAAAACTGAATAGGCTTCTTGTGCCTTCATAAGAGAAGAGTCCAAATGCTTCTGCAACCATTTGGAGGCCTCTGACTGAGTCTCAGGGGTAGGGAAGCATTTTCTGTTAAAGGCCAGATAGTAAATATTTCAGATTTTGTGGGCCACAGAGAGTCTGTGTCACATAATCAGCATTTTTTGCATAACCTTTTCAAAGTATAAAACAATTCTTAGCTCCATTGCTTCTGTAAGTTCAAAGGATTCACTTTCCTGATCTGAATTGTAAGAAGAGATGTGTTCAAGACATTTGTCTATTTTTCTCTTTTGAGCTCACATCATTTAAGAATGTCATGCCCATTGGGAAGTGAATATCTGAACTTGTGAGTTTTGTATTTCTATATGTATGTTTGACCCATGGCTGAAATTTTAAAACTCAAGCTATAATAAGCTCTTTTTCAAACATACAAATATTATATATCTTTTCTGAATCTTTATACATCTGTAATTTACAATGACCTTTAAGTGTTGAGTGAGTGTGTAAGATGCATAAATTAGATAACAAAGTCTCTTCAATTAAAGGCACTCTATTGTAATTGACTTATAGGGATAAATGGTATTTATATAAATTGAATATTACTAAAATTCTGAGAAATGAAAGAAACTTATCTTTTAATAATTGCAGTGAGCTAAAAGGGCCTAGAGGATCTATCCCACGTTGAAGGTCAGGAACAGCCCCTCGTCCAACAGACATACTGAAACCATACTCACAGAAAACTAGTCAATCTAATCACACTAGGACCACAGCCTTGTCTAACTCAATGAAACCAAGACATGCCTGCAGGGCAACCCAAGGCGGGCGGGTCATGGTGGAGAGGGCTGACAGAACATGGTCCACTGGAGAAGGGAATGGCAAGCCACTTCAGTATTCTTGCCTTGAGAACCCCATGAACAGTATGAACAGGCAAAATGATAGGATATCAAAAGAGGAACTCCCCAGGTCATTAGGTGCCCAATATGCTACTGGAGATCAGTGGAGCAATAAGTCCAGAAAGAATGAAGGGATGGAGCCAAAGCGAAAACAATACCCAGTTGTGCATGTGACTGGTGATAGAAGCAAGATCCGATGCTGTAAAGAGCAGTACTGCATAGGAACCTGGAATGTCAGGTCCATGAATCAAGG
>SJYT01031544.1:95023-122934 GCA_006410635.1 Cephalophus harveyi | reverse complement strand
TAAAGCTGAAACTCCAGTACTTTGGCCACCTCATGCGAAGAGTTGACTCATTGGAAAAGACTCTGATGCTGGGAGGGATTGGGGGCAGGAGGAGAAGGGGACGACCGAGGATGAGATGGCTGGATGGCATCACTGACTCAATGGATGTGAGTCTGAGTGAACTCCGAGAGATGGTGATGAACAGGGACGCCTGGCGTGCTGCGATTCATGGGGTCGCAAAGAGTCGGACACGACTGAGCGACTGAACTGAACTGAACTGAACTGAACTGAGTGAGCTAAAAAAAGATATTCTTAATGAAATTAACTGAAATAATTTAAGAATTCAAGTTCACATAATTTGGATAAGTTTTTGCCAAAGAGACTAATTTAATATCGGTTTGGTAAAACAGCTATATCTTCTCTGGGATATCATCATTTAAGAATCATACAAGATTACATTTTTATTTTACTTGGGTATGTTCTTCTTACATTCATACAGGCTTACTTATGGAATAAGCTGCTGCTGCTGCTGCTGCTACTAAGTCGCTTCAGTCGTGTCCAACCCTGTGTGATCCCATAGACGGCAGCCCACCAGGCTCCCCCGTTCCTGGGATTTTCCAGGCAAGAACACTGGAGTGGGTTGCCATTTCCTTCTCCAATGCATGAAAGTGAAAAGTGAAAGTGAAGTCGCTCAGTCGTGTCCGACTCTGTGTGACCCTATGGACTGCAGCCTACCAGACTCCTCTGTCCATGGGATTTTCCAGGCAAGAGTACTGGAGTGGGGTGCCATTGCCTTCTCCATGGAATAAGCTAGCACTACTTAAATAAGCTAGCATTACTTCTGAGGAAATATCAATAGCCTCAGATATGCAGATGACACCACCCTTAGGGCAGAAAGCGAAGATGAACTAAAGAGCCTCTTGACGAAAGTGAAAGAAGAGAGTGAAAAAGTTGGCCTAAAAACTCAACATCCTGAAAACTAAGATCATGGCATCTGGTCCCATTACTTCATGGCAAATAGATGGGGAAATGGTGGAAACAGTGTCAGACTTTATTTTTTGGGGCTCCAAAATCACTGCAGATGGTGACTGCAGCCATGAAATTAGAAGATGCTTACTCCTTGGAAGAAAAATTATGTCTAACCTAGATAGCATTTTCAAAAGCAGAGACATTACTTTACCAACAAAGGTCCATCTAGTCAAAGCTATGGTTTTTCCTGTAGTCATGTAAGGATGTGAGAGTTGACTATGAAGAAAGCTGAGCGCTAAAGAAGTGATGCTTTTAATCTGTGGTATTGGAGAACTCTTGAGAGTCCCTTGGACTGCAAGGAGATCCAACCTGTCAATCCTAATGGAAATCAGTCCTGAATATTCATTGGAAGGACTGATGCTGAAGCTGAAGTTCTAATACTTTGGCCGCCTGATGCAAAGAACCAGTTCATTTGAAAAGACCCTGATGCTGGAAAAGATTGAAGGTGGGAAGAGAAGGGGACGACAGAGAATGAGATGTGACGACATGATGCGATGACATGTCACTGATGTGATGACATCAGTTTGAGAAGGCTCTGGGAGTTGGTGATGGAGAGCGAAGCCTGACGTGCTGAATTTGCAGAGTCAGATAGGACTGAGAGACTGAACTGAACTGAGCATTATTTCTACTAACTGTTTAAGGTTTTGAATAGTGTGAATTTGTGTTTAATCAAATTAAATCACTGTTCTAATAACTTTATTTCAACATTAATTATATTTTATAATATGTCAGCTAAATGATAGCTTCCAAGATTTTTAGATAATTTAAAATCTTGCACTGATATTAAATTGGATATTCATTAAATACCAGATCATTTCTAGATAAGATGGAATACTGACTGAAGCGTTAATTACTAAATATAACTATAAGTTTATATGCCTTTTATCCCTTATTTTTTGATGGTATGGAGAATCTATATTTGGGGTGTTTTATGAATGTTTTCATATTTTTCCACTTTGAAAACCTGTACTTAAAGACAATATAGGAAATAGGAAGTTACAGAGGTTCAGTAAATGGGAATTTTATTCATCCTGGTCAGAGGTGGGTATAGTTTGATAGTTTTGTTTATAAAATTTTCAAAAAGAGTTTTATATCAAATATTGTAATAATATAAAACTAGAATTTAGTTTTCTGTTAAAATGAAAAAATTTGTCTTGGATTATTGACTAGGTCTTGATAAATAGTCATGAAAGCATATTTTTATCTTCTGTCTAGATAGAAAAAATTCTGTAATACAGACTCATTTTCACAGATTATGTTTATTATTTCCTTGATTATTCAGGAAAACAAATGTTTCTCATTTAGGAGAAAGTTAAGGTTCTTTGCAATCAAGTTACCTTCCAGGCTTACTTTTAAAATATTTTATAGTCACTTTGGTATTTAAGCATCCTATAATCTTAGATAGCCAAGTATCCCATAATCCTGGCTCCAAAAAAAGTGAAAGTGTTAGTCACTTAGTTGTGCCCAGCTTTTTCTGACTCCATGGACTGTAGCCTACCAGGTTCCTCTGTCCATGGAATTCTCCAGGCAAGAATACTGGAGTGGGTTCCCATTTCCTCCTCCAGGGGATCTTCTTGCACGAGGGATTGAACCAGGGTCTCCCACATTGAAGGTGGATTCTTTACCGTCTGAGCCACCTGGGAAGCCCATTCTGGCTCAACCAAGCATTCAAATCTCCTAACAACTTTTCATATTTTGCCTTTCCAAAATTGAAACCTAAAATATATCTTCTTAATATATATATTTCATTGTGGATAAAGAAGATGTGGTTAAAACAGATTCTTTATCCACTTATCTGTGCATAGTCACTTAGGTTGCATTTATATACATAAGGTCTTCCTAGGTGGTGTTAGTGGTAAAGAACCCTCCTGCCAATGCAAGCAATGTAAGAGATTCAATCCCTTACATTGCTTACATTACATATTTACATGTAATACTCCTCCAGAGTAGCAAAGATACTCTGGAGGAGGGTATGGCAACCCACTCCAGTATTCTTGCCTGGAGAATCCCATGGACAGAGGAGCCTGGCAGGCTACAGTCCATAGGGTCACAAAGAATTGGACATGACTGAAGCAACTTAGCATAGCACACAAGGGAATATTATTCAGCCATGAAAATAAATCTTGCCATTTTCTACAGCATGGATGGACTTAGAGTATATCATGCTAAATGAAATAATTCAGACAGAGGATGACAATTTCCAGTCCTCTTCTTCTGGCACGCTGGGAGGTGGGGCTAAAAGATCCAATCATCTAATTACATGTTTAGTTTCTCTAGAAACCAGGTCCCATCCTCCAAGAATCACTTCATTAGCACAAGGAGGAGAAGGGGATGACAGAGGATGAGATGGCTGGATGGCATCACTGGCTCGATGGATGTGAATCTGAGTGAACTCCAGGAGTTGGTGATGGACAGGGAGGCCTGGTGTGCTGCGATTCATGGGGTCGCAAAGAGTTGGACACAACTGAGCTACTGAACTGAACTGAACTGAAGATGTGGTTGAAAGGGGCTTATTGTGAATAATAGAACATTCTCTTCTTAGCCTTATCTCTAAAGAAATTACAAGTGTTTGGAAGTTTTGTGCCAGGAACCAGGGACAAGATCAAATATATGTCTCTTTTATGTAACAATATCACAAGGTGTGAGACAAAACTTTAGCTGAAACAGTTCTAAAAGGTACAATGAAAACATATGCCAGAGACCACTTCAAGTAAGGACAGTTGATATACTTAATTACTCATACATAAATGACACTGCTCTTCAAATCTTTTCTAAAAGAATAATACGTATAAATAAATAGTATTAGGAGCAGGAGCAATCTTCAATTAGTCCATCATTTTTAATGATGTAATAGTTTAAAGAAATGGTAATGGTAATAGTTTAAAGAAAAAAACAAAGAAAGAAATACCCCCAGAGCTATGCATTATTTGGTTAACAAACTTACTATGACAAAATATGTCTCTTTGACTAGATGATTATTCGGGGCTGGTTGTTTTTAAGAAACAAAAGCATCTCCTCCCATTAACTGTCTGAAATAATTCATATAAAAGGCCTGTTTCAGGAAGAACTATCAGCGTAAAGTACTGAAACATAATATGAACTAGGTGTGGCACTGTAGGAGAAACTAAACATTTTGTTTGCTCAAAGTGTTATATCTGCCCATTGTCTCTGTGTGGCCTGGAAATCATTTATTTGCCAAACATTTGCTTCTTTCATTGCCAACTAAGAAGTATCCCTTGTCATCAAGCTCTACAAGAATAGAGTGCTTAGCCACTGCAGTTGCTGACCTTCAACACATTCTGAAAGGTGTTCAGGGAAGAGGTCAGAATGAAGCATTCTGTAGTGCTGGGAGAACAGGCCTTCAGGTAGATATTTTCAGAAGATTTATGAGCCCAATATCTTGGATCTTCTCATATCCAGAAAAGCAGTAAAATCATGAAAGGGAATATCTGTTCTTCATGACTAGCAGTAACATTCTTGTGACTAGACTCAACCTTCTGCCTAAATGTGTGCTTAACTACATGTATATGCCCTTTACTAAAATCATGTACATGGAGACCTCCCCCAAGATCTCCTCTGAGCAGTTCCTCAGCGCTATCTGACAGGCTTTCTCCCATGCTTTTTTCCTCAACTTGCCCCGAATAAAACTTTACTCACAACTCTTACATTGTGCATGTTTTTTTTTTTTTTAATAGACATCATCTTCCTATAAATTGTCTCCCTTCCCTTTGAAGTCCCAAACCCCTACCTGCTTCTCTTTCTCTCAGATGGCACAGAAGCTTCAGTTGCCTGGCCTGCCTTAGACTCATATTCTTATGGAGCCTCCGAACATAAATAATTAAATTTTATTTTCTCCTGTTGATCTCTCTCACACTCACTTAATTCTGACCAGCCAGATAACCTAGAAGGATAGAGAAAAGTTTTTTCCCTTCCCCACAGTGAGCACTTTTGAAATACAGTGGATAGTAAAATAATGGGAAAGTGAAAGTGAAGTCGCTCAGTCATGTCTGACTCTTTGCGACCCCAAGGACTGTAGCCCACCAGGCTTCTCAGTCCATGGAATTTTCCAGGCAAGAGTACTGGAGTGGGTTGCCATAAAATAATGGGAGGGGAACACTAGAACAGCAGAATGGTTTTCCCAAGACTCTGGAAGGGCTGTAGGGCTTATTAGGAAGTACAATCTACAAGTGAGTAAAAGGTAATGAGGTGAATTACCAAAGGTAGCAAATTATCAAAGGAGACAACAATTCTACAGTAATGCTCTCCAATTCACTCCTTGAACTAAAACCCAGCCAGCAAGTGAAATAAAGTGAGCAGGAAGATCCCAGGAATTGACATTCAAATAAGCACTCCGGGCAACCCACACTGAATTCTGCCAGGGGAAGAATGTTTGGGGAGCTTATTTGCATGTTGGTTACCAGACAGTTCTTTCAGTTCATAGCCATTTTAAGAGGCTCATTGTCAGAGCCCGGAAACACACTGAAGTATCTGAACAAAGGTGAACTGGCAATGAGTTCTCTTCTGTAACCCATAGTAGTTTGTTGTTGTTGTTTAGTTGCTAAGTCCTGTCTGATTCTGCAACCCAAGGACTGTAGTCTGCCAGGCTTCTCTAGTCTATAAGATTTCCCAGACAGGAATACCGGAGTGGGTTGCCATTTCCTTCTCCAAGGGATCTTCCCAACCCAGGGACTGAACCCAAGTCTCTGGTGTCTCCTGCACTGGTAGGCAGATTCATTACCACTGAACCACCTGGGAAGTCCATAGGAGATAGATAATATGTCTACATGTTTATCATGCAAAAAAAAAAAACAGTGCCTATGACCACTGGACTCCTGTTAAAGAAAAGAGCTCTGACCACATTGACCCCATTTCTGCCTTAATCTCTGTATTCTGATGCTGTGGAGCCTCTGAGTTCCCTTCTCAGAAAGAGTAATATCTCAACTCTGCTGTTACTGCATCCGCTTTCTATTTATAAAGGGTGCACTTTAAGAAAAGCAATGCTTCTTTCTTTAATCCACAGCAGTATTTATTGCTTCAGGGGAATTCCAGTTTTGTCCTTTGGTAAGCTCACAGCTATCAATTTAAACAGGCAAGTGAAGTCGCTCAGTCGTGTCCAACTCTTTGCGACCCCATGGACTGTAGCCTATCAGGCTCCTCTGTCCATGGGATTTTCCAGACAAGAGTGCTGGAGTGGATTGCCATTTCCTTCTCCAGGGGATCTTCCCG
This sequence comes from Cephalophus harveyi, assembly GCA_006410635.1. Lineage (NCBI taxonomy): Eukaryota > Metazoa > Chordata > Mammalia > Artiodactyla > Bovidae > Cephalophus > Cephalophus harveyi. Next base: position 116,700 of record SJYT01031544.1, on the reverse strand, counting down.
ACCCAGGAATCGAACCCAGGTCTCCCGCATTGCAGGCAGACGCCTTACCATCTGAGCCACCAGGGAAGCCCTTTAAACAGGCAAAGCAAATGCATTTTCTCTCTTTCATGTGAAAAAGGCTGTGGTTAACAGGATTCTGTCACTGGCAGCTATAATCATTTTAATTATTTTAAAATAAATAAACAAATAAAAGTAAACACTAGAAGATAATCTTAAAGTCAAGAGTTCACTCTAGACATTTCTCTCTCCAGGCATCTTTGCAATCAGCACGATTCAGCTTCCATTATCATTGTTTTTTAAGTGCCTACTAAGTACTAGTTGTGGCTAGAATGCCCACCTCTGCCCTTTAGTCACCAGCACTCACCAGAATAAACACACAAACAGGTCTGTACAATAATTACACTCAATAGTTTCTCAATCTCATAAATCGATACAGTATTCTCTTTAAGGAAAGAGTATCAGGAAGACTATAGGTAGAATGATGATGAAGAGAGATGCAATCCAGGATGATGTGCTTATAAGCAGGATGGAACAGCAACAAAGATAACATCTCTTTTCTTTGGACTAAGGCGATGCTTTATAACGATGGCCAGATTTTTGCAATGAATGCAAATGAATTAGGACAGTCCCCAGCTGTTTCTATCCCTTTGGTATGTATAAGGTGAGTTCTTCTGAAATGTGCTCTTAAGAGTAGAATAATTATTTTAGGTATGCTGGTATAATGGACTTCATCAGTCTCATACTCAAAGCTCATTTCAACATTGATCTATTATAATACCAACTATACTCAGAGGATCCTCTGAAATTAAATCCCAGTCACTTTTACTAGTGATACTCAAAAGACAACAATGGTGTGTCCTCTCGACCTCATAATCAAGGACTGTGCAGAGAAAATACATAAAATTAGCTCAATAGATCATATGATGGTTTTTTTCATGCACAGTAACAGCAAATAGCTCTCTGCTTAGGGAATCCCTAGCTGTGTGTATGTACTGCTTTTAATCCTACCTACTTCTTTTTAGTATGTTAGTTGTGCTTCACACAGGAGAAATGCAAACTTTTTTTTAGCATGCAAACAACAGTAAATCACCTCTTTTCTCAGTTTTATAGTTCGATGCAAATATTTAACATTTATCTCATGTTTCTTATTATCAAAGCACCTGCTATCATGTGAGAGAAATAGATTTTAGTTTTAGTCACTATATAGAGGAATAAATCAAGATAAAAAGAGAAAAATAATGTTGAATATACATAAGGTCTATGATGGGCTTCCCAGGTGGCTCAGTAATGAAGAATTTGCCTGCAGATGCAGCAGTCTTGGGTTCACTCCCTTAGTCAAGAAGATCCCCTGGAGAAGGAAATGGCAACCCACTCCAGTATTCTTGCCTGGAAAATCCCATTGACAGAGAAGCCTGGTGGGGCTATAGTCCACAGGGTCACAAAAGACTTAATGACTAAACAGCAACAAGGTCTATGACACAAGTGAAATCTGAATTCAATATTTCTAAGGTAGATTCTTCTCATAAATGTAGGTATAGCACACAGAATTTTTGACCAATGAAAGTCACAGAATGAGGACCAACTACTTAGTGGAAACTGTGTATCTTGTAAATGTTTTATCAGTGTCTTTTCCCAGAAATAATTTGCTTCTATATATACCTCATGAAATGGCCTGAATAGAATAACTAATAACATAATTACTTAAGACCTTTGAAATAGTTGAAGAGAATCTGATGAATGGATTAAAAACTCTGTCCTTTTTATGAGTATCATTACTATAATTTGATTATATATGGAGTTTTACTGAGCATTATTAATCTTTCTTAAATGCGAAGACAGGAGATTTAGATATTTTTAAAAGTTATCTCTTAATGTTTGTCAGGCCACAAAAACTACTGAAATGTCAGGGTTTTTAAAATGTTGATGGTAATTAGAATGAGTATGTGTTTAGATCAAAAGAAACAAAATTTCTATAAAGCTAATATCTTTAAATACTAAATATCAACATATTGAGCAATATTAAATAATTTCTTGGAGGTGGGTTGTTTATTGAGGAAAAAATCTAATCTAAGATACTAATCATTTAATTTTGGTATCAAATCAACTCTTTTTTTAAGGCAAAGTCCTGCCCAAAGTCACTGTAATTTAAAATTCTAGACAGAAATCTATCTCGACTGAAAACTACATTGTTCCACACATCTTATTTTGTGGAAAATACATCTTAACTTTTATAGGTTGATTGGAAAGCAACATGCTCATGAAATACCTGGAGATAAATGACTAGAACAAAAATATGGGTTTTACTATCATATATTAAATAAGTAGTGGGCTTTGACTGTCTTTTTTTCTGATTCAAAATTTTAGATACATTTCAACTCAACTTTTATTGAAATAATCATCTTCTCTGATTTATTTCAGTTGCTTATCATTGCCAACATTTCTTTGGATGACAGAAATTGGACTTTATAGACAAATTTCAAAAGTACTGGAGAAATGATATGGTTGTGGATCTCAGAGAAAGCATCAGAATTGAACAGCATGAAGGGATTGGGTTGGGAGAGAAACAAGGAAAACTGAACAAAGGGACATGTCTTAATCAGAGCACATTTAGAAATGTGAATTTACTAAAAGCAGCTTAAATAAAGAGGGATCTCACAGGTTCCAGAGAATGAAATCTAAGTTCACACAGGGCTGGGAGTAGGAATGAAGATTAAGACCAAGATGGCTCTGCATCTCTCAAAGACACACAGCTTCCTTCCATTCTGCTTCTCTGCTCTGGCCTCTAGTTTTCTAGCTTTGTCTTCAAAACTATTGATTATTCTTTCTTGAATCATTGACAGGCAGGTAGTTCTGGTTCTCCATGGTACAGATTCCTACCCTGATTCTACGAGACAAATTATTTCAATACCTGATGTTGCTTCCATTCTGATTGCTTCAGTTCCTGAGCCTCCACCTCTTGCAGTCAGCTCTGGTCACGGGGCAGAATCAAATGGTGATAAGGTCGCCCCATCTGAAACCTGTCTGAAGCAATATTTCTAAAATGAGTGTTAGGAAGGTATGAGATGGCCAGCGTCTGTATCTATGGAATAGAAAAAATCTTGGGCATTTGTAGAGAAATAGTCACTTGTTTATCAGGCTATATTGTTGTCTTTGAAGGCTGAATTTGAGACCAGGCAGTGAAGAGTGGAAATGTTGGGATCAATGTTACAAAGAAACAAAATAAATTTTGCATGAAATCAAAAGCAGGAGTCTGGAGAATGTCCATAGCAATATAGAATAGAACATTATCCATAAGTTTATCTTTTACATAGTGTAGAAATGGAAAGGAATGTCAACAATTATGTCTTGAAAATTGTAAATACTTATATGCTGTGTTAAGAAATTACTATTTATAAAATACCATAAATACAATAAATAATAGTATTTCTATTTATAAATGATTAAATATGGGTCAGAGAGAAGGCATTCATGATGAATATTCATAGATCCCAAACCAATCTGTTGTCAGGTATAAAAAAAGAACTTAAAGTCTGAATCTCTGATCTCTCCAGGTTACTATATTTAATATACTTATGAAAATGAGTCAATCTCTCACATATTTGATGCAGAATTCCTTAAATGTAAAAAGAACTAAAACTCTTTCTAAATAACAAAATTAATAAGCCTTTAGAGTTTGGAACACCTTTACTTAGTATATGAAATAATCTACTTATCAAACCAAGAGTATGTTTACTTCCCTGTTTTACCCAGCATTCATTCAGAGCTAAAATGTGTGATTAATTCTTCATCCCAATAGTTTCAGTAATAAGAAGTTAATCTGGAATAGGTATGTTAATGGAAGATCTGACTAAGGGGGCTTTATCTAGAACTCTTCTCTCCAGATCTATGGCTTTAAAATTTCTTTGATGTTTTATGTATTGATCTAGTATATATGCATATAAATAAGTTTATATAATATATATATACATTTTGTATGTTACAAATATGCATGTACAATAGAATGTACAGTTGGCCCTCCATATCCACGGGTTCTGCACTTGCAGAGAACCATCTGTGAGGGGCTTGAGCATCTGCTTAGTTTGGTATCCAAGAGATCCTGTGGCCAATTCCCTGTGGATACCAAGGGACAAATGTGTATAAAATATGTATATACATATGAAATAAAAATGGAAATTTTTTGGCTGCACAGTGTGGCATGCAAGTCTTAGTTCCCTGGCCAGGGATTGAACATACACCCCCTGCATTATGAGCAAGGAGTCCTAAACACTGGACAGCCAAGGAAGTCCCTGAAAAGGAAATTTTACAAAGTATTACTTATTCTGTCTATAGGCAATATTCTCTGCTATTTCCATTTTTCTTATTCTGTTTTCTCTTTTAAAAAACACTGGTCACAATCCACTAAATTGATTTCACAAGCCATTAATGAGTTTCAATCTAGTTTGAAAAACATTGCTCTAGACCAATTAAATAGTGTACTTTATTTCAGGCTTCTTCAATTAATTTGATACACCTAGAGACGACTGTGTCATTTACGAAGTGATAGCCAAGACCAATATATGACACGTTGGTCTACCAACCCATAAATGTTCTACCTAGTAATCCATGCAGCCTTTCTCTTAGCATGGTGGTGGCACTGCACATTGCAAGGCATTTCCTTTATCTGTAGAAAATATCTATTTTTAAATGTAAGAAAGAATCCCCATGAAAAAAAAAAATCTAAATCACACAATACATCTAACAGAAAGTGATTAATGGGATTGGTTGTTAGCATAGTCCAGCTTACTTCCCTCAAGAAGTGTGAGTAGGACCTCGAATTCATCTTCATTAATATGTTATCACTTAGTGAGGTGATCTAGAGATGCACTTGCTAGTTAGTAATTAATCAGAAAAGCCTCTAGTGATAATGGCAGAACGCAGAATGAATGGGTAGATTTGCCCTGCATAGAGAAAGATTTCCAACAATGATACCATAGCCTTAAAGACATAAGAACAAAGGCTTTTATGAAATCTGGATGAAATGATGGATTTTTAAAGACACAACCCTCCTCAGAAACAGGTTTAGTCTCATTACACCAATAATGCTCACTGTTCCACATCACCTCCCCCTCTGGCTCATATATCCCTAAACTTTCCCTGTCACATAATATACTGGTTTATCCTTCAAAATGCTCATCCTGACTACAATTAATTATTGTAGCCTTATTTGCTTTATGTCTGCCCTTCCCTCCAGACTAGCTAAGTTAATATGGAATTCACAATCCCTAGCTGGGGTGGGCACCACATCAACAGAACTCAACAAATACTTAGTGAATAAATGAACAAACAGATGAATGAAAGTAAGTGAATATTTTATAACATCATCACATTTTTTCTGCCTTGAAATAAGGAAGAGACTAACAGTACTAGGACACGTGTTTGTGCATTTAATAAAAAGCCCATTCCCTTCCTCTTATTCACCCAAGCCAAGAACTCTTCAGTTCTGTTCATCTTTTCTCCCTTGTATTTCATTCAGCTAATGTTTATTGAGTTCCTACCGTGGGCCAGCAACTACAATATCTCTCTAATCCATCTGTTCCTCTCCATTCTGTGTGCCACAGTCTTACCATATCTCCCCTGCATTATTGCAGTAGTGTCTTAAATCTTCCCTGCATTCTGTCTTAACAGTGACCTCTCCAAACCTATTCTACACATGGCTGCCCAAGTCATCTTCCTGAAACATATGCTATTCCCTAGCTCAAAATCCTCAAATCCAAACTCCTAAGTCTAACATACAAAGCCCTACATTTTTTTCCTAGGTTTATCTTCCTGACATCAATTCTATACTGATAGAACAAAGTTTCTGTAATACTTTGCTGAATGCCCCATCCAGTGTCATCACTCCATAACTTTCAACATTCTATTCCTTCATCTTGAAATAACTTTCCATTTTCTTCACCTGACATATTCATTCTTAAAGATCGAATGCTAAGTTTCCTATTAAATCTTCGTCAGTCCAACAACCCTTCACAGCCAATTGCACTTCTAGGGCACTGTTCTTTGTTATTGTTGTTGTTCTCACTCATTTAAAGCCCACAACAACATCTATTAAATTTTACTGTTATTTTATCACTAATTATCTGGGAAATGCAAATCAAAACCATGATGAGATATAACTCACATCTGTCAGAATCAGTTCAGTTCACTCAGTCATGTCCAACTCTGCAACCCTATGGGTCTGCAACATGACAGGCTTCCTTGTCCATCACCAACTCCCAGAGTTTACTCAAACTCATGTCCATTGAGTTGAAGATGCCATCCAACCATCTCATCCTCTGTCATCCCCTTCTCCCGCCTTCAATCTTTCCCAGCATCAGGGTCTTTTCAAATGAGTCAGTTCTTCCCATCAGGTGACCAAAGGATTGGAGCTTCAGCATCAGTCCTTCCAATGAATATTCAGGACTGATTTCCTTCAGAATGGACTGGTTGGATCTCCTTGCAGTCCAAGGGATTCTCAAGAGTCTTATCCAACACCACAGTTCAAAAGCATCAATTCTTTGACACTCAGCCTTCTTTATAGTCCAACTCCAGAAGGCAATGGCACCCCACTCCAGTACTCTTGCCTGGAAAATCCCATGGACGGAGGAGCCTGGTGGGCTGCAGTCCATGGGGTCGCTGAGTCGGACACGACTGAGCGACTTCACTTTCACTTCTCACTTTCATGCATTGGAGAAGGAAATGGCAACCCATTCCAGTGTTTTTGCCTGGAGAATCCCAGGGACAGGGGAGCCTGGTGGGCTGCCGTCTATGGGGTCGCACAGAGTCGGACACGACTGAAGTGACTTAGCAGCTCACGTCCATACATGACTACTGGAAAAACCATAGCTTTGACTAGATGGATCTTTGTTGGCGAAGTAATGTCTCTGCTTTTTAATATGCTGTCTAGGTTTGTCATAGCTTTTCTTCCAAGAAGCAAGCGTCTTTTAATTTCATGGCTGCAGTCAGCCTCTATAGTGATTTTGGAGCCTTAAAAAATAAAGTCTGTCACTGTTTCCATCATTTCCCCATCTATTTGCCATGAAGTGATGGGACCAGACGCCATGATCTTCGTTTTCTGAATGTTGAGTTTTAAGTAACTTTTTCATTCTCCTCTTTCACTTTCATTAAGAGGCTCTTTAGTTCCTCTTTACTTTCTGGCATAAGTGTGCTGTCATCTGCATATTTGAGTTTATTGATATTTCTCCCAGCAATCTTGATTCCAGCTTGTGCTTCATCCATCTTGGCATTTCACATTATGTAATCTGTATATAAGTTAAACAAGCAAGGTGACAATATATAGCCCTGACATACTCCTTTCCCAATTTGGAACCAGTCTGTTGTTCTACATTCATTTCTAACTGTTGCTTTTTGACCTGCATACAGATTTCTCAAGAAGCAGGTCAAGTGGTCTGGTATTCCCATCTCTTGAAGAATTTTCCACAGTTTGTTGGGATCAACACAGTCAAAGGCTTTGGCCTAGTCAATGAAGCAGATGTTCTTCTGGAATTCTCTTGCTTTTTCTCTGATCCAACAGATGTTGGCAATTTGATCTCTGGTTCCCCTGCTTTTTCTAAATCCAGCTTGAATGTCTGGAAGTTCTCGGTTCACATACTGTTGAAGCCTGGCTTGTAGAATTTTGAGCATTACTTTGCTAGTGAGTGAAATGAGTGCAATTGTGTGGTAGTTTGAACATTCAAATTCAGCAGTGGCCACAGAACTGGAAAAGGTCAATTTTCATTCCAATCCCCAAAAAAGACAGTGGCAAAGAATGCTAAAACCTGTCAGAATGGCTGTCACCAAAGAACACTAACAAATGTTGCTAAGGATGTGGAGAAAAGGAACTCTTGTACACTATTTTTGGGTATGTAAAATGGTGTAACTACTATGTAAGACAGTATGGAAGTTTCTCAAAAAATTAAAAATAGAACTACCATATGACGCAGCAACATATACACACACAATGGACTACTACTCAATCATAAATAGGGGTAAAATTTTGCCATTTGCAGCAATATGGATGGACTCTAAGGGCAGTATGTAAGTGAAATAAGTCATACAAAAGACAAATACTGTATGATATCACTTATATATGGAATCTAAAACTACAACAAACTTGCAAGTATAACAAAAAAGAAGCAGACTCATAGATGTAGACAATGAACAAATGGTTACCAGTAGGTAGAGGTAATGTAGGGATGAGGGACGGGAGGCATAAACTGTTGGATATAATGTAGGCTTAAGGAGGTGTTGTACTACATTGAGAATGTAGCGAATATTTTGTAATAACAAATGGAAAGCAACTTTTAAGATGTAGTTTGAAACATTTTTAAAAAGTAAAATAATAAACACATTTTTGCTGTTATTTACATGCCTATTTTTGCCTCATCCACAAGACTTTAGAGTGCTCCAGAAGGAATATTAGTGAGTATGAAGATTTGGGCATAAATCCACTTTTCTACGTTTAGTACCTATCACAGATGTTGTCCATCAGATTCCACAGATGCTCGACACTGTATCCAATTAAGCTGGTTCTGCAAAAAAGAAGCTATTATAAGGTGTAAGGCAGATAACACACTAAAGGGGGAATAAAGTAGGTGATGAGTGAACAACTTTGCAGTTCCTCTCCCATAAATGCCTAATAAATGATAAGGAGGAATGAACAGATAGAAGGGAAAAATAAAAGGGCTGTAATGGTGGCAAGTGTAAAGAATCCACCTGCCATTGCAGGAGATGCAGGAGAGGCAGGTTTGACCCCTGGGGTGGGAAGATCCCTTGGAGTAGGAAACGGCTTCCCACTCCAGTATTCTTGCCCGGAGAATCCCATGGACAGAGGAGTCTGACAGGCTACAGTCCCTGCAGGTCACAAAGACTCGGACAGAACAGAGCAGCTGAGCATGCAGGCACACAATTATTATCTTAACTCCTCCATATTGCTCTGTTTAAGCAATTCAAATTTAGCTTTTAATTAACAAAATATAAGATTGTTTCTTCAAAAATATTATTTACTTTCTTCTTTTCAGGCGGTTGTTTTGTTCTGTTTTTAGTACATCATAATTTCTAAATTTTTCTACTATTACATATGTTTCTTCTAGTTTAGCTTGTGATTTTGAATATACTGCATTCTTTTTCATGTGTACAGGAACATGCACCCTGTGATTATAACAACACATATTGACTCTGACTAACAACAATAACAATAAAAATCTCTTTCATGTGAAACCATAATTCCAAATTATTTCTATCAGAAAAAATTGAACATAATTTTGATTTCTCTCTGAATTTGAAATCTTTATAGCACATTGATGACAGCAATTAAGCTATCTATTTTAGGCATATTAAGTATAGAACTATTTTGTAAAAACTCACAAGTCTAAACAAATTATTTTTTTTAAAAACCTTTATTTAAGTTTTTGTTTTCCAAAGATCAAGGCCCAAATAAGCAATCTGATAGTGAGTTTCCAATGCATGGCTTTTATATACCCAGATTGACTTTCTAAAGATAAAAGTATGTTTAGTGATAGAACTTACTGTATCCCAATTCAGTCGTTGACTCACTGCATAATACAAGTCTTTCCTGTTGACTCAGATGGTAAAGACTCTGCCTGCATTGTGGGAGACCTGGGTCTGATCCCTGGCTCAGGAAGATCTCCTGGAGAAGGAAATGGCAATCCACTCCTGTATCCTTTCCTAGAGTATTCCATGGACAGAGGACCCTGGTGGGCTATAGTCCATGAGGTCACATATAGTCGGACGTGACTGAGCGACTAACACTATGTCCTATGTAGGATATAGTACTCTCTTTAAGTACAGCAAGTGAACTACAGGAAGTGTTGCAGGTTAGGAGGATAAAACTCTGGTAGATGAGAGCTAGGTGAATTTTTTTTTTATTACAGCAATAATAATGTGAAATCATTTCTAAACAGTATTTTGTAATTTGTAATAAAGTGCTTCTGTTATTAAACAATGCTGACATTTCTGGGAAACAATCAGGTATTTCCATTTTGAAGATGTGGGAACTGAATTGAATAAGTAAAACACAATTTTTGTGTTGAGCACATACTACATGCCAGGTGCTGTGTTAGGAATGATGGTCAGCACAGCACAGTTACAGTATCTGCAGATAGTGCAGAGGCGGCATAGTGAATGTAATAAATACCATGACAGGAAAGTACAGAGTAGAATAGAGTGGTGTAGGGTAGGGTAGAAGCATTAAAGTAGAAAAGATGCACAAAATCAGCTCTTAGCCCAGACTTCCAGTGAAAGTGAGAGTAACCTCGAAACCAGTGGTTCTCATCCAGTGGCAGTTTTATTTGCATCCCCACCTGTGGCTTCCCTGGTGGCTCAGTGGTGAAAGCATCTGCCTGGAATGTGGGAGACCCAGGTTCAATCCCTGGGTTGGGAAAATCCCCTGGAGAAGGAAATGGCAACCCACTCCAGTACTCTTGCCTGGAGAATCCCAAGGAGGGAGGAGCCTGGTAGGCTACAGTCCATGGGATCGCAAAGAATTGGACACGACTGAGCGACTTCAGTTCCACCTGTGGGACATTTCCTAACGTATCAGGATATATTTGATCATCTCAAATTTTTGAAAGGTGGGAAGTACTACTGGTTTCTAGTGGCTAGAAGGCTACCTGCAGTTCTGTGAAAAAGATTATTCAGTCCAAAATATCGATACTGCTGTAGCTAAGAAACCTCAACCAAGGCTGAGCTGATATACAACTAGGAGTTGACAAATGGAGGCAGAAGGGGAGGAATGCCAGGAGTGGAGAAATGACAGAGAACATGTTCCAAGGGTGAGAAACACTTGTGTGAAGGACCTCCACACTGACTTGCTCATCATTTTTAAAAAAACTGTCATAAAATACTCATAATGTAAAAGTTACCAAACCACTTTTAAGTGTACAGTTGAGCGACATTAAGTACTTTTACACTGTTGTGCAATGATCACTACCATTCATCTCCAGAACCTTTCATCATCCAAATTATAATTCTGCACACAGTAAACAACAACTCCCCATTATCCCTTCCCACAGCTCTGGCAACCACATTCCACTCTTTGTTTTTATGGATTTGACTGCTCTGGGTATCTCATATAAGTGCAATCAGACAGTAGTTGTTCTTTTGTGTCTGGCTTACTTCACTTAGTACACTGTACTCAAGGTACATCCAGGTAGCATGTGTCAGATTTTCCTTCCTTTTTAGGACTGAATAATATTTATGACTAGATCACATTTTGTTTATCCACTCATCCGTTCAGGAATACATGAGTTGCTTTCATCTTTTAGGTATTGGAAACAATGCTGCTATGAACATATGTGTACAAGTATCGGTTTGAATCCCCACATTCAATTTTCCTTTGGGTATATACCTAGAAGTATGACCTAAGTCAAAGTCCTCATGATTAGACAGTGGAAGTGAGGAATAGATTTAAGGGCCTAGATCTGATAGATAGAGTGCTGATGAACTATGGAATGAGGTTCGTGACATTGTACGGGAGACAGGGATCAAGACCATCCCCATGGAAAAGAAATGCAAAAAAGCAAAATGGCTGTCTGGGGAGGACTTACAAATAGCTGTGAAAAGAAGAGAGGCGAAAAGCAAAGGAGAAAAGGAAAGATATAAGCACCTGAATGCAGAGTTCCAAAGAATAGCAAGAAGAGATAAGAAAGCCTTCTTCAGCAATCAATGCAAAGAAATAGAGGAAAAGAACAGAATGGGAAAGACTAGAGATCTCTTCAAGAAAATTAAAGATAACAAGGGAACATTTCACACAAAGATGGGCTCAATGAAGGACAGAAATGGTATGGACCTAACAGAAGCAGAAGACATTAAGAAGAGGTGGCAAGAATACACGGAAGAACTGCACAAAAAAGATCTTCACGACCCAGATAATCATGATGATGTGATCACTAATCTAGAGCCAGACATCTTGGAATGTGAAGTCAAGTGGGCCTTAGAAAGCATCACTACGAACAAAGCTAGTGGAGGTGATGGAATTCCAGTTGAGCTGTTTCAAATCCTGAAAGATGATGCTGTGAAAGTGCTGCACTCAATCTGCCAGCAAATTTGGAAAACTCAGCAGTGGCCACAGGACTGGAAAAGGTCAGTTTTCATTCCAATTCCAAAGAAAGGCAATGCAAAAGAATGCTCCAATTTCAAAAGCAGAGACATTACTTTGCTGACTAAGGTCCATCTAGTCAAGGCTATGGTTTTTCCAGTGGTCATGTATGGATGTGAGAGTTGGACTGTGAAGAAGGCTGAGCGCCGAAGAATTGATGCTTTTGAGCTGTGGTGTTGGAGAAGACTCTTGAGTCCCTTGGACTGCAAGGAGATCCAACCAGTCCATTCTGAAGGAGATCAACCCTTGGATTTCTCTGGAAGGAATGATGCTAAAGCTGAAACTCCAGTACTTTGGCCACCTCATGCGAAGAGTTGACTCATTGGCAAAGACTCTGATGCTGGGAGGGATTGGGGGCAGGAGGAGAAGGGGACGACCGAGGATGAGATGGCTGGATGGCATCACGGACTCGATGGACATGAGTCTGAGTGAACTCCAGGAGATGGAGGCCTGGCGTGCTGGGATTCATGGGGTCGCAAAGAGTCGGACACGACTGAGCTACTGAACTGAACTGAACTGAATTCACTAATTGTTTTTATGTACCAATTAATTGTTTTAGGACTTAGTATATGGTAAAAAATACCAACGACCTCTCTTATCGTGAAACTTAAATTCTAGTGAAGGAAAACAAACACATGAACAAGGTCATTTCAAAGAGTCTTATCCAGGAAAGAAAAGGAGATGATGTGGAGTCGAATATGACTGGAACTTAGCGTGTTAGAACCTACAAAGGGAGTGGTAAGAAGGAAAGGTGGTAGAAACGTTACAATGCAGGTAACCCACGTAAGGATTCTCTATTTCATTTTATGTGCAATGAAAAGTTCAGAGAAGTTAAATGAATTGCCCAAAGTCTTATAGCTAATAAATTCTATATGCCTAACCTTACAGCAACCTTACTATACAGATTTCCTTTGAAGCTGCAGAACTGGATGAGGGTACATGTTTATCAAACACCCCCTGGAGGAGGAAATGGCAATCCACTCCAGTGTTCCTGCCTGGAAAATTCCATGGACAGAGGAGCCTGGCAGGCACAGTCCATGGGGTCGCAAAGAGTCAGATACGACTGAGCAAACTAACACTTATCAAACACAGCAACCTGCACCCTGCCAACCAGACATCTGATCTTCTCCATCTGCTTTCATGAAAAGCAGATTTCTCCAGAATCAAGGCCATGAATGGTCAGAGGATATTTTAATGTTCTACTTACCCACATTCATTCTGTATCCAGCTTTGCTGCTGGTAGTCCTCTTTGCTTTTATAAAGAGATATTCTACAAGTATAAGATAAAATAGAACTGATTCTAAAAAGAAATGCCATACTTTCCTACAGCCTAGCTTTGAAATAAACAACCGTTATTCAGTTCAAAAAAATCTACATATGACCTGAGTAAGTAATATTTGACAAAATAAAGAAGCATTCTGTTGAACAATAAGAACACTGTTTCTTCTAACCCTTGCTTTCATTCAAGGTCATGTGCAGATTACATAAATATTACATGAAACCTGTTTTGCAAGGAATCACTGTCTATGTTGATTTATAGAGACAAAAGTCCATTGGCAGAGTCTACAAATACCACAAGCTTTTATTTTCTAACAAGAGGAAAATGCAACTCTCATTGGGTAAATGGAGCTATTCTTTCATGTAGGATTAAAACTTTAACAGTTTATGTGTACAGTTAAGATTTATCAAAAGTTTTTTTGTGTCAGGTGACAAGATGTGTTGCAATTCGGTTTTTAATCCAGATCTCATTGAGATCTGGAAGAGCAAGAATAATTTATGACACAAAGTCTGTATCATGAAAAGAGAGAGCATATTTTCTTTTTCATTCTCATTTAATCTTTTGCTATAATGTGAGCTATTATGGAATTAAATAGTGAGTAGATATGTTTAGCCTTAAAAGAGTTTTACAAAAAGAGGCCAATTTTGCTGAATATATTGCTCTGTCAACAAACAGTTGCTGAACAACTATTATGTATAAAACACTTTAATAGGTGCTATTAAAATTGTTATATGTCATTTTGAAGAAAAACACTTTCCTACATATATCAGCTGATTGGGCTGGTTAAGTAAAAACCAAATACCCTGTGTGTAAAAATTTAACATGCTTTAGAGAAGTTTTGGAGAAGGAAATGGCAACCCACTCTAGTGTTCTTGCCTGGAGAATCCCGGGGATGGCGGAGCCTGGTTAGCTGCCGTCTATGGGGTCGCACAGAGTCGGACACGACTGAAGCGACTTAGCAGAAGCAGCAGCAGCAGAGAAGTTTTACTTTATTATTTTAAAATCCCCATAATTACTGCCAGGGGACCTCTTATTTTTATCATTTACAATTGACCTCAGATAAAGTATTTTGTAAATACATTACTTAATATAATACCACAAGAAGTAATAAGGTTTTTCATTGTCTTGCTTTTCACATAATCTCCTTCTACCTCTCTGATAAACTCCTTAGCTCCTGTTTGCTTATTCAATATTCAACACATTTTTATTGTGTCAGGCACTGTGCTTAACATTGAGGATACAAAAGTGAAGAATGAAAATGGTTGTTCTTTTGTGAAGTTGACAGTCTGTTTAGGGAGACAAGTAAATAACATGACAGGTCAAGTAGAGGTTACCATTGGGACACATGGTAGGAGCATCACAACCAACACAGGGTGGAGAGATTGAAAAGTGGAAATGGCAGGGAAAACATCCCAGAGGAAGAGACATTAATCTCACCCATAAAGAATTCTCCACAGTCTCATCACTGCTAGAGAAAGAATGGTTTTTAATGCAGGTTTCAAACCCAGTTTTATGTGACTCCTTAAATGATTCCACTAGGTACCCATTATCCCCAAATGATTCATTCTTGAATTGGTCTTGCTTCCTTAATTCCATTACTTGATGAGTCTGAAGGGGCCCTAGCAATTGTGCCTCCCAAGCTGTAATGTTATTAATTTTCTGTTGCCTTTGTTTTAGGAGTGAATTTCATTTTCCAGTGAAACTGAAGCACTCTCCTGAACTCCAAATGGTTTATTTAGTACCTGAATCCTCTTCCTGAAAAAGTGAAAGTTGCTCAGTCGTGTCTGACTTTTTGTGACCCCATGGACTATACAGTCCATGGAATTCTCCAGGCCAGAGTACTGGAATGGGTACCCTTTCCCTTTTCTAGGGGATCTCCCAACCCAGGGATCACACCTAGGTCTCTTGCATTGCAGGCAGATTTTTTACCAGCTGAGACACAAGGCAAGCCAAAGAATACTGCAGTGGGTAGCCTATCCCTTCTCCAAAAGATCTTCCCGACCCATGAATTGAATTGGGGTCTCCTGCATTGTGGGAGGATATTTTTACCAACTGAGCTCTCAAGGAAGCCTCTTTATAGCTCTTGCCAGGTTCTCCCACACTCATTCACACTCTCCTCAAATATCAAAGTGCCTATTTCTGGGTTACTTCCATTGTAGGATGGGCCCATTCTCCAATTCAGACAGAAGTCATAAAAACTACATCAGGTTTCATATCTCAGATTGGACCCCAGAAAACAAACACCATTTCATGAGGAAGGCAGCCAGCCACACCCCCATGAACACTGTGATCCAGAGGCACTGGAAGCTGTCCCCTCATTTGGGTTGAGGATGTGTATCAGTAAGTGCTGTTTAGTTGCAAGCGACACAAATCATTTCAGCATCTTTAGTTAAAGAAAAGAGAAAACACATTGGAAAGAAGCTGAGTAGCTCACAGAGCAAAAGGAAATTCTAAAGAACCAAAGTTCAGAAAGGCCAGAAACCAGAGCTGTTCTGAGCATCTGATGCAGCAGGAATGAAAAGACAATCTCTCCAGGTGGGCATCACTGGAATGAATTTACTCTGAACACATTCTGCAAGACTTCAAGCCTAGAGAAAAGGCATCAAGTTGGCTAAGCTTGGAACATGTGCCCACCCATTGACCAAAGGAAGACAACCATCACTATTAACTACATGCAACAGAAGAGGGGATTTGATTTAGGTCATTCCTGAATGGTCTAGTGGTTTTCCCTACATTCTTCAATTTAAGTCTGAATTTGGATATAAGTAGTTCATGATCTGAGCCAGAGTGCTTAGATATGATAGACAGAGTGCCTGAAGAACTATGGATGGAGGTTTGTGACACTGTACAGGAGACAGTGATCAAGACCATCCCTAAGAAAAAGAAATAAAAAAGGCAAAATGGTGTCTGAGGAGGTCTTACAACTAGCTGAGAAAAGAAGAGAAACTAAGGGCAAAGGAGAAAAGGAAAATCATATGCATCTGAATGCAGAGTTCCAAAGAATTGCAAGGAGAGATAAGAAAGCCTTCCTCAGTGATTAATGCAAAGAAATAGAGGAAAACAATAGACTGGGAAAGACTAGAGATCTCTTCAAGAAAATTAGAGATACCAAGGGAACATTTCATGAAAAGATGGGCACAATAAAGAATAGAAATGCTATGCACCTAACAGAAGCAGAGGATATTAAGAAGAGGTGGCAAGAATACACAGAAGAACTATACAAAAAAGATCTTCATGACCCAGATAACTTTGAAGGTGTGATCACTCACCTAGAGCCAGACATCCTGGAATGTGAAGTCAAGTGGGCCTTAGGAAGCATCACTATGAACAAAGCTAGTGGAGGTGATGGAATACCAGTTGAGCTATTTCAAATTCTAAAAGATGATGCTGTGAAAGTGCTGCACTCAATATGCCAGCAAGTTTTGAAAACTCAGCAGTGGCCACAGGACTGGGAAAGGTCAGTTTTCATTCCAATCCCAAAGAAAGGCAGTGCAAAGAATATTCAAACTACACAAAATGGCACCCATCTCACATGCTAGCTAAGTAATTCTCAAAATTCTCCAAGCCAGGCTTCAACAGTACATGAACAGTGAACTTTCAGATGTTCAAGCTGGTTTTAGAAAAGGCAGAGGGACCAGAGATCAAACTGCCAACATCCATTGGATCATCGAAAAGGCAAGAGTTCCAGAAAAACAGTTATCTACTTCTGCTTTATTGACTATGCAAAGCCTTTGTGTGGATCACAACAAACTGTGGAAAATTCTTAAAGAGATGGGAATACCAGACCACATGACCTGCCTCCTGAAAAATCTGTATGCAGGTCAAGAAGTCACAGTTAGAACCTGACATGGAACAACAGACTGGCTTATTTAACTTACATGCAGAGTGCATCATGTGAAATGCCCACCTGGATGAAGCACAAGCTGGAATCAAGACTGCCAGGAGAAATATCAATAACCTCAGATATGCAGATGACACCACACTTTTGGCAGAAAATGAAGAGGAACTAAACAGCCTCTTGATGAAAGGGAAAGAGGAGAGTGAAAAAGTTGCTTCAAATTTAACGTTCCAAAAACTAATATCATGGCATCTGGTCCCATCACTTCAAGGCAAATAGATGGGGGAACAGTGGAAACAGTGACAGACTTTATTTTGGGGGGCTCCAAAATCACTGCAGATGGTGACTGCAGTCATGAAATTAAAAGACGCTTACTCCTTGGAAGGAAAGTTATGACCAACCTAGACAGCATATTAAAAAGCAGAAACATTACCAACAAAGGTCCATTTAATCAAAGCTATGGTTTTTCCAGTAGTCATGTATAGATGTGAGAGTTGGACTATAAAGAAAGTTGAGCACCCAAGAATTGATGCTTTTGAACTGTGGTGTTGGAGAAGACTCTTGACAGTCCCTTAGACTGCAAGGAGATCTAACCAGTCAATCCTAATGGAAATCAGTCCTGAATATTCACTGGAAGGACTGATGCTGAAGCTGAAACTCCAATACTCTGGCCACCTGATGCGAAGAACTGACTCATTTAAAAAGACCCTGATGCTAGGAAAAACTGAAGGCGGGAGACAAAGGGGATGACAGAGGATGAGATGGTTGGATGGCATCACCGACTTGATGGACAAGAGTTTGAGCAAACTCTGGGAGTTGGTTATGGACAGGGAAACTTGGTGTGCTGCAGTACACGCAGCATCACAACTGTGCTTTGAAGAATCACTCCTCTTCTATTCAGTTCAGTTCAGTCACTCAATTGTGTCTGACTTTTTGCGACCCAGCAATGGAAAGAGGGATTATTTAACATGTCAATTAACTATTGAGAGTTGGTATAAATATAGGGCATGACTTTTCAAGGTTGCTCTAAAAGATAAGAACACACAGAATTCTTTTCATATAACAAAAGGATTTGTTAGTGCCTTTTGACTTTATAAGTCATGCCCTATATTTATACCAACTCTCAATAGTTAATTGACATGTTAAATAATCCCTCTTTCCATTGCTGGATCACAAAGAGTCAGACACGATTGAGTGACTGAACTGAACTGAATAAAAGAGGAGTGATTCTTCAAAGCACAGTTGTGATGTTGCTACCACCAGGAGGGATAATAGACACTAAGCTGTAAAATATAAAAATTTACACTATAGGAATCATCTTGTTGCTGGGTGAATTCTCAGAGCACCAGTCTTGTGGGTTCCTAATCTATACACTTCTCTCCACTGTATGAAGTTTTGGCATTCCTTCTAACCCATTCCACATGGGTTCCAAAGCTTTCAACATATGAGTATCAGGAGTCTTCGAAGATATAAACCTCAAATAAAAATTAGAAATTAGCCTCCAATTAAAGTACATAAATTTAAATTTAAAAAAATTAACAATGGAAACAAAAGCATCTTTTTCCAGAAGAGTCATTTTTTAGTATTAATCATGTAAATAACAATAAGAGCACACTAACAAATCCTTTTGTTATATGGAAAAAAAAAAAAAAGAATTCTGTGTGTTCTTATCTTTTAGAGTAACCTTGAAAAGTCATGCCCTATATTTATACCAACTCTCAATAGTTAATTGACATGTTAACTAATCCCTCTTTCCATTGAGCTAAGGATTTTTTTGAGCTGTTTTCCTACTTGCACTTTTGAGATTTCTCCATAAACTGTCACGTGGCAACACTTCAAATTACACTGTTTCACTGGGCTCTCCCCATTAACCACCATGCGAGCACAGACATCTTGTGGTGTCAGCTCATTCTGTCTTCCTATCTTTTTTTTTTTACAAAAAGGCAGAAAATATTAAGAGTTCATTTCTCATCTTCACCATCTTTGAGTACCTAAATGTTGGTCTTGATGACAATCTCTGGAGCGGAATTTTTCAAGACTTAATATGGAAGGTGTGATACATATCACTATGACAAAGTTCAATGTGGATGATTCTGAAGAAGATGACGGTAATAGCAATACTAACAGATGATATGATGAGCCTTTACTGTTCACAGGCTCTGCCCTGAGTACTTCACATGCATCATGCTTCCACACTGGTGGGAATGAGCTGGGAGAGAGAGAGAAGCACAGGAGAGAAAACAGATTACTGTTGGAGCCAAGTCCCTGCATAGATGGAGAAGGGAGGGAAAAGAGGATCCAGAGCTCAAGTGGAAAAGCTTCCTCAAAAGGAACAGGGGTGTCCATCCATTATAACTAAAAGACTGGTTGATTTGGTTTTAGGAAGATATAGCAGTTGTCTTATGACACCTTCTAGCTTCTCAGAGAAAAAAGGAAAATGGTAGAAGAGAGAAAGGTGGGTAGTTACTGGAGGTATTAGGGAAATGGCAAGCAACAGAGCTGATGCTATTAACTTTAGCAGAAATAAAAGACTGTCACAGTAATCTGGAGAAGAGGGGAAAAGCTGTAAATTCTAGGTGGAACAGCAGAAGATACTCCTGAGGTCATGCTTAATTTTTAGAAGATGATTCTGAGTTCTCACAAAACAGGCTGGAGCAGGGTAAATAGAAACAATCTTCTGTGAATAGTACAGCCCTACTTCTACAACCAGTGCAATAGATGGACCTTGAAAGAAAAGGATTCCACGTGTTTTTTCTTCAATCCCACTAAATCCAACAGTTAAAGAAGCAACACCATACACTTCTTAAGATAAGGTGCGTCTATCTTGTTCACTGCTCTGTCTCCAGTGGTAGGGAAAATGCCTGAAATAGAAGAGAAGCTTGATAAATATTTTATCAATGAATTGATGACTACATAGATGGATGAATGAATAAGGAGTTTATGACATTTTATTGATCACAGTCTTGTCGTGGCGAAGGGGCTTGCTTAACTCAATGAAGCTATGAGCCATGCTGTGCAGGGCCACCCAACACAGATGGGTCATAGTGAAGAGTTCTGACAAAACATGGTCCACTGGAGAAAGGAATGGCAAAACACTCAGGTATTCTTGCTGCAAGAACCCCATGAACAGTATGAAAAGGCAAAAAGATATGATACCAGAAGATGAGCCCCCCAGGTTGGAAAGTGTCTGATATGCTACTGGGGAAGAACAGAGGGCAATTACTAATAGCTATGAAATGGTGAGATAGCATCACCAACTCAAGGTATATGAATCTGAGAAACTCTGGGAGATACTGAAGGACAGGGGAGCCTGGAGAGCTGCAGTCCACAGGCTTGCAAAGAGTTGGACACAACTTGGTGACTGAACAACAACAAACTTATAGTCCACATTCATAGCTTTCCTACATAAAATTCTATTGCATGTCTATAGCAGTGTCATGTTTGGGTTTTTCCCAAGCTGCTACTCAGAAACCAGAAGAAGTTCTAGTAGGATTTTAGCTAGGACTAAAAATGAAATAAATATTATATATTATCTGTAGATATTTATAACCACCTAATATTCCCCAATGTACTGGAATAAGTGTCCCTCTTTATCACTTGCTGGTTTAATAGGAGAAATATTTTAGTACTAAGCTCTCCCATGAGTCAGAAGTCTGCTGGAGTAGTCACTCCATGTATATTCTGCTCTCTCAAAGAAATTATTCCAGTTGAAGTGGGAATTCCAGTCACATAACTACTCAAAATGTTCTCTGCTTACCTGATTCAACATCTTCAACTCGGAGTTCTCTTTTGTACCATGAGAGTA
This sequence comes from Cephalophus harveyi, assembly GCA_006410635.1. Lineage (NCBI taxonomy): Eukaryota > Metazoa > Chordata > Mammalia > Artiodactyla > Bovidae > Cephalophus > Cephalophus harveyi. The sequence goes on along the minus strand of SJYT01031544.1, from coordinate 95,645 downwards.
CCTAGAAAAGAAATGCAAAAAAAGCAAAATGGTTGTCTGGGGAGGACTTACAAATAGCTGTGAAAAGAAAAGAGGTGAAAAGCAAAGGAGAAAAGGAAAGATATAAGCACCTGAATGCAGAGTTCCAAAGAATAGCAAGAAGAGATAAGAAAGTCTTCTTCAGCGATCAATGCAAAGAAAGAGAGGAAAAGAACAGAATGGGAAAGACTAGAGATCTCTTCAAGAAAATTAGAGATACCAAGGGAACATTTCATGCAAGGATGGGCTTGATAAAGGACAGAAATGATATGGACCTAACAGAAGCAGAAGATATTAAGAAGAGGTGGCAAGAATACACAGAAGAACTGTACAAAAAAGATCTTCACGACCCAGATAATCATGATGATGTGATCACTAATCTAGAGCCAGACATCTTGGAATGTGAAGTCAAGTGGGCCTTAGAAAGCATCACTACGAACAAAGCTAGTGGAGGTGATGGAATTCCAGTTGAGCTGTTTCAAATCCTGAAAGATGATGCTGTGAAAGTGCTGCACTCAATCTGCCAGCAAATTTGGAAAACTCAGCAGTGGCCACAGGACTGGAAAAGGTCAGTTTTCATTCCAATTCCAAAGAAAGGCAATGC
>SJYT01031544.1:77740-94604 GCA_006410635.1 Cephalophus harveyi | reverse complement strand
CACTGCTGATGGTGACTGCAGCCATGAAATTAGAAGACGCTTACTCCTTGGAAGAAAAGTTATGTCCACCCTAGATAGCATTTTCAAAAGCAGAGACATTACTATGCCGACTAAGGTCCGTCCAGTCAAGGCTATGGTTTTTCCTGTGGTCATGTATGCATGTGAGAGTTGGACTGTGAAGAAGGCTGAGCACAGAAGAATTGATGCTTTTGAACTGTGGCGTTGGAGAAGACTCTTGAGAGTCCTTTGGACTGCAAGGAGATCCAACCAGTCCATTCTGAAGGAGATCAACCCTGGGATTTCTCTGGAAGGAATGATGCTAAAGCTGAAACTCCAGTACTTTGGCCACCTCGTGTGAAGAGTTGACTCATTGGAAAAGACTCTGATGCTGGGAGGGATTGAGGGCAGGAGGAGAAGGGGACAACCGAGGATGAGATGGCTGGATGGCATCATGGACTCGATGGACGTGAGTCTGAGTGAACTCCGAAAGATGGTAATGAACAGGGAGGCCTGGCGTGCTGCGATTCATGGGTCGCAAAGAGTCGGACACGACTGAGCGACTGAACTGAACTGAACTGAATGTTCCCCTTGGATCAGTCAAAAGAGTCCAGAATTCCCTTCTAATATGCCTAAAGTTCTATCTATACAACCAGAGGCCACAAGTGTTGCTGCTGCTACTGCTAAGTCGCTTCAGTAGGGTCTGACTCCAGGTGTTGCTACAAGATTTGTAGTAGGTGTCCTCTTTTAACACCCTTGCCTCCCCTTTCCATATAATGTTTGCAATGGCAGAAACTCATCCTCAGAGTACGAGCCTGTGTCTTATTTGATACCACCAGCACTTAGCATGAAATCTGTGGAAGGAATAAACACATGATTGACTAATGAATGAATACTGAATTATTCTGAGTGACCCTACCCCAGTCACTGGAATTCAATCTGTCCTCCACGCTGCAGGAGAGGCAACAACACTGAATGCTTACTTATCTCAGTGCCTGTTCTACCTTCACAATATAGAGTTAAACATCTTTCCCTTAAGAATTAGCAAAATAGTACAGTTGTCCTCTTAGTCCTATTTACTCTCACTAAGCAGAAAAATCAAATCCCTCAGGGAATCTCAGAGTCTAGCATTGACTGTTTGCTTTCAACTAACAGAGAGTAAATACATTCATTGTTTCTCTCAAACTCTACTACCTCTAAAAGCTTACTTTCAATTTTCTTGGAGCTATTCCTTACCAATAACTTTATGGCATCTCCTGTACACAATTCCTCTTTCCAGCATTTTCTTCTATAGATTACACTAAGTTTGAAATGCTTTTAACTGAATTCCTGGGGATGTGTGTAAGTACAAAACTTGGCAATTATATCTAGCACTACTCCTTTGTAATAGTTTCAGATATTCTTCACTTTTGCTAATATTAAAATTAAAAATAAGTATTATCCAGCCCCAAAATATGAAATCATTAAAATGACCTTATTTGCTGTTCAGTTCAAACATGGGCCAAATTCAAGACTTTTCCTATAGAAGTAAAGTCCCAAAGTACCAGATTTTAAACCAGTGAAGGCTCACTCTGTTCTAATATTCAATTTGCTTTGATTTGGGGAAAAGCATGTAACTTTCCTCTCATCTTTTTTTCTATATTGAAAATAATGCATTTTCTTACTAACTGATAAAGATGTGTGTTGACTGGTGAGAAGATAGCTCTTAATCATATTAAGTATCAGATTACTTAACCAGTAATAGCTTCTTGGCATCTCCAACGCACGGTTCTTTTCTCAAACATTTCCTTCTAGGGAGCCTACATTAAGGATGAAAAGCTTTTAACTAAGTGTGCAGAGAAGAAAGGCAGGCTTTTAAATCATTTATAGAAAGGGATTAATAACAAACATTTTTAAAACATCCATAATTAAAACAATTCAAGCTCTAGGAAAAAAAATAATAACACTCCATTAAGGAAAGAGAAGCAATGAGCCAGTTCTGAGCCAGTGTCTACAAGCCAGGCCTTCTCCAAGGGTTCTGTCCACTGCTTTTTTCAGTTGAATTCTCACAACAGCCTATTAACACAGTGTTAGTAGCCCCACGATCATAATGAGTACTGCACAATTGTACTCATATCATATGCTAGCAAAGTAAAGCTCAAAATTCTCCAAGCCAGGCTTCAACAGTACGTGAACTGTGAACCTCCAGATGTTCAAGCTGGATTTAGGAAAGGCAGAACCAGAGATCTGCTGCCAACATCTTTTGGATCACTGAAAAAGCAAGAGAGTTCCAGAAAAACATCTACTTCTGCTTTATTGACTACGCCAAAGCCTATGACTGTGTGGATCACAACAAACTGTGGAAAATTCTTAAAGAGATGGGAATACCTGACCACCTGACCTGCGTCCTGAGAAATGTGTATGCAGGTCAGGAAACAACAGTTAGAACTGGACATGGAACTAGTCCCAAAACAGGAAAGGAGTATGTCAAGGCTGTATATTGTCACCCTGCTTATTTAACTTATATGCAGAGTACATCATGAGAAATGTCGGGCTGGATGAAGCACAAGCTGGAATCAAGATTGCCAGGAGAAATATCAATAACCTTAGATATGCAGAGGACACCACACTTATGGCAGAAAGCTAAGAGGAACTAAAGAGCCTCTTGATGAAAGGGAAAGAGGAGAGTGAAAAAGTTGCCTAATACTCAACATTCCAAAAACTAAGATCATGGCATCTGGTCCCATCACTTCATGGCAAATAGATGGGGTAACAGTGGAAACAGTGACAGACTTTATTTTGGGGGGCTCTAAAATCACTACAGATGGTGACTTCAGCCATGAAATTAAAAGACACTTGCTCCTTGGAAGAAAATTTATGACCAACCTAGACAGCATGTTAAAAAGCAGAGACAATACTTTGCCAACAAAGGTCTGTCTGTCTAGTCAAAGCTATGGTTTTTCCAGTAGTCATGTATGGATGTGAGAGTTGGACTATAAAGAAAGCTGAGCACTGGAGAATGCTTTTGAACTGTGGTGTTGGAGAAGATTCTTGAGAGTCCCTCGGACTGCAAGGAGATCCAACCAGTCCATCCTAAAGGAAATCAGTCCTGAATATTCATTGGAAGGACTGATGCTGAAATCCTTTGGCCACCTGATGGAAGAACTGACTCATTTGAAAAGACCCTGATGCTGGGAAAGATTGAAGGTAGGAGGAGAAGGGGATGACAGAGGATGAGATGGTTGGATGGCATCACTGATGCAATGGACACGAGTTTGGGTAAACTCCAGGATTTGGAGATGGACAGGGAGGCCAGGCATGCTGCAGTCCATAGGGTCTCAGAGTCAGACACGACTGAGTGAATGAACTGAACTGAACTGAGTAGTCCCACCTTATATAGGGTATAAGCTAAATCTTTAAGACACCTAGCATGCTATTTTAATAAAAACACAACTAAAAATCTAAACCTATTGTTTGCATACATAATGTAGGTAAGATTTTTGTATCTCCTGTCATCAGAAATTGCTTCCTAAATTCTAACTGCTACTGTGGCCCAAAGCCAGGGAGCCCATAGGAAAGAAGGAGATATGGTATAGGGAAAGCCACTATCAGAAAAGGACAGGAAACTCAAGGGGTGTGAGGAAAGGGGAAGAAACACATGGAGAGGGAGGAAAGCAGTTACACAACTAACAGGGGTTTCCTCAACTTCTTGCTCCTGTCTCCCCACACCCTAGTCCAAGTCAACATGCCAGTGAGATCCCGAGGGCAAAGCCAAAAGCAGAGAGACTATTTTCCCCATGCTGCATTTGTAGCCTTAGATAAGTGACTACCCTGGGACCTCCCTGTCAGCCCAGTGTCTAAAACTTTGCCTTCCAAAGCAGGGGGTGCAGGTTCAGTTCCTGGCTGGGGAGCTAAGATCCCACATGCCTTGCAGCCAAAAACTAAAACATAAAAACAGAAGGAATATTGCAACAAATTCAATAAAAACTTTTTTTAAAATGGCCCATATCAAAAATACCTTTAAAGGAAAAAAAGGGACTACCTCTCCAGTGCCCTCAGCCTCCCTCTTCTGGGGAAAGCCCCAGGAGCTGGCAGTGGCCACTTAGCAAAGTTAAGCTCAAAGTCCGAGTTAATGCCCCAGGTTGTATTTGGCTTCCACGTAGCATGGGAAAGACTCAGAAGTGCCTGCAAAGTAGTAGAGAATTGGACCAGGAAACTTCCTGGAGGGAGTTGCTACAACAAGGACAAAGTGATCTCATCACCAGAAAGACCCAGGAGTTTGTGAAACTCAGCTGGGACCCCCGAGCAGAAGGGGACCACTGAGTCCAGGGAAAAGGTCAGCAACAGAGACCACTAGTGGAAGTGTGGCCAGTGAAACAAGGGACAGCATCAAGCCACAGGTGATTAGGGAGCCAGAAGGTAACAGAAGGATGTCCACAGAGCCACAAAAAGGACAGTCACACAGAGGGAAGAAGTCTGAACATTTATCTACAACCAACAGCCTTTTCAATCGCTTATGGAAAGGAATTCACAACAATTTTTTAAAAATCCACAATTAAAATAACTCATGCTCCACACACAAAGGTGGCTCAGTTGTTAAGAATCCACCTGCAAATGCAAGAGCTGCAGGAGATGTATGTCTGATTCCTGGGTTGAAAGAGCCCCTAGAGTAGGCACCCCACTCCAGTATTCTTGCCTCGAGAATCACATGGACAAAGGAGACTGGCAGGCTACAGTCCACGGGGTCACAAAGAGTCGGCCACAACTGAGCACACATGCAATGCCAATGCCACAAACAGAGACACCACACCAAACACAATATGGAGTTAAACCAGAAGCCACAGAGAACTCACTCCTGGCAGTTTAAGACTTTCTCTGCAGCACAGAAGGATTCATGACACTGATTAGATCTGTTTCAGGAAGTAAAGTGTTGAGGAACCAAATTACTTTTTCTTTGCACATTTCAGTCATGGCATGAGTAAACACACAGGCCAACTACAATATGATTACAAAGATAACAATGCTGAGGGCATTGTCCATTAAGCATGTGTGTGTAGTCGTTTCCAACTCTCCGTTATCCCATAGACTGTAGCCTGCCAGGCTCCCCGTCCATGGAATTTTCTAGGCAAGAATACTGGAGTAGGTTGCCATGCCCTCCCTCAGGGGATCTTCCCAACCCAGGGATCAAACTTGTGTCTTTTGCATCTCCTGCATTGGCAGGCAGATTGTTTATCATGGCACCTCCTGGGAAGCCCTGCGGAGGGCATGACTGTCCATAAAACAAAGAGACCCCCCTGGGATTTTCCTTCTATCAGCTGATATCATGTCTTCAGACAGCTAAGTCAAAGCCAAAAAATAAATACATCCTCGCCATTTTCCTATAGTGTCAGTTTAAGTTAGAAAAATTTATTCTCAGTTCTGGGGTCTTAACATACCTAGAAGTGAGACTTTACCATAGAAAATATTTTCTTTGAGATAACATTCTAGAGAGCCAGTCCTTCACTTATGAGCCACCAAATTTGATTATTATGTAAACTTTATTTTTGTTTCTAGTCTAAGTGCTTTATATAAAATAAAATGTTGAGTTAAAGGGATTATGATGCAACAGACAGGAGTTCAAGGGAAAATATTTGGAATGGAATAGTTACCATTCAGTCATGACTACAGGAAGAGTGTGTGTTTGCTAAGATAGGTGAAAATTTTGCAATGAATATGCCTGGGACAGGACATTGTTTTATTCAAATTGTGACACAGAGTTAAAGGTTAAACAGGTACAAAGAAAGAAATTGTATATATTTTTATACAGCCATTTGAAGTAGCAACAAAAATATAACGGATTTAGGAATAAAATTTTAAAACTTTACTGAAAGAAATTAAAAACCTGAATAAATCAAAAGATAAACCATGTCCATGTGTAGAAAGAGTCAGTTTTGTCAAGATGCCCATTTTTTCCCATATTAATTGGATACTTCAATGCTATTCCAATCAAATTCTCAATAGCGTTTCTCATGGAATATCACAAGCTGATTTTAAACTTGTATGGATATGCAAAAATCAAGAAGAGTCAAGGCAGTTTTGAAGAAAAACAGACGGCGAGACTCGTAAAACTGCAATAATTTTTTAAAGGTGTGATAATGGTGCTAGAAGAGACAAATAGATCAATAAAACAGAATAAAGATCTCATAAACATATCCAAATATATGGATACTTGATATATGGCATTCTGATCAGGAAGGAAAGAATAGACTATTCAACATACAATACTGGGTTGTTATTTGAATAGGAAAAAATGAATTGAATTGTTATGTAACAATACACAAAAATCAATTCCAGATACACTGAAACCCTAAATGTGAAAGGCAAATTTTAAATCCTCTGGAATAAATCATGAGAACATATTTATGATGTCAAGATAGACTAGAATTTCTGAAACTAGACATACCAAAAAAAGGGGGGAGAGACAAAGAGTAGCTTGAAGAAAAAGATTGAAATATTTGACTACATTAAAATTGTATATTTCCGTGATTCAAAAGTTACTGTAAAAAAGTGGAAAGGCATGTCACAGCCTGGAATAATATATTTGCAATGAATATAACTGACAAAACATTGATATCCAGAATATATAAAGAATTCCAATGTTGATAAGACAAACAACCTAGTAGAAAAATGGACAAATGTATTATTAATAAATAGATATGTCAAAAAAAAAGGACACTGATAGTGCCAGTAAATATATAAGATATGCTCTATCTCACTAGTAATCAGGGAAAAGTATATTAAAACCATACTAAGGTACTTTTTGGGCTTCCCAAGTGGCGCTAGTGGTAAAGAACCTGCCTACCAATTCAGAAGACATAAGAGAAATGGGTTTAATCCCTGGGTTGAGAAGATCCCCCATAGGAGGGCATGGCAGCATACTCCAGTATTCTTGCCCAGAGAATCCCATGGACAGAGCAGCCTGGTGGGCTACAATCCATAGGGTCACAAAGAGTCAGACACTAAGTGACTTAGCACACATGCAAGATACTTTTCATCGATTATATTACCAAAACCAAAAAATCTGACAAATCAATAGATGACAAGAATGTAGAGAACCACGATGTCTCATTTTCTGCTAGTAAGAGTACAAACTGAAACGACAACTTTGGAGATCAATTTGACAACACTTTGTCAAATCAAAGATGCACATACACTATGACTCAGCATTTAACTCCTGTATATCACAGAGAAACTATAGGAGTATACAATGGAGACAGATAAAAGAGTCTTCATTACAATATTACAAGAGCAATAATTTGGAACAATATAGATGTGCTTTAACAGGTTAATGAATGAATAAACTATAACATATTTACATAATATATTAATACAGCAGCTGAATTGTCAGCTATATAACATAGATAAATCTTAAACAAATATCATTATGAAAAAAGTTGTAAAAGCTATGTACAAAGCTTAATAACCTAAAATAATAATATATAAGTATACTTTAAATGGGTGAATTGGATGGGATGTGAATTGTATCTCTCAATAAAACTGCTTTTAAGAAAGTAAATATATATATGTATATATATATATATGACAGAAAGACAAACAGACATGAAAATAATGAACACCAAAAATCAGGATGGTGTCTGTGGTACTTTGGTATTCCAAGATAGGACTAGATGTCAAAAAACTTTTAGGGAAAATGGCTGTGAAGAATGAAGGAGAAGAAGCAGGAATATCAGGAAAACCCTCCCAATCCAAGGCAAGATTGGTACCTGAGAAAGGAGACAGGAAATGAAGAAGGATCGGGTGAGAGAGACTCACCTGCACCAAGGACGTAAGAATGTTGTGGCAAGGCTGATAGGGAGTCCTTAAGCCAGTCACCTTTTATGGAATTTTGCAACAGAGAGAAACAGGCCTGAATCTGTGTCCCCACCATGTCATTACTAGGAGCACCCTGGGGGAATTAATATGGCAGTAATTCAGAAGAAAATCATCTAAGACCATCATCAACTATGTTTCCCACAGCAGAGGAAATGAGTATCCCAGTTATCCTGGTGCCACATGAGCTGCCTCTGGGTTCAGGGGTGGGAACTGTAATCCAGAAGAGAGAAAAGAAAAGCTCTAAGTGTGTTTGTAACATTTTACTTCTGAAGCTGAGCAGCAGGGGTGTAGATGTTCACTATACTAGGCTCTTTAATTTCGGGGGAAGGGATGAGGTAGGAAAAATAGGAGGTTAAGAAGCTGAACTCTCATATCCATACATGACCAATGGAAAAACCATAGCCTTGAAAGACGGACCTTTTTTGGCAAAGTAATATCTCTACTTTGTAATATGCCATCTTGATTGGTCATAACTTTCCTTCAAAGGAGTAAGCGTCTTTTAATTTCATGGCTGCAATCGCCATCTGCAGTGATTGTGGAGCCGAAAAAAATAAGTCTGACACTGCTTTTACTGTTTCCCCATCTAGTTCTCATGAAGTGATGGGACCGGATGCCATGATCTTCATTTTCTGAATGTTGAGCTTTAAGCCAACTTTTTCACTCTCCTCTTTCACTTTCCTCAAAAGGATTTTTAGTTCCTCCTCACTTTCTGCCATAAGGGTGGTGTCATCTGCATATCTGAGGTTATTGATATTTCTCCCGGCAATCTTGATTCCAGCTTGTGTTTCTTCCAGTCCAGCATTTCTCATGATGCACTCTGCATAGAAATTAAATAATCAGGGTGACAACATACAGTCTTGATGTATTCCTTTTTCTATTTGAAACCAGTCTGTTGTTTCATGTCCCATTCTAACTGTTGCTTCTTGACCTGAATATAGGTTTCTCAAGAGGCGAGTCAGTGTGAAGAAAGCTGAGGACCAAAGAATTGATGCTTTTGAACTGTGGTGTTGGAGAAGACTCTTGAGAGTCCCTTGGACTGCGTAGGAGATCTAACCAGTCCATCCTAAAGGAGATCAGTCCTAGGTGTTCATTGGAAGGACTGATGCTGAAGCTGAAACTCCAATACTTTGGCCACCTCATGTGAAGAGTTGACTCATTGGAAAAGACCTTGATGCTGGGAGGGATTGGAGGCAGGAGGAGAAGGGGACAACAGAGGATGAGCTGGCTGGATGGCATCACCAACTCGATGGACATGAGTTTGGGTAAACTCCGGGAGTTGGTGATGGACAGGGAGGCCTGGTGTGCTGTGATTCATGGGATCGCAAAGAGTCAGACACAACTGAGCGACTGAACTGAACTAAAGAAGCTGATACACTGGATTTACACAAGGCCTTCTCTAGAAATTTGCTACACTGTGACGTAACAGACCAACGGGACTAATGGATAAAAATATTACAGTCTTCTTGATGCTAATCTAACTTATAGGGAAATTTGGAAAAAAAAAAAAAAAAAAAAACAGGGAAAGTTTCAGGGGAAAATGTCCCTATGTGCTGATTGGGGTCGAGAGGGAGGAGTTAGCTTTACCTAGGAGCACAATAAGTTTATTCACCCTTGAAAAGGAAAGACTGAATTTATGGGAAAGCTGAAAGTAGAAGAACAGATTTTGTGGTGGGTAGGCAAGGAAATTCTCTAATGACTGCTTTCATTTTCTCAGTAAAATGAGAAGTGAGCTGATCAGTTGTGAGTGAGGAAGAGGAAAGTGGTTTAGGAGGTTTGAGGACAGTGAAATTGCCAAGGAGTCCCCAGGGCTCACTTGAGGTTTGTGGTAAGAGATTCAAAATGATACCAGTCAGCAGGGCTGTGTGCTTTCTATCAGCTATAAACTGTTGCTCATGCAGTTGGCTGAGAGAACGGAATGTTAGATTTAACCAAAGCAAGGTTTTGCCAGTAAAGTACAATGAACAGAGATAAGGTGGAGGATTTTGAAGCTGCAGGGAAAGACACTGTAGCCACGAAATTAAAAGACGCTTACTCCTTGGAAGAAAAGTTATGACCAACCTAGATAGCATTTTCAAAAGCAGAGACATTACTTTGCCGACTAAGGTCCGTCTAGTCAAGGCTATGGTTTTTCCTGTAGCCGTGTATGGATGTGAGAGTTGGACTGTGAAGAAGGCTGAGTGCCGAAGAACTTATGCTTTTGATCTGTGGTGTTGGAGAAGACTCTTGAGAGTCCCTTGGACTGCAAGGAGATCTAACCAGTCCATTCTGAAGGAGATCAACCCTGGGATTTCTTTGGAAGGAATGATGCTAAAGCTGAAACTCCAGTACTTTGGCCACCTGATGCAAAGAGTTGACTCATTGGAAAAGACTCTGATGCTGGGAGGGATTGGGGGGAGGAGGAGAAGGGGACGACCGAGGATGAGATGGCTGGATGGCATCACGGACTCGATGGACGTGAGTCTGAATGAACTCCGGGAGATGGTGATGAACAGGGAGGCCTAGCATGCTGGGATTCATGGGGTCTCAAAGAGTCGGACACGACTGAGTGACTGAACTGAACTGAAGTGAACAGGGAGTGTGGATACAGTATCATTTTACTCCCGTTTCCTTTCCTTTGTATTTTCTATACCTGGAAGTTAGAGCTAAAAGCTTGATTCGTTTCAGTTAAACATTTTTGGCAAGAATACTTTGTAGGTGATGCTGTGAATTTCATATTGCATATCAGAAGGCACATAATATGTGGTTGTCCTACTATTTTTGATGCTAAGATTGATCTCTGTGAGAACAATAAATAACTCAGGTAACACCTTGCAAATATCCCATTTTGAATATGTAAATCTCTTAACTGTGCTTGAGAAAAAGTCTAGTTATCAAACGTATGAAGCAAGCACAAAAGGTTGGAGAACTGCTGTTTGAGAAGGTTACAGAATTTTTCTTCGACATTGAAGGTCTCACAAGCCAGAGTTTTATAGTCATTGTTAGAAGTACAAGACCTCAGTGTGGAGAAAATTGTGGACAGGAAGAAGTTATGCATTACTTTATCCCCTTCCATTACTCTACACCTGAAACTAAATGACAGCTAGACTATAGATCTTTCCCCCCAAAATATCCCTGGATAGTCTAAGTATAATTTTGTAACACTACTGCATGCTGGCAAACAAACGAGTTTTTGGATTGCATCTTAAAAACAACATCAAATGTTGTAGAGATTCCTGCTGTTTTTTGTAAAAAGCCAGAGAGGACAAAGACCAAAGAAAGAAACATAATTAAAATGCATTTTATATAGCATGTCAAAGAACTCACTGAGAAGTAGCAATGGTTCCTTCAATAGAGAAACCTGTCAGTATTCATTTGGCTAGCATAGACAGCAAATACTAACTTGTGACACACATTTCTTGATTTTAGAATTTTTCCACTGAGCAAGAAAAATTAATTTAATCAATATGATATAGAGGTTTTCTATCTGCTAACAGTGATTATCTGAAACTGAAGTAGTCTTTTCTGACCCTAAGGGCTGCCTGATCCTATTGGCATAGGTACCTTAACTGTCAGGCTAAAGACACCCAGAATCCCTTCTCAACCAAAGGCCATATTTAGGGATTGTCAAGATTACTCACATATAAGTAATTTTGATACAATTCAAGCTGGTGCTGTTTTTGTTCTATATTCACTGTATCATATAACACTAACATAGGTTGCATGTGAGCCTAGAGGAATCATTTCTAAACCCAACTACATTTCTGAATCACCAGGGAGCTTAAAAAATTACAAATTCCAAAACCTCATCTGAATCTGATCATACTGAAAAATATATGAAGGTGGAAGCCCAGAGCCGAATCTTCTCTTTTAGTGGAACACACTGACAACGAAGGTTCTCACAAAAATGAGATAGTTTAGCTCTTCTTTGCTTTTCTCACCTGTAGGAACTCTGGCTAATTATCAGTTCAGTTCGTGTACCCTTTGATCAGATCGTTTAGAATTCCCAAGGAAGATTTAGTACTCAGAATTCCTCTTCAAATGGAAACTGCTCGGGTGTCTTGAACAGCTCAAGGGAATTCTGTTAAGCTCAAACCTTTGGTGCACTGAAAGGCAAGGAATATTGTATACATTTTTAAAAATGAGATTTTAGATTTGACTTTTCTTGGTCACTTTGACTTAGGTAGATTCTTTAAAAACAACATAAACCTGGATTTATTATTCCATCCCAACTTATTGTTCTCTGTCTTTTGATAGGTAAATTCAGTTTGTTCAGACTTATCTTGAAAAGTAATATAGTTCATTTTACCTTCTATCTTCTTTGTTTTTACTTTTATCCTGTGTGATTTTCTTTCATTCACTTTGTTACATTTATGGTCTGCATCAGTTATTTTTATCCCCCTCCTACCCACTAACACTAATTTGTAAATTCTCCTATGCTTTTCACATTGGCTGATGACATAAAAATGCAACAACTATTACTTCCATCAAAGTGTTCACCAACATTTTCCCAGCTCTGGAAATGAAACGAGATTGCCTTTACCTCCCACCTCTAGCCCACTTTCCTTAGCCCTGCACTCAATGTCTTTCTGGATTTTGCCAAAATAGTTCAGAATTTCAGCTGAAAGCTGTCATTTAGTCTTCTGTTACATGTATTTTCCATTTTAAAGTTTACTTAGCACTTGCATTGTCATTTTTCAGTAATACGATCAGTACCCATTGATGTAGGTAGATAGGTAGATAACCACCGAGGTAGACAGATGGATAGATAGGTAGATAGTCAATTGACTTTATTTTATTCTTGTTGAAAGAAATATTTATATTCATCATAATTACTAATATCTTCCAATTTTTCTTAATTACATAATCTATTGCATGAAATTAACCCTGAAAATTCATTGGAAGGACTGATGCCAAAGCTGAAGCTCAATACTTTGGCCACCTGATGTGAAGAGCTGAATCACTGGAAAAGACCCTGATGCTGGGAAAGACTGAAGGCAAAAGGTGGAGGGGGTGGTGGAGGATGAGATGGTTAGATAGCATCACTGACTCAATGGACAGGAATTTGAGTGAATTCCAGGAGATGGTGAAGGACTCGTGTACTTGGCATCTTGCAATTCATGGGGTTGCAGAGAATCAGGCACAACTTAGTGACTGAACAACAACTGAGTGAAATTCATTCTGTTTTCCTTGTTGGAAGTTTTCTTTCCTAAGAGTTTTCTTCAGATAGTGTTCATGTCCTTTAGTGGCCCTGTAAGATGAGCAATATCTTATCAATGTATTTAAAGCTTAGATCACAGTTTATTTCTCCCAAAAGATTATCTTTCAGGTTTCACTGTAGCAAATGGAAATCTGATGCTAATAGCCCTTTCTTTTTTTTTTTTTAATTTTATTTTTACTTTATTTTACTTTACAATACTGTATTGGTTTTGCCATACATTGACATGAATCCACCATGGGTGTATACGAGCTCCCAATCCTGAATCCCCCTCCCACCTCCCACCCCATATCATCTCTCTGGATCATCCCCGTGTACCAGCCCCAAGCATCCTGTATCCTGTATCGAACATAGGTTGGTGCTTCGTTCTTACATGATAGTATATAAGTTTCAATGCTATTCTCCCAAATCATCCCACCCTCTCCCTCTCCCACAGAGTCCAAAAGTCCGTTCTATACGTCTGTGTCTCTTTTGCTGTCTCGCATACAGGGTCATCATTGCTATCTTTCTAAATTCCATATATATGTGTCAGTATACTGTATTGGTGTTTTTCTTTCTGGCTTACTTCACTCTGTATAATAGGTTCCAGTTTCATACATCTCATTAGAACGGATTCAAATGAATTCTTTTTAATGGCTGAGTAATACTCCATCGTGTATATGTACCACAGCTTTCTTATCCATTCATCTGCTGATGGACATCTAGGTTGTTTCCATGTCCTGGCTATTATAAACAGTGCTGCGATGAACATTGGGGTACATGTGTCTCTTTCGATTCTGGTTTCCTCGGTGTGTATGCCCAGCAGTGGGATTGCTGGGTCATAAGGCAGTTCTATTTGCAGTTTTTTAAGGAATCTCCACACTGTTCTCCATAGTGGCTGTACTAGTTTGCATTCCCACCAACAGTGTAAGAGGGTTCCCTTTTCTCCACACCCTCTCCAGCATTTATTGCTTGTAGACTTTTGGATCGCAGCCATTCTGACTGGTTGCTGCAATGAACATTGGGGTACATGTGTCTCTTTCAATTCTGGTTTCCTCGGTGTGTATGCCCAGCAGTGGGATTGCTGGGTCATAAGGCAGTTCTATTTGCAGTTTTTTAAGGAATCTCCACACTGTTCTCCATAGTGGCTGTACTAGTTTGCATTCCCACCAGCAGTGTAAGAGGGTTCCCTTTTCTCCACACCCTCTCCAGCATTTATTGCTTGTAGACTTTTGGATAGCAGCCATTTTGACTGGCATGAAATGGTACCTCACTGTGGTTTTAATTTGCATTTCTTTGATAAAGAGTGATGTTGAGCATCTTTTCATGTGTTTGTTAGCCATCTGTATGTCTTCTTTGGAGAAATGTCTATTTAGGTCTTTGGCCCATTTTTTGATTGAGTCATTTATTTTTCTGGAATTGAGCTGCAGGAGTTGCTTGTATATTTTTGAGATTAGTTGTGTGTCAGTTGCCTCATTTGCTATTATTTTCTCCCATTCCGAAGGCTGTCTTTTCACCTTGCTTATAGTTTCCTTTGTTGTGTAGAAGCTTTTAATTTTAATTAGGTCCCACTTGTTTATTTTTGCTTTTATTTCTAGTATTCTGAGAGGTGGGGCATAGAGGATCCTGCTGTGATTTATGTCGGAGAGTGTTTTGCCTATGTTCTCCTCTAGGAGTTGTATAGTTTCTGGTCTTACGTTTAGATATTTAATCCATTTTGAATTTATTTTTGAGTTTGGTGTTAGAAAGTGTTCTAGTTTCATTCTTTTACAAGTGGTTGACCAGTTTTCCCAGCAACACTTGTTAAAGAGATTGTCTTTTCCCCATTGTATATTCTTGCCTCCTTTGTCAAAGATAAGGTGTCCATAGGTGTGTGGATTTATCTCAGGGCTTTCTTTTTTTTTTCCCATTGATCTAT
This sequence comes from Cephalophus harveyi, assembly GCA_006410635.1. NCBI lineage: Eukaryota > Metazoa > Chordata > Mammalia > Artiodactyla > Bovidae > Cephalophus > Cephalophus harveyi. The sequence continues at coordinate 79,665 of SJYT01031544.1, read as the reverse complement.
ATTTCTGTCTTTGTGCCAGTACCATACTGTCTTTATGACTGTGGCTTTTTAGTAGAGCCTGAAGTCAGGCAGGTTGATTCCTCCAGTTCCATTCTTCTTTCTCAAGATTGCTTTGGCTATTCAAGGTTTTTTGTATTTCCATACAAATTGTGAAATTATTTGTTCTAGTTCTGTGAAAAATACCACTGGTAGCTTGATAGGGATTGCATTGAATCTATAGATTGCTTTGGGTAGTATACTCATTTTTACTATATTGATTCTTCCAATCCATGAATATAGTATATTTCTCCATCTATTAGTGTCCTCTTTGATTTCTTTCACCAGTGTTTTATAGTTTTCTATATATAGGTCTTTTCTTGGATAAATAGCTGACTCTGGGCCCGGGGAAGGATAAGCCTGAAATAAACCCAATATATCTTATTGTTCTAAAAAGTAAAGAAGTGCTTAAAGAATGAAGAGAACCCTTCTCCAGGGTTCCCACTGGATAAATTTAAGAAAATCCAAGCATCAAAATAAATAATATAGGGGGGCGGTCCCAAGATGGCGGAGGAATAGGACGGGGAGACCACTTTCTCCCTCACAAACTCATCAAAAGAACATTTCAACGCTGAGTAAATTCCACAAAACAACTTCTGAATGCTGGCAGAGGACATCAGACACCAGGAAAAGCAGATTTGGCTTCAAAAACAGGTAGGAAAAAATATAAAAGATGAAAAAAGAGATAAAGGAGGTAGGGAGGGAGCTCCGTCCCGGGAAGGGAATCCCGTCCCGGGAAGAGACTCGTAAGAAGAGACGTTTCCAAACACCAGGAAACATTCTCGCTGCCGAGTCTGGGGCAAGCCTTGGAAGCACAGAGGGCTGCATAACAGGAAGGAAAAATAAATAACTAAAACCAACAGATTACGAGCCCAACAGTAACTCCCCCAGCAGAAAAGCAGCGCAAACGCCTGCATCTGCCACTAACAAGTTGGGTGCTGGGCAGGGAGAGGCGGGAAGCGCAGACTGCAGTGCTTTGTAAGAACCGGGCCGCGGGAGGCGCGGGCTACAAAGACTCGGGCTGGAACGCCCACCCCGCGTGTAACCAGAGGCCCCGCGCATGACCAAAACGAACTAACTTGGGCTAGCAATCCAGACTGTGGGATAGCTACCACGCGGAACGCTCAAACATAAGACACCGCCAGGACCGCACACAGAACAAAGGACGGGACGGAAATAGCTGGCTGCAGACCATCCCCCTCTGGTGACAGGCAGCCAGAGCCTTAAGGGCTGGAAGGGGGCAATCGCAGCCCAAGAGAGTCATTCCCTACCAAAATGCAAGCAGGCTTCTTTGCTAACTAAGACCTCTGGGGCTTCTGGACAGCCATCACCCGCCTGAGAAGGAACGCTAGTGGTACACCCAGAAAACTGAGCAGCAGGGAAAGGCAACCAGTCGCAGCAATTGCGCTCGCCAAACTCCTGAGCTACTCAGACCTGGGAAGGGCACAAAATGCAGGCCCAATCAAATATGCGCCTCTGAAGACTACCTGAGCGCCGAGCCTGAGCGGCTTAGACCGGAGAGGTGCATGAAGCCTGGGACCGGCCTCTGATGGCTCCCCGGCAGAGCAACTTAGAGCCTGAGCAGTGTGTGCCGTGAGCAGGGGAAAGACAGGCGCAGATGAGACACTGCAAGCACACTCCAGTAATATTTGTTTGCAATATTCCTCCCTCTCCACAGCACTACTGAACAAGTGAGCCTAAAAAAAAAAAAAAAAAGTGTCCACCACCTCCCTCCCTGAGTCAAGATGGAAATCAGACACTGAAGAGACCAGCAAACAGAAGAAATTAAGCAGAGGGAACTGCCTTGGAAGTGACCCCACACTGCCCACAACACCAGGGAAAGGGCCAGATATATCTTTACTATTTTTACAAGCATTCTTTTTTTTTTT
>SJYT01031544.1:58156-74076 GCA_006410635.1 Cephalophus harveyi | reverse complement strand
CCTGTATGCGAGACAGCAAAAGAGACACAGATGTATAGAACAGACTTTTGGACTCTGAGGGAGAGGGAGAGGGTGGGATGATTTGGGAGAATGGCATTGAAACGTGTATTCTATCATGTAAGAATGAAGCACCAGCCTATATTTGATACAGGATACAGGATGCTTGGGGCTGGTGCACGGGGATGATCCAGAGAGAGGATATGGGGTGGGATGTGGGAGGGGGATTCAGGATTGGGATCTCATATACACCCATGGTGGATTCATGTCAATGTATGGCAAAACCAATACAGTATTGTAAAGTAAAATAAAGTAAAAATTAAAAAAATAAAATAAAAAAATAAATAAATAAATGGAAAATATGTAAATAAAAAATACATAATATAGTAGTGGATTAATATTTATAGAATGAAATGAGTTTCTACTTATATAAATATAGAAATTTAAAGTTGATAAAGAGCAGGATATTTTTCATAGCCTCAGACTATCTCCATCCAAGATACTTATTAATAACAAAGGGGAGAAATAAGTAATTTGACACTGGAGAATTTAAGGAGATACTACCTTAATTAAATTATCAAAGTCAACATCACCAGTAAAGGGAGGAATAGAAATCATACATCACCTCAGATAATGCAATAAGAGCAGCATCACTTCTTTCATATTTCCCCAGTTTTTAATTATGAGAACACATCAGACAAGCACAAACTGAAAGACATTCCACAAAATAGTTGATCTATAATTCAGGANCCAGTAAAGGGAGGAATAGAAATCATACATCACCTCAGATAATGCAATAAGAGCAGCATCACTTCTTTCATATTTCCCCAGTTTTTAATTATGAGAACACATCAGACAAGCACAAACTGAAAGACATTCCACAAAATAGTTGATCTATAATTCAGGACCATATTCATCTAACTCTTCCAGGAAATTTGAGAAGAATGTGTGTGTGTGTGTGTGTGTGTGTCTGTGTGTGTGTGTGTGTTGTGCTCAGTCAGTTAGTCATATCTGACTCTTTCTGACTACCTGAACTGTAGCCCACCAAGCCCCTTTGTCCATAAAACTTCCCAGATTAGAATACTGAAGTGGTTTTCCATTTTCTACTATAGGGGATCTTCAGGACCCAGGAACTGAAATTGTGTCTCCTGCATCTCCTGCATTGGTGGGTCAATTTTTTACCACTATGCCACCTGAGAAGCCCCTTGAATACATGGAGAATAGTTTTTATTCCAATTAGATAAAGAGAGACCTGCTGATTATAGAAATAAGATTTGCAAGTACTTCTAGTTAAGGAAGAGTTGGGCACTTGCATATCTATTCAGTTCTTTGAAAATGTAGATAACCAATAATTACTATTCTTAAGTTTTATATTTGGTGTATCCTATGAAACAGTGCTTTTCAAACATTACTGGGCATATGAACCACCCAAAGATCTCAGTGAAGCATTATTTCTGATTCTGCAGATTTAAGGTGTAGCCTGGGGTTTTGAATTTTAATAAGCTTCCAGGTAATGCTAATGCATCTGACCCATAGAGCATACTTTGAATCATGAGGTTCTTCTCTAGAATAAGACATGGGTAGGGTAGGATCATAATATAAATGGCACTGGTCATGTATAATGTTACTCTTAGAATTTGCTTAAATATATCATAAATGGAAATAAGGGTTTATTTTTAATTCCTTAAGAAAATTACAGGTTCTTGATATATTTAAGTTGTATGCAGACACTAAAAGTTGCTATGACAGGTGCTCACATGCATTTAAATGTCAGTAAAATGAATCTCTTTTAATGGCTGATCAAAGTTCTCAATCCACTCTTCCTTTCTTAGCAAATTTAATCTGGTGATCTCCAGTTGGCTAGATGCATTATGGTTTATGTTTTATCTGCCCCTGAAACAGCAGAAATAGGCCTCTGCCAGAGAGGGCTATTACATTAAATGGACAACTAATGTGATTCCCTGTGCCAGCTCGTATGGAGTTTAGCCAAAAGGCTAAATAAAGTGACCCAGACTAAACATTAATGCAAAATGGAAGTGACGTGGAGACAAAGTCCTAGGAAATTTGTTATCTGAAAAAGAACTGTACTGCATTCAAGGAATAGCTCTCCCTTTAATCTTTGCAACTAACAATTATAAGCAGCTGGCAACAGACGGGCCTTCTAAGAGGCCAAAGTGCTTTGATCTAAAGAAATAAATCTTTGAATTTGAGCTCTCCATAAAAATCTTATTCTCCAGAGGTATTGTTTTACATGCCATGCACCTGTTTTCCCAGAATCTTCCTTAAGAAATAAATTCCCTGCTCTTATTATAGATTATCTCTGCCCCAGATATGTCATAATTTATTGGGTATCCAAGTTATTAAATCAATTTAAGTCACTAAAGACTATTTACATGCAATACACACACATGCATGTGCTCACACACACACGCACGTGCCACACACACATACACACACACCTAAGTGGGAATAAATGCAAAGCAACATAGTAAGTTTCTAGTCAACATGAAGGCAAATACAATTATCAAATCAAAGCTATTTTAAAAATCCAGGCTTTCCACCAAGCCAGACATAGTTCTTAGACTAACCATTTGGAAAAACATTGCATAGGCCTCCTAAAAGTTTAACCAAAAAGGTTTTAATAGAAAGTGTATTATCCACAAGGAGAATAAACAGGTGGGAAAACATATCTAGATAAAAAGGAAAAAGGAGAAAAAAATAGCAACAAATCTATGCAATTAGCAAGGATAAGAGCAATTTTATTAAGCAAGACACAGGCAAGGGTAGGACAGAGTAATAACAAGTTTCCTGTAAAAATTTAGTACCTCATGGATTCTTTTTATTTTTAACCCCATTCTTTAGGTCTAGTATTATTCTAGCTTTTGCTTTAATAAGACTCTTCTTGTTAGAAATAAATACATTTATTCTAAATAAATCTAGAATTTAGGAAAAAGATTATTTTGAGTATATGAAGTTCTTGATGTATCTAGTTCAGTTTATCTCTGAAGATCACAAAGATTTGTGTCTAAGAAGCACACACAAATATAGAATCATCAGTGTTTATAATATAGACTAAATATAGAATATATAATATAGAATCATCTGTGTTTCTCTGATGTCAAAGTCTGTAACACAGAATAGTCAGGAAATAGCAGTCAGTATACACGTATGTATGGCTCATCCCTTCACTGTTCACCTGAAACTATCACAACGTTGTTAATCAGCTATGAAAGAGAAGATGTTAGTCGCTCAGTTCTGTCAGACTCTGCGACTCCAAGGGCTGTAGCCCACGAGGATCCTCTGTCTATTGGATTCTCCAGGCAAGAACACTGGAGTGGTTTGCCATTCCCTTCTCCAGGGGATCTTCCCGAACCCAGAGATCCAACCTGGATCTCCCAGATTGCAAGCAGATTCTTTACCATTTGAATCATCAGGGAAGACCCGATGATTATAGTTAATCAGCTATGAAAGTGAAAGTGAAGTCTCTCAGTCGTGTCCGACTCTTTGCGACCCCGTGGACTGTAGCCCACTAGGCTCCTCCGTCCATGGGATTCTCCAGGCAAGAATACTGGAGTAGGTTGCCATTTCTTTCTCCAGGGAATCTTCCCAACTCAGGGATCGAACCCAGGTCTCCTGCATTGCAGGCAGATGCTTTAACCTCTGAGCCAACAGGGAAGGCATACAAAATAAAAAGCTTTTTTTTTTTTTTTTAAAGATAGCTAGATATGTCAGAGGGCAGACACACTGAAACCATAATCACAGAAAACTACTCAATCTAATCAAACTGGGACCACAGCCTTGTCTAACTCAATGAAACTAAGCCATGCATGTGGGGCCACCCAAGATGGGCATGTCATGGTGGAGAGGTCTGACAGAATGTGGTCCACTGGAGAAGGGAATGGCAAACCATTTCAGTATTCTTGCCTAGAGAACCCCATGAACAGTATGAAAAGGAAAAATGATAGGATACTGAAAAAGGAACTCCCCAGGTCAGTAGGTGCCCAATATGCTACTGGAGATCAGTGGAGAAACAACTCTAGAAAGAATGAAGGGATGGAGCCAAAGCAGAAACAATACCCAGCTGTGGTTGTGACTGATGATGGAAGCAAGGTCCGATGCTGTAAAGTGCAATACTGCATAGGAACCTGGAATATCAGGTTCATGGATCAAGGCAAATCGGAAGTGGTCAAACAAGAGATGGCTAGAGTGAACGTCGGCATTCTAGGAATCAGTGAACTAAAATGAACTGGAATGGGTGAATTTAACTCAGATGATGATTATATCTACTACTGCGGGCAGGAATCCCTCAGAAGAAATGGAGTAGCCATCATGGTCAACAAAAGAGTCCAAAATGCAGTACTTGGATGCAATCTCAAAAACGACAGAAGGATCTCTGTTCTTTTCCAAGGCAAGCCATTCAATATCACAGTAATCCAAGTCTACGCCCCAACCAGTAATGCTGAAAAAGCTGAAGTTCAATGGTTCTATGACGACCTACAAGACCTTTTAGAACTAACACCCAAAAAAGATGTCCTTTTCATTATAGGGGAATGGAATGCAAAAGTAGGAAGTCAAGAAACACCTGGAGTAACAGGCAAATTTGGCCTTGGAATGCAGAATTAAGCAGGGCAAAGGCTAATAGAATTTTGCCAAGAAAATGCACTGGTCATAGCAAACACCCTCTTCCAACAACACAAGAGAAGACTCTACACATGAACATCACCAGATGGTCAACACCAAAATCAGATTGATTACATTCTTTGCAGCCAAAGATGGAGAAGCTCTATACAGTCAACAAAAACAAGACCAGGAGCTGACTGTGGCTCAGATCATGAACTCCTTATTGCCAAATTCAGACTTAAATTGAAGAAAATAGGGAAAACCACTAAACCATTCAGGTATGACCTAAATCAAATCCTTTATGATTATACAGTGGAAGTGGGAAATAGATATAAGGGCCTAGATCTGATAGATAGAGTGCCTGACGAACTATGGAATGAGGTTCGTGACATTGTACAGGAGACAGGGATCAAGACCATCCCCATGGAAAAGAAATGCAAAAAAGCAAAATGGCTGTCTGGGGAGGCCTTACAAATAGCTGTGAAAAGAAGAGAGGCGAAAAGCAAAGGAGAAAAGGAAAGATATAAGCACCTGAATGCAGAGTTCCAAAGAATAGCAAGAAGAGATAAGAAAGCCTTCTTCAGTTGTGGTTCATGGTGTCACAAAGAGTTTGACACGACTGAGCAACTGAATTGACTGATCATTGTTTTGAAGCTGCCAGAATTACTAATTCTGAGTCCATCAAGAAAAATAAACAAATTCTATATACCGTAACCTATTAAAAGCAATAACATGAAATTCATTTGAGAAATATTTCCACTTTCAGAATAATTCAAATATGGAAGGCTTGTCACTGTAGACCCACTCTTTCTAAAAAAGAAAAAGCAAAGATAGCTACATGTATCAAACACCTATTTTGTGCCAAGTAACTCATACATTAATGCTAATCCCCAATAATTTTGCAATGTATTTATTATTATCCACTTTAAAGATAAACAGAGGTTCAGAGAAGCTGTAGCTTCTCTATAGCTTGTGAATGACCAAGATATAATTCAGTCTTAGGGCTATTTGACTTCCTTATCATGCAGCCTCTCAACTAGAATATCCCTAAAGAGTTCTCAGGGCTGAAATCTTCCAGTAAGTGATCCAAAAATAAGTGTAGATTGTGGACAGCACATTTTGTCTTCCATGTGAGTGTATGTGAGTGAGTGGTGAGGGTGGTCTCTCATATCAGCCCACCTGCATGGGGCTGCCTGTCGTGCTTTATGCCAATGTGATCTGGTACAGTAACTGTTTCAAATCCCAGTGTCTCCCTCCACCACCACAATCTGTACAATAACACCCATCTTATAGAGACTGGAAGAGATTCTCCATCTAACATACTAATTGGCACCATTAAAACAGCATATTAGAAAGCAGAGACATTATTTTACCAACAAAGGTCTGTCTAGTCAAAGCTATGGCTTATCCAGTAGTCATGTATGCATGTGAGAGTTGGACTATAAAGAAAGCTTAGCACCAAAGAATTGATGCTTTTGAACTGTGGTGTTGGAGAAGACTCTTGNGCACCATTAAAACAGCATATTAGAAAGCAGAGACATTATTTTACCAACAAAGGTCTGTCTAGTCAAAGCTATGGCTTATCCAGTAGTCATGTATGCATGTGAGAGTTGGACTATAAAGAAAGCTTAGCACCAAAGAATTGATGCTTTTGAACTGTGGTGTTGGAGAAGACTCTTGAGAGTCCCTTGAACTACAAGGAGATCCAACCAGCCATCCTAAAGGAAATCAGTCCTGAATATACATTGGGAGGACTGATGCTGAAGCTGAAACTCCGATACTTTGGCCACTTGATGTGAAGAACTGACTCATTGGAAAAGACCCTGGTGCTGGGAAAGACTGAAGGCAGGAGAAGGGGACAACAGAGGATGAGATGGTTGAATGGCATCACTGACGCAATGGACAGGAGTTTGAGTAGGCTCTGGGAGTTGGCGTTGGGCAGTGAAGCCTAGCGTGCTGCAGTCCATGGGGTTGCAAAGAATCATAATTGAGCAACTGAACTGAAGATTTTAATAAGCCTTAGCTAATAATACTTTACTATTGAACACACACAGTTGAATACCTGTTTCCTTCTGGACAATTTTCTTAATCAAACAAGGATGATTAAAGCCTCCAACCCTTAAGTAGCTGATAATGTAACGGAGAAGAAATGCAAACAAATAAAAAAAATTATTACAAGAGGTATAATAAATGTTTATACATATGAGAGAGAGAAAGACTCAAAACATATTTAGTTTTTTGTATTTACCCAAGAAGGCCTTCCAGAGAAGAATGCCTTTCCATCTTGAAAAGTGACATGTGGTGTCTAAATAAAGCAGCCCTTTTAGGGCATATGTGCTGTTGTCTGCTTCAAATACATTTTTTTGGAATGGTTCTCATGTGGATGAAGTCACTGCTTCTATTAAAATCCCTTAAAGTGCTTTTCCCATTATCATGGAGCACTGAAACACATTTTTTGCTATCTGGCTACTTATTTTCAGGGAACAAAATGTCAGGAGATGATTAGTTGCAACTCCTGTATTTCCCAGTTATAGTTCTTGGGAATCTGCGGCAAAAGCAGAGTCAGGGTTTATTTCTCCATTCACGCAGAAGCAAGAGGAATGGTGGGAGAGGACTGCGCTCAGCCTGGAGCCCCACTTTCACAGAAAAGCAGATGCTGCGTGTTCACGGTCCCAGCAAAGTGACAAGCACAAGCTTTTGAAATAAGCAGCCATCGCTCTCAACCCGAGGAGCAGGTGGCCAGCTATCCAGGACTTGGTCCTTTCACATATGTTCTCTGTCACTCAGGGCAGCCCTGGTTAGAGAGGGCTGATGAACTGACCGACCCTGGCCCTAGAATGCACTGTTTGCACTGAGTCGTCTACTCTGCCTCTCTACATTGATCAAAATCACTAAATATTGTCCCCCCACTTCCTTTTGCACTAAATCCCCTTTGAGACAAATCTCAGAGCAAGGAAAAGGAACTTATAACACTAGAGTGGGATCAGAGATCAGAAGGAAGGGCACCTTCCTTAGTGGGGGCTGTGTACCCCATTTAACCTTAAATAAAATGTCCTCATAGAGGCTGAATGAAAATACTATGTCAGCAGGGTCATAGTACTACAAAGGCTACCACTACTCACATTTTAAAAGAGAAATTTACAAAATAAATCTGAACTTCAGATCTGATTTCATAAATAGTTTCAATATCCATAACCTGCATACTTAAGCATTTCCCATACCTTTAAACACCTATAGAACTGGATTCTTTTTACATATATTTTACAACATTCATACATATACTTTTTTCTGGTTAAAATAGTAGTAAATATTCATTGTTCAAAAATTGAAAAATGGAGAAAATGTATAAAGAAGAAAAAGTCATCCACAATTCCACTCCCCAGAGAGAATCATACTTAAGAGTTGTGGCCTTAGAAATTTTGAGAAATGATTTCAAAAAGTCAACTTATTTAAAGAAATCATAGTATGGTTTGATTTTCTGCTTCACTTCCACTGGAATAAAAATCAAATAAGAACTTCCCGAAATCCATAACACTTAGGGGAAGAAAGGAATGAAAATTAACAAATATCAAACTTCAATGAATATATGAAAAATCCCTATTTATGTTTTCCTTCAATTTTTCCACCACTTGAAGGCCCAAATGCTTTCTGGTTGATTATTTGAATTAACTAGCCAGAGAACAGGTGGGAGCTAACCGAGTGGCAGACGCATTTCTTTCCCGTGTCCAAAATGGGCTTTTTTTTTTTTTTTTTATCTGAACTTCAGATCTGATTTCATAAATAGTTTCAATATCCATAACCTGCATACTTAAGCATTTCCCATACCTTTAAACACCTATAGAACTGGATTCTTTTTACATATATTTTACAACATTCATACATATACTTTTTTCTGGTTAAAATAGTAGTAAATATTCATTGTTCAAAAATTGAAAAATGGAGAAAATGTATAAAGAAGAAAAAGTCATCCACAATTCCACTCCCCAGAGAGAATCATACTTAAGAGTTGTGGCCTTAGAAATTTTGAGAAATGATTTCAAAAAGTCAACTTATTTAAAGAAATCATAGTATGGTTTGATTTTCTGCTTCACTTCCACTGGAATAAAAATCAAATAAGAACTTCCCGAAATCCATAACACTTAGGGGAAGAAAGGAATGAAAATTAACAAATATCAAACTTCAATGAATATATGAAAAATCCCTATTTATGTTTTCCTTCAATTTTTCCACCACTTGAAGGCCCAAATGCTTTCTGGTTGATTATTTGAATTAACTAGCCAGAGAACAGGTGGGAGCTAACCGAGTGGCAGACGCATTTCTTTCCCGTGTCCAAAATGGGCTTTTTTTTTTTTTTTTTAAGTTTCTGCACCAGCTTACTTTATTTATTTAATAGTAGGCTAATTACTTTTTTAAAAGGCCATCTTTTAGTATCTAGTAACTGTAGGAACTATACAAACTGGAATAAAGAAATCAGATTAGTTTCCTCTCAAAAAAAAAAAAAAAAGGACAAGATGTGAATAGATTTTTCATTATCTTTGAGAAACAGCTGTGAGAAAAGGCTGCAAGGAAATATCATGGAAAATGTGCTTTTCCTTGCTTTAGGAATAGGCTATGTTTGTACATGGTCACCTGGACTTAGTTCTTTGCCTGTATTGTTCTAAGGTATGTTTATAGGTAGTCTCACTTCCTGGTGGCTCAGAGGGTAAAGGGTCTGTCTGCAGTGCGGGAGACCCGGGTTCAATCCCTACGTCGGGAAGATCCTCTGGAGAAGGAAATGGCAACCCACTCCAGTACTCTTGCCTGGAAAATTCCATGGACAGAGGAGCCTGGTAGGATATAGTCCATGGGGTCGTGAAGAGTCGGACACGACTGAGAGACTTCACTTTCACTTTAGGTTATAGTTCACCAAATATCTAAAGTTAAAACCCCAAATTCTGGGCCCTGCGCTTTTTGAGGTAGGAATGTTCTCATGTGTATCTGAAAAGTTCTATTCAATTCTGAAAGAGCTTCCTGACCAGGAAACCACAACAACTCAGGTGTTAGACGATTTGAGGTACAGAGACGGCATGGCATTCAGGGCAAAAAGAGCCTGTCAGATTTGGGTTCAAATTCTGTACTTCTGTTTGCTAACTTTTAGAAAAATTTTAAACTCTGTTTTCCCTTACATATATAACAAGTATAATACTACTACTTTCACAGAGTGTGGTGAGAATTAGAAATAACACACAGTGGTTAATGAAGTAGATATTCAACAAGGAAAAAATATATTAGCATCACTTATTTACAGTCAGAGAAAACACTGATCATTGTCTGCAGAGGAAAGGAAGTTACTGTAATAGAAAATCTCTAACAACAAAATATCTTTTCCTGTGAATCCTCCCTTATCTCTCATCTCTTTCTGAAACCATTAATGAGGTTTCTGCTGGTCTATTGGGGGGACTCAGTGACCCACAGAAGAATGCCAGTGATGAAGAGTGTAACCCTGTGAGCAGAATCAGAGCCTGAGAAGAATGAAGGGGTCATGCATGGGGGGTCAGTGCTGATAAATGTCTTTGGGGAAAGGAAAAAGTTCCATGACATAGTATGCCCAGGAAATGTTAAGGTCTACAGGTTTGTCTTCTGTTCATCTATTCAGAGCCTTTAATACACTAAATAAATTTAAACTCTCTAGTAGTCTTGGCCATGGAACTCTTTAATAAAAAATATTCTTTTATAACCACTTATCTGTGATGATGGAACCAGTTTTTATTTATAGATTTATTTACAAATCTATCATGAACTGATACTTTTGCAAAAGTGAACTAGCAAAAAACTGAAATAATAAAACAAAGACTTCAATTCATACCTCCAGTATTTATGAGACTCTAGATACATAGATGGTGATTGCAGCCATGAAATTAAAAGATGCTTACTCCTTGGAAGAAAAGTTATGACCAACCTAGATAGCATATTCAAAAGCAGAGACATTACTTTGCCGACTAAGGTCCATCTAGTCAAGGCTATGGTTTTTCCTGTGGTCATGTATGGATGTGAGAGTTGGACTGTGAAGAAGGCTGATCACCAAAGAATTGATGCTTTTGAACTGTGGTGTTGGAGAAGACTCTTGAGAGTCCCTTGGACTGCAAGGAGATCCAACCAGTCCATTCTGAAGGAGATCAGCCCTGGGATTTCTTTGGAAGGAATGATGCTAAAGCTGAAACTCCAGTACTTTGGCCACCTCATGCGAAGAGTTGACTCATTGGAAAAGACTCTGATGCTGGGAGGGATTGGGGGCAGGAGGAGAAGGGTCGATAGAGGATGAGATGGCTGGATGGCATCACTGACTTGATGGACATGAGTCTGAGTGAACTCTGGGAGTTAGTGATGGACAAGGAGGCCTGGCGTGCTGCAATTCATGGGGTCACAAAGAGTCGGACACAACTGAGCGACTGAACTGAACTGAAATGAGATACATAGAATTACTCTCTCAAATTGTACTGAATGTTTTTAAATGCCCATTCTTTGGGCATTTGAACTTGTCAGGACCAAAATGGAACCGTCTGCACTTGGGCACTGAACCATACTTTGAGAAAGCCTGTTACAGGTCATGCCCAGTCCCCTTGGTTTACAGGTGTGGAAACTGTGGCATGGAGAGACAAAATGACCAATCTGAGGACATACAACTACAGAGAGAATAGCCAACACTACCCTGGGACTCCAGGCTAAAATAAGAATGCTCTCTAATATTCTTTGTGTTTTGATAATAATCTCTGGAAGACAAGGACCAAATGTGTCTTGACATTTTATCAATACTTATTAGTATGATGCTTGACTGTGGTAAATTCCTAAATATTAAATGAAAGCACAAGTAAATGTCCAAATGAATGTTCAAACCACTAACTTTTTTAACTGCTTGACTTTAAATTCACTGACTACTTTAATGTTACTATTTCTCTACAAAGGTTTATCAGTGCATAGTGAGCCTCTTGTGTCAAGGCATGTGGAATGGTATCTTCATTCACAGCTTTTATATACCTGTTATAAGACAGTTTTAGGTGGAGAAAATGTTCAGCTGAAATCTAAACATGTAAAGTTAGCAAAAAGCATATGGAAGGGAGGGTGATCTAGGAGGTAGATCATAGGCATGACTACTGTGTTTGTACTTTTTGAGGCTTTTGAAATCAAATCAGTATTAGGGAAACTTAATTAAACTCTTTCCCCTCCTCCGACCTGAAACCAGGTGGCTGCTTTCAGATAAGAGCCACAGACAGAAACAGTTCCATCAAAGGGAGAGCTGCTTTCCAAGAGTTCAAAGCCTTGTCCAAGGAATAATTAACACTTTTTTCATAAGCTGAAAAGGAACTCACTCATTGCCCCTCCCCCAAATTGGCCTATTTATGGGACTAGTTAGCCAAGGGGGTAAAAGTTAGATATTAGTCTAACAAATACAAATATTTCTATGAGTTTTATTACTCAATAAGAACATGAGGGATTTTTGTGTTAAAGAACAGACGATCACATAGAAATTCTTCTAAATAGCACACTTCTCTCTGCTTTTAGCATCAGCAAACTCTTCAGTCCCTAAGTCGTCTTTGACTCCTTGTGACCCCATGAACTGCAGCACACCAAGATCTCCTGTCCTTCACTATCTCCTGGAGTTTGTGCAAGTTCATGTCCATTGAGTTGGTGATGCTATCCAGCCATCTCATCCTCTGCCATCCTCTTCTCCTTTTGCCTTCAATCTTTCCTAGCATCAGGGTGTTTTCCAATGAGTCAGCTCTTTGCATCAGGTGGCCAAAGTATTGAGGTTCAGCTTCAGCATCAGTCCTTCCAATGAATATTCAAGGTTGATTTCCTTTAGGGTTGACCGGTTTGATCTCCTTGCAGTCCAAGGGACTCTCCTGCTAAACACTGACTTCCCTTATAGCCCCACTCTTTTCCCAAATGCGAAACAGACAGTTCTCCTGAGTTCATTCATCTCTGACACGATAGATGGCATGCAAATTCTTCTGAAATATGGAAACCCCAGCATGTCAGTGAGGAAATATCTCTTTTGCTTAGTTACACAGTTTATAAAATTGCAGGGAACAGTTTTTCCTTTTCCAAGTATATTTTTAGCTAAAGATAAATGTTATCACTCTGGACTTGCTGTTAAGGGTTGATGCCTTAGCATATCCTTTCTCAAGCACTATTTTTTCCTCTCTTCTGGTTTTTCTCTCCCTGTCTCTTCTCCCTTCCAGTCACTACCCTGAGGTCCAGGGACTCAGAAAAAATACTGTTAAGATGATAACAACTAATTCCAAGTAGATTGCCAAAAACTATATGAATATCCACTCTTGGAGGGTGTTTTGCAGATGAAGCTATTAATATTATACTATAAGACTTAGATAAAACTTCCTCTTAATATTTTCTACTGTTAAAATTTTAGGCTTAGTGGTTTCTGAAGTCCCCCCCTCAACTCTAAAATATAACAACTCAGTGGGGTATGTTACACCCACTTATTCATAAGTCAAGTTTTCTGGAAACAGTATGAAATGCAAACTTTGGCAGAAATCGACTCTGAGTGCTAAAATAACTGTCATTTTCACCAAGTCTCTAGTTTCCATCTAGGTAATTTGGTTCCTTAAGTCTTTTCCCCTCAATTACCACAAAATTCTTTAAAAGTACTTATATTTTTTAAATCATTGTGTGTGCTAGGCACTCAACTTAGTTTATTTAATTCTCCCAGTTCTACGGGAGAGGTTCAGTTCAATTCAGTTCAGTTGCTCAGTCGTGTCTGACTCTATTTTGCAATAAATAAACTGATGCTCAGACAGGTGTTCTAATTTTACAAGGTCATTTAGTGGTAGTTTAACCAAGATGACATCTACTTTGTACTGACAGAACTTAGACTCAAAATCAATAAGCATACTGAAATATGACGTCAATAATTTTTTAAATTATAAAGTAAGTACATGGTCATTGCAGAAATTTGGGAAAATTACTTTAAAAAATAAAATAAAATTTAAATCACTCTAGCAATCCAGAGAAAACTTCTACTACATTAAGATGTATTTCTTTCTGGATATAAACATATAAATAGGCTTTTTTTGTTGTTGCTTAAGTTCAGTCGATCATCTTTCCCCTACAAACTGTGCTTCCTGAGTTGGCTTGTTTTTTACTATCATATTAGAAAGAGAAAACTGCAAAAAAAAAAAAAAATGAAGAAAACAATTAAAGATGGACAAATTGAAAGAAGAATAAATATCAGCATGATATTAAAGGATTAAAAGAAAGGGAAAGTAGGAGAAAGAAGCTGATCACTACACAGAAAAGTCACCTTCATGTGTATTGATGTCTTGGAGGTATCAAGAAAAGATTAAATTGTGTTTTTTTGTAAAAGGAGAGAAATGTGTATAATTAAAAAAAAAAAAATCACAGAGCGGAGAGGAAAGGGGAGAATGAGATGAATTGTGAGATTAGGATTGACATATATACACTACCATGTATAAACTAGGTAGCTAGTGGAAAGCTACTGTATGGCACAGGGAGCTCAGCTCAGTGCTCTGTGATGACCTGGGGTGAGATGAAGGGGTGTGGGAGGAGGTTCAAGAGGAAAGGGATATATGCATACAAATAGCTGATTCACTTTGCTGTGCTGTAGAAACTAACGTGTGCTTAGTCACTCAGTCGTGTCCGACTCTTGCAACCCCATAGACTCTAGCCTGCCAGGCTCCTCTGTCCATGGGATTCTCCAGGCAAGAATAGTGGAGTGGATTGCTGTTTCCTTCTCCAGGGGATCTTCCCAACCCAGGAATCGAACCTAGGTCTCCTGCATTGCAGGCAGATTCTTTGCTTGTCACTCAGTCGTGTCCGACTCTTGCAACCCCATAGACTCTAGCCTGCCAGGCTCCTCTGTCCATGGGATTCTCCAGGCAAGAATAGTGGAGTGGATTGCTGTTTCCTTCTCCAGGGGATCTTCCCAACCCAGGAATCGAACCTAGGTCTCCTGCATTGCAGGCAGATTCTTTGCTGACTGAGCTATGAGGGAAGCCTAATACAACATTGTAAACCAATTATACTTCAATTAAAAAAAGTAAAAAAAAAAAAAAAAGAACTAACATTTAGGGGAAACATCATCATTTTGAGGTTCAGCATAAGGGAATCTGAAAAATTTTTTCCCTTGGTCCACCTCATCTTCTGAAAAAGTGACAGTTTTCCCCAAGCCTTGTACAGGGTCTTTATTTTAGAGAAGTGAAGGTCTATTATCTCTTGTCACCTTAAATCCCACATCACTCATCTATAGCCCACACTAAGTCAGGGCTTAGGGAGCAAATTACAAAATAGCAAAATAGCTTAGGAAAATAGCAACTTCCGTCGTTGAAGGAAGAAGTGAAGGTGGGGATGTATGCTGTAACATACAATCTCTGGACATATCAAATTGATTCAGGCATTCCACTAAACCATCTCTTTCTAATTCATGAGCCAGGAAAATAACACCTTTTACCATTATAAGTCTACTCTAAAATGGTAGAAATCTACACCAAATAGCCTGGGACCCCCATTTCTTCATTTCAATAGCTGATCTCTAACATCTCAATTTGAAGAATCCAGATATTAATCTTTGTGAATTCTAGCACATCAGAAGGTTACTGATGTATCTGAACTACAGCACTGGATTAAAATTTTCTTTGGATAGTCAGCAAATCCTCTAGGACCAATCAAGTCTTCTGACTTGGAAGACCCTTATATAGGTGTTATGTTTAGCTTTACTGAAACTCTATGCCCAAAGGAAAGCCACAAATTCACAGCTGGGCTTAGAGATATAGGCATACCTCATTTCTAATAAAAGATATGCTCTTAAAATTTAATCATAATTTGGAAACTGTACAAAATCATATATGAGGCTTGTAAAAGGTAAATCACTTCTTGGTGTTATAAGCATTCCTATAAGATGGTAGGTGTTACAAGAGGGCATCAGAGGGCAGACACACTGAAACCATACTCACAGAAAACTAGTCAATCTAATCACACTAAGACCACAGCCTTGTCTAACTCAATGAAACCAAGCCATGCCTGCAGGGCAACCCAAGACGGGCGGGTCATGGTGGAGAGGGCTGACAGAACGTGGTCCACTGGAGAAGGGAATGGCAAGCCACTTCAGTATTCTTGCCTTGAGAACCCCATGAACAGTATGAACAGGCAAAATGATAGGATACCAAAAGAGGAACTCCCCAGGTCATTAGGTGCCCAATATGCTACTGGAGATCAGTGGAGCAATAAGTCCAGAAAGAATGAAGGGATGGAGCCAAAGCGAAAACAATACCCAGTTGTGCATGTGACTG
>SJYT01031544.1:41699-56472 GCA_006410635.1 Cephalophus harveyi | reverse complement strand
GAGAAGACTCTTGAGAGTCCCTTGGACTGCAAGGAGATCCAACCAGTCCATTCTGAAGGAGATCAGCCCTGGGATTTCTTTGGAAGGAATGATGCTAAAGCTGAAACTCCAGTACTTTGGCCACCTCATGCAAAGAGTTGACTCATTGGAAAAGACTCTGATACTGGGAGGGATTGGGGGCAGGAGGAGAAGGGGACGACCGAGGATGAGATGGCTGGATGGCATCACTGACTCGATGGACATGAGTCTGAGTGAACTCTGGGAGTTGGTGATGGACAGGGAGGCCTGGCATGCTGCGATTCTTGGGATCGCAGAGTCAAACACAACTGGTTGGATCTAGAGAACATAATAATAATAAAATAGTAAATAATGTGTTTGGAGATCTATTACCTTTGTTTCTAATATAGTATAGTTTATATAACTTTGTAATTTAGGCTTTAATAAAAGTGCTGTGTAACAATGATTTTGCACAATTCTTGAAAATTTAATAATAAGTATTTATAAGCTATGGGAAATGTGTCCAGCACACTGGTGCATTATCTACTCTCCACCAAACCTTAGTTACTCCTATATTACCTAGTCTATGCCCAGTGTTTCCTTTCCTGGGCTTTTATGGCAACATATGAACTGACTTAATTGTGACCTACTCTTGACTCCCTTTGAAGCTGGAGGGAGCTTGCACAAGTTTTTGTATGACACTTTCCTGCTTAAATTCCTTTAATAGTTCCCTTTGGCTCAGACCTAAAGAATCTGCCTGCAACACAGGAGACATGGGTTCTATCCCGAGGTGGGGAAGATCCCCTGGAAAAGTGAATGGCAACCCACTTCAGTATTCTTGCCTGGAGAATCCCATAGACAGGGGAGCCTTGTGGGCTACAGTCCTTGGAGTCGCACAGAGTTGGACACGACTGAGTGACTGACACTTTCACTTGACTTTACTTTTTATTTTGAAGATGAAATTAAATTTTGTTGTTAGGTATACCTTCAAGTTCTGAAAAGTATATATCTCTCAGTTTCACCTCTCAAACACTACCAGATGGATTGTAATGTTCTAGACAAAATAAAGCAAATAAACCCAAAACATCCATACAGTTACTATCTCCTGGACACTTCACCCTTCCTCACAAATTCTTACATTTTATTTCATTACCTTTTGTCTGCCTACAACTTTATTCCTCTGAGCTGCTAAGTCACTTCAGTCGTGTCCGACTCTGTGCGACCCCATAGACGGCAGCCCACCAAGGCTCCATCATCCCTGGGATTCTCCAGGCAAGAACACTGGAGTGGGTTGCCATTTCCTTCTCCACAGTGAGGGTTTACAGAGAGCATTTAGCCCTAATGCACAAAATGCTCAATAAACACCAGCTACAGTCATCACATGCTGCCCCCAGATTCAATCAGTTTCAAAACAGGAGGGTATCACAGTCACCGAGTTTAAATTCTGGGCAGCTAAAGGGAAAACAAAAGGATGACTTACTGCCCTTGTTTTCATCCACCAAAGAAATATATAACCCATTTACCCAGGACACAGAAGTTTCGACAAAAATAACAGAGACCCTGCCTTCAAGGAGCTTATTTATTTGTTTAGTTGCTAAGTCTAGTTTGACTCTGCAATCCCATGGACTGCAGTCCACCAGGCTCCTCTGTCTGTGGGATTTTTCCAGGCAAGAATACTGGAGTGGGTTGCCATTTAAAATACTTGAATTCTTATTTTTGGACCCACTTGACCTACCTTGACTGAGCCAGGTAGACTTTCCTTGTGTTATATCCATGAACAGCCTGTTCACATCTGCAGTCAAAATTTTAATAGAAGATTTATTTGACTATATCCTTAAATAGCTTGAGAGTGACTTGTGTAGAAGCAAATTGACATTAGTTTCCTTCAGTGTGCAGGACACTGCTCTAAGCACTTTCCATATTTATCTCATTTACCTAAAGGGACAATTAATATTTTACACATTAGGAAGCAGAAGCTCATAGAGCCTATATACACAGTCCAAGGTCACAGGACTCACAAATGGTGAGCTCAGAATAAAATGCAGAGAAGCATAAAGACAGAGTTGCTTCCTTAAACATAATCTGCTTCGTTATTCATCTCCAGATTTCAGGAGCCCGGTATGGTACTCACAATGCTCAGTAACAGTGAAGAATTTCATCCAGAAATTCAGTGGTTCTCACGTGTGTTCCCTACAGATGAGTGTTACTGGAAGAACTGATTAAACTGAAGATTCACATGCCTCTTGCCACACCTGCAGAATAAGATTCTACATGTACCAAAAATATTGAGAAACTCTGGCTTAATTTTGTGTGTGTTTGACTAGCTTTAGAAATTATCTAATATTCTTTCATACTCTGATTCACTGCAGCCTGGTACACAGTGGCACAGAATTGCACAGTATTTCTGCAGTACATATACAGTGGATGGAAGCAGCCTCAAGAACAGTGTGAAGCTCCTCCTTCCTTCTCTGTGAAGAGTCAGTGAATCACAGGACTTCTAACACAAGATCTAACAACTTTGTTAGTATCCCCCTGTGTCCACACATTGGCCTCCTCCCAACCCTGAGATGCCCTGTGATGAAGCCAGTTGGAGTAGACTGTGTTCATCGATTCCTGACTCCATGTTCATTGCCTTCACATTATTAGCTTGAAATGAGTTTTGATGGGATAAATACACCAAATACACCATGGAAATTGGCAAAGGCTACAGATTAGTCTACCCTCCCCTCTCCCCAAGAGCCGGTCTCGATATATTTACCAGCATGCTATTGGATCACAAACCGAGTACCCGTGGTCACTGTGAAACAATCTTGTTTCAAAGATTGGTGACAGTGTCTCTCTTGGATTTCCTCTGTCTTACATCCTCCAAGTCAGTTGCCAGAAACGTCTTTTTCAAAAATATTACCTTTACAATTTTCCTAGCTCAGTCAGTATTCATTTCTTCATGCTATATGCTTTTTTTTTTTTTATTTTTTCCACATCTTTACATTCTCAGCAGCAGTTTGGTGCTGTTTTTTGGATTCATGATGGCCATTTATATTACCTTCCCATTTAGAGGCATGTATTTGTTGAAATCAATGTCATTTTTTTCTCTTTGAAGTTGACCTAGCTAGTATCATCCCATAATCTGAATACTATTTCCTATCTTATTATTCACTGATTTTAAGATTTCACTGAACAACTGATTGATGTGGTATTAATTTTTGCCACTTAATTTTGTTTTAACTTCATTTCAAGTCGAAATTATAGTGAAGTAAATAGCTTATTTTAAAGTCATAAAATGTATTTCCCCCTATGGACACAAATATTTTAGCTCATTAAAAATGAAATTGTGAATTTGAATTCTTTTTTTTTTTTTTTAATTTTATTTTTACTTTATTTTACTTTACAATACCGTATTGGTTTTGCCATACATTGATATGAATCCACCATGGGTGTATATTAGCTCCCAATCCCGAATCCCCCTCCCACCTCCCACCCCACATCATCTCTCTGGCTCATCCCTGTGCACCAGCTCCGAGCATCCTGTATCCTGTATCGAACATAGGCTTGTGCTTCGTTCTTACATGTTAGTTTACATGTTTCAATGCCATTCTCCCAAATCATCCCACCCTCTTCCTCTCCCATAGAGTCCAAAAGTCCTTTCTATACATTTGTGTCTCTTTTGCTGTCTCACATAAGAGGTCTCGTTTTACAAAGTAAACTGGGTATAAATTCAACCTATAGAGCTAAAAACAATATTTCAGGAGATATTCTTGCCAAATATTCCACTGGTTACAAAGATTGGTTTAAATTTCCTTTCTTTGTGGGTTACTTGAATGGTTTAGATTCTTTGATTGCATAAGGCAGATATTAACTTGAGACAACTGTATTTACAAGAGGATAAATTATTATAAGGATATAGAGATTTTCACAGCAGATAAGTCAAAAAATTTTAGAAAATGCAGTTAGCTTGCATTGTTGTTTGCTTTTTAGTTGCTCAGTCAAGTTAGACTCGGGGGGCCCCATAAAATATAGCTCTCAAGGTCCCTCTGTCCATGTGATTTCCGAGGAAAGAATACTGGAGAGGGTTGTCATTTCCTTCTCCAGGGAATATTCCCCATCCAGGGATCAAACCCACATCTGATGAATTGTCAGACAGATTCTTCACCACTGAAGTCACCCAGAAAGCCCCTTACCTACGTTAAATGGATTAAACTCAGAAGTGGGATGCTAAATGAAAATCCGGAAGAATTCTTTTTCTACTTCTTTCTCTTCCTCTCAGATACCCTTACTGTCTCTCTCAGCTCCCACTTTCAGTGATTAGTTCTTCACAACTCCTGCAAAATTTCCTCTGCTCAAGACACAAGCCTGGCCTGAGACTGAAAACTTTAGTTTCAATTCCAAATTTTCTGTGAAAGGACCTTGACTCCTTTTATACCTAGTATCTAATTATATAATACAAGCATAACTACTGGGACAGTATTTGCTTTCTGGACTGCATGATGGAGTACTACAAATTTAGAGGTTTATTAATACAGTAATGTGTATTTATCATCTAATAGTTTTTGTGTGTTGGGATCTAAAGCATAGCTTAATTGGGTTCTCACAAGGCTGTAATCAAGGTGTTATCTGGACTGCACTCTTTTTTCCTTTTTTCCTTATTTCCTTCTTTTTGTTTTTATTGAATTATAGGTGATTTATAGTGTTGTGCTAGTTTCAGGCATACAGAAAAGTGATCCAGTTTTATAAATATATAGTGGTGGTTTAGTTGCTAAGTCATGTCTGGCTCTTGAGACCCCATGGACGGTAATCTGCCAGGCTCCTCTGTCCCTGGGATTCTCCCAGTAAAAATATAATTACAGACAAAGAGACAAAACCCGAATCAAAGGGAAGGAAATTGCCTAGGATGTCAGTCTCCACTGGGAGACTGGAGTATCTGGAGTATTAAAATATCCCTGAGAATGTAAAAACAAAAGTATTTCATTCATCAGTACATTGAATAAGAGTCACTATTAAAGGTAGCTGGAAGAATGCTTTGATGTAAGTCACTGAGAGTGGGAAGATAACACTTCTGAGAGGACTGTTACTTAGGCTGAACTGCATCAGAATTGGATGAACTCTGGTACTTCTGTTTGAGCAGGGCACACAAAACAGGTGCTG
Organism: Cephalophus harveyi; assembly: GCA_006410635.1. Lineage (NCBI taxonomy): Eukaryota > Metazoa > Chordata > Mammalia > Artiodactyla > Bovidae > Cephalophus > Cephalophus harveyi. The sequence continues at coordinate 51,333 of SJYT01031544.1, read as the reverse complement.
GATCACTGTAGATGACGGAGGGGAGGCCGTGTCCCCCACAAGCATTTTCCATCACGCTCTCACCCTGAGCAGGCAGGCCCTCTCCTGGACATAACACTACTCCAGTATTAATCTGATGTTTGGTTTCATGTTACCTTTTCTTCTCAAAACAGCCATAGCCTCACTTACATATGATGCAGGTGTGTGTGCTCACTCACTCAGTCATGTCCAATTCTTTGTGACCCCATGGACTATATAGCCAGTCAGGCTCCTCTGTCCATGGAATTTCCCAGGCAAGAACACTGGAGTGGGTAGCCATTTCCTACTCCAGGGGATCATCCTAACCCAGGGGTCAAACTCACGCCTCTTGTGTCTCCTGCATCTCCTACTTTGGCAGGCAGATTCTTTACCACTGAGCCACCTGGGAATTCTCAAAAGCTTTATAACACTGCTACTATTACATATAGTAATAGTAATTACATATTACTACTGCAATTACATATTAATAGTAATTACATATTTCCTCTGTAATTGCATAGTCCTATAATATTACATATTACCACTACTAGAAATAATATAAGAAAAACAATAATTTAAAAAGGATTCTTTTCCTTACTAACTCTCATAATATCCTTCCCACCTAGAGACTTTTCTGGTTTTAATCCCCAAATCTTGTGCCTAAAAACCTTTCAGCATCTGGCTAACCAAGAATATTCATTACTCTAATTTAAACTTAAACAAAAGTACCTTCTCATGATATCTGAAACACCAACAATACCTCAAAAGTCTTTCTATATTTGCATTACCATCATTGAACTAGGTTTTATATAATTATAACCATGCATGGTATCTGGTCCCATCACTTCACAGCAAATAGATGGGAAACAGTGGAAACAGTGTCAGACTTTATTTTTCTGGGCTCCAAAATCACTGCAGATGGTGATTGCAGCCATGAAATTAAAAGACTCTTACTCCTTGGAAGGAAAGTTATGACCAACCTAGACAGCATATTAAAAAGCAGAGACATTATGTTGTCAAGAAAGGTCCGTCTAGTCAAGGCTATGGTTTTTCCAGTAGTTATGTATGGATGTGAAAGTTGGACTATAAAGAAAGTTGAGCACCAAATTATTGACGCTTTTGAACTGTGGTGTTGGAGAAGGCTCTTGAGAGTCCCTTGGACTGTAAACAGATCCAAGCAGTCCACCCTAAAGGAGATTAGTCCTGGGTATTCATTGAAAGGACTGATGTTGAAGTTGAAACTCCAATACTTTGGCCAACTGACGTGAAGAGCTGACTCATTTGAGAAGACCCTGATCCTGGGAAAGATTGAAGGCAGGAGGAGAAGGGGATGACAGAGGATGAGATGATTGAATGGCAATACAGACTCGATGGACATGGGTTTGGGTGGACTCTGGGAGCTGGTGATGGACAGTGAGGCCTGGCATGCTGCAGTCCATGGGGTTGCAAAGAGTCAGACAACTCAATGACTGAACTGAACTGAATGCTATTATAGAGGCAAGTAGTATTATGATGATACTCTCTTTACATATTGCTATTTGGTCTTCTTGAAGGTAATAATTTGTATTTATTCCTACTTGTATAATTTGTTATTCACATAGGTTTATTTTGTTTCAAATGCTATATTATTCCATTAAATCACTGTTTTTAGTGAAGACCTATTTTCCATAATCCTTTTCTTTTTTCCTAAACTGACACATTTCTGTGCTTTAAGTCAGTAGACTTCACTTTCTTAAGCACATTGTTCTTTCCTCAGAAAAAGTGTGAAAAAAGGATATATCTAATTCTTTTCATAAAAAAAAAATGTGGAGTCATACCCTACATTTATATTGACTGTATATTTTTACTTGGTGTAGTACTCAAGGTTGAAGAATATTTGCCTTCAGAATTTTGAAGATAATTCTCTTAGAATCCATAGTTGCCACTGAGAAATCTGAAATTTTCTAATTCTTACCTTATGTATATGGTATTTTCCCCCTCTCTTCAGATGTTAAGATCTTCCTTTTATCATGGATACTTGGAAATTTTATGATAATTGACCTTGGGGTAGACTTTTTTATTTGGTTATATCAAGCAGTCTGTAGTCCTGTGTACTTTAGCTCCAGAAATTTTCCTGGCTAATTCCCTTTTATTTATATTATTCATCTATTCTTCCTGGAATTTTTTTTTTTTTATCAGACACAGTTCTCAGATCTGATTCTTAAGTACATTTTATTTCATATTTGTTAACTTTGTGTCTTTTATTCTACTTTCTCAAACTTATATTTGTAACATTTAATTAACCTATTTTATCCTGTCTCTTATACACATCTAGATGTGTATAATCTGTGTACTTTAGCTCCAGAAATTTTCCTGGCTAATTCCCTTTTATTTATATTATTCATCTATTCTTCCTGGAATTTTTTTTTTTTTATCAGACACAGTTCTCAGATCTGATTCTTAAGTACATTTTATTTCATATTTGTTAACTTTGTGTCTTTTATTCTACTTTCTCAAACTTATATTTGTAACATTTAATTAACCTATTTTATCAATATTTTCAAGAGTTCTTTCTTCTTTTCTGATTTTTATTTTCATAGTACTTTTCCATATTATTTAGAAAATATTGCATGCATTAACCCCACTTTATGAGGAGAATAATTATTTGTGGAGGTTTTTGCTTGATTATTTAAAAGATTTATCTCTTTCTTCAAGATTAAATTATCATTTTTCTACATTTTTCCCATGCCTTTTATTTTGAGATCTTTCTTCAGCTGTCAGGTGGTCTTTAACTCTCTCTACTTATATAAGAAGGAGCTATTAAAATATCAGTTTGAAAGCCCTTTGTTTATTAGTGGACAATAAACAGGCAGCCGGATCCATTAATTAGGTGGACAGCCGGCTCTTTTGCTGGGTTACTCTTTTCCAAAATACGAATGTGTGCATATTATTTCTCTGTGGATCTTCACTTTGTCTAGTGATGATACGTCCAGTAGGCTTCCCAGGGAAGGATATGGCAGCCTCTGTTGATGCTCAGGCTCCAGCAGAAGGCTCCCTGAGCAAATGTTTATCTTCCTTTCTTATTTTAAACTCTGTGCATCTACTGTACCTTTTCCTATTACTGCTGATTTTGAATCTTGTGCATCTGGATGGATTTTTCCAGAAGTAAGCATAAAATTCCTTCTTATAAAATAGACATCTGACTGCTGGTTTATTGTTTTGTTTTGTTTTTTTTTTTTTTTTTTTTTTTTTACTTTATTTTACTTTACAATACTGTATTGGTTTTGCCATACATCAAGTGAATCCGCCACAGGTGTACATGACTTCCCAGTCCTGAACCCCCCTCCCACCTCTCTCCCTGTACCATCTCTCTGGGTCATCCCAGTGCACCAGCCCCAAGCATCCTGTATTCTGCATCGAACCTAGACTGGTGATTCATTTCTTACATGATAGTATACATGTTTCAACGCCATGCTCCCAAATTATCCCACCTTCTCCCTCTCTCACAGAGTCCAAAAGTCTGTTCTATACATCTGTGTCTCTTTTGCTGTCTCGCATACAGGGTTATCATTACCATCTTTCTAAATTCCATATATATGTGTTAGTATACTGTATTGGTGTCTTTCTTTCTGGCCTACTTCACTCTATATAATAGGCTCCAGTTTCATCCACCTCATTAGAATTGATTCAAATGTATTCTTTTTAATGGCTGAGTAATACTCCATTGTGTATATGTACCACAGCTTTCTTATCCATTCATCTGCTGATGGACATCTAGGTTGCTTCCATGTCCTGGCTATTATAAACAGTGCTACGATGAACATTGGGATACATGTGTCTCTTTCAATTCTGGTTTCCTCAGTGTGCATGCCCAGCAGTGGGATTGCTGGGTCATAAGACAGTTCTATTTGCAGTTTTTTAAGGAATCTCCACACTGTTCTCCATAGTGGCTGTACTAGTTTGCATTCCCACCAACAGTGTAAGAGGGTTCCCTTTTCTCCACACCCTCTCCAGCATTTATTGCTTGGAGACTTTTGGATTGCAGCCATTCTCATTGGTGTGAAATGGTACCTCATTGTGGTCTGTTTTGTTTTTAACTCATCCTCCCAACCACCTCCCCTTTGGCAACCACCTGTTTCTCTGTATGTATAATTTTGTTTCTATTTTTTTTTTTTCAGATTTTACACATGAGTGAAGTCATATGACATTTGTGTTTCTCTGATTTATTTCACTTAGCATAAAACTCTCCAGTTCCATCCATGTTGTTGCAAAGAACAAGATTTCGTTCTCTTTATGTCTGAGTAATATTCCATATAGGGAACTCCCTGGTGGTTCAGTGGTAAAGAACGTGTCTGTCAATGCAGGAGATGCAGGTTCAGTCCCTGGGTCAGGAAGATCCCCTGGAGAAGGAAATGGCAACCCACTCCAATATTCTTGCCTGGGAAATCCCATGGACTGAGGTGCCTGGCAGGCTATAGTCCATGGGGTTACAGAGTCAGACATGGCATACCGACTAAACAACAGTAACAAAATATTCCATACACTCCTTATATTCTTTGCCCTGGGTGGCGAAAGGAGTGAGTCAAATAGCCATTACAATAATTTTCAAATGATTCCTCTGTTTTCTTCTTCACTCTTTTTTCTTTCTTTCATTTTATTTTTATTCCCACTTTTTGTGGTGTCTTGTAACTTTCTGGAGTTCTTCAGAGAAAATTCACTGAAAATTATTTCCATGAACCTGTGCTGTATCCTCTTGCTTACCGTAAATCTGTGACTACTTTTTGACCTGCTTTCCATTTTTCAATGTTTTTTTCCTTGCAATCAGTCTCTACATTATGCCCCATTCCTCTTGATGTATACCATTTTATTCCTTTTATAATCCTATTATTTTGTAATGGACTCTGGAGGAATGAAAGACAATCAAATGGCCAATTGACCATCTCTCGACAGAGAGATATAAGAATATCTTTATAATAAGATATAAGATTATTATTAGATTATTATTAATAATAATAATTATTAGTTTAATAATAATAATAATAATTATTATTATATAATCTTATTGTAAGATTATTATTATATCTTTATAATAAGATATAAGAATATCTTTATTTTAAAATGGCCTCAGTAGTGGCAGAAGTAACAAAAATATCAGTAGTGCTTTTAGTAGAGGTAGTTGTAGTCATTACAACAGTAACACCCCATAGTATGTACTATCGCTACACCGTTAATACCAGTTCATGACACCACAAAATTAATAGCATCATATAACTTACAGAAACTTTTAGGGACTTTTAATTTTACTTCACTTAATCTTTACAATAGCTATGTGGACAGGAACAGGCATGTATCACTGATCATTACCCACATGTCTTACTTTATAGATGTGAAATGTAAGAATCAGGGAAGGTAAATAATTTACTCGACTTTGCTCAACTAGTAGGTGCTGTAGAATATTCTACTCAGTCATCCTACTTTTCCCAGTATTCATAACCCATGACCATAATTTGCAGAGTGAGTATGAAACAGTAGGTATGAATTTGATTCTAAACATTTCCCAGACTTTTTCTCATCTTGTGATTCTTATAGCAGCCATAGAACATGAATCTTCCCTTCAAAAATTATTTTTTAAGAAAATTATAGTAGTTCAGACATTTTATTATTATTACAAATTCTGAAGTAGAGAGAAATTTTCTTATTAAAAGGTTTTACCATAAATTGGATATCTCTAGTAGTCCTCCGGAGAAGGCAATGGCACCCCACTCCATTACTCTTGCCTAGAAAATCCCATGAGTGGAGGAGCCTGGTAGGCTGCAGTTCAAGGGGTCACTAAAAGTTGGACACAACTGAAGCAACTTAGCAGCAGCAGCAGTAGTCCTCAGATAAAATATGACTAAAATATAACAGCTCTTCACTTTCTCTGGATTTCAGTCATCCTGTTTCAGAATTTTCCCAGGGATCCTTTGATCAACAAGTCAAGCATTTATTTAAACCACCTCACACCGACTTCCCTTCTACTTAGATAAAAATAATGATCATTCAGTAAGTTTGTTTAAAAAGTATTATAATTGTAATAGTAATTATATAATTATAATTATACATATATAATTATTATAATCTAGGACTTTTGGCTAATAGTCTCCATGTGTCCAGTGTACAAAGTGTACCAGTCTGTGTCCAGTGTACAAAATGATTCTTCTTTAAAACACTACAGTTGGAATTAAAACCCAGATATTATTTATGCTTAATTCAACATTTGCCCTATAATAGCATACACTTCATCATTTTTATTAGAAAAGGATTTACATTTAAATTCCCTGTCAGTGATAGATCTTTATCTTAAATCTAAGTTCCCTGATAGCACCTCTCCTTCCAAAAACAAAAAAAAAACTTAAAGAACATCTTACCAAATATTGAAACCAGACCATCTGATTTTCTTTCCTTTCCTTTCCTTCCTGTTCTTCTTCCATGAAAAGAATACATTTGGTCTGACTTAATGTCTCGGAGATGTGTTTCACCCCAAAATTATTGGCTGTTATCCAGGCAAGTTTCTTGCAACCATGTATGATTTCAGAGTTTAAATGCACTCCTTGTCTGGAGGGAAATTTCATGGTCGAGAATCAAACGATTCTTAATTCTTTCCGGGAAGACGAGCTTCTCTGCAAGTCTGGTTCAGTTCTTACCTCCACCCTCTACCACAAACACACATATCCATGCAACTCCTGGGACATATCATTCCTTCCCCAGGGTGTTGCCAAGAGACTCGGATTACCTCTCACAGCAAAGAGTAAAAAGATCAGGTACTAAGGTATTGCATAGCACAAAAACCATTCAATGATGATTTATTTTTGTCTCAATTTGGAATATGCTTGTTTCCACGAGTTGCTTTCAATAATAAAATGTTTACGAAATACATTGGGAATGCCAACTCAGTCGTGTACATTTCATGCTTTTAAAAGTAAAAACTGCTTCTGTGGCAATTATCATGAACTTTGTAGAGTCATGAGTTTAAAGGACATTTATAAAAAGCTGTCTAGTTTCATCCCTAATTTTGTCACTGAGCAGCATGACCTCTTGCCATCTATTCAGCAGTGACATTGCCCTCTCATAGGTGTGGAAAAGTGCTAGAAATCTACCTTTCCAGCTATCTTTCTTCAGACCTCAGAGCAAATAGAAAGGGCTATGGAGAATTTTGAATCCCAGCTGAAGCTCTGTAAATTTTCACATTACCACCTATAGAGTGTGAATAAAAATATAGACAAATCTGTAAAGATAAAGGAGATAAGGCACCTATCCTTTCATAGTTCCATGTAACTGTTACCAGCTCTTTCCCTTCATTTTCTTCTGGTTTGTTTTGTTCTCTTTCCCTTTTAACTTATTTTAAGAGGAGAATAGCTTCAGAGAAAGTCTTGGTTTTCCACCACAGGATGAGGTTAAATGTAGGGATCCCATGTAAGGATAAATGACTGCCTAGAGAAGAGACACACTGCTTCACAGCCGATTTTTGTCACCTGGTCATCATCAGGAAGTGTGTGAATGTCAAAGGAACATTGGACCGCTTAGAGCCAGAAAATGATGTGTACACTCCAGATGCTTTTATGGTTGCTCCTCCTGTTTCTCTATGCAATTGTGCCCAACAAGGAAGGTTGATCGTGATTCTTACCTATAAACCCATCAAGTTCATGGGAGAGTCTGTTTTTCTGCTAATCCCACATCCTGTCTTCCCTCTTGAATGAGATCTTCTGTTTGGTTCTCAGAAGAAAATCCTCACATGCTTGACTTTTATGCATCTTTTCTGTCTATTTTCCATTATGAAGGTGAAAAAGTTAAAAGTTTATGGCATGGAAAGTTACTGTGTAATGGTACATAGTTTCAGCATTGCAATATAAAAAAGTTCTGGGACGGTGAGGATGGTTGCACAATAACCGAACAGTGCACTGTATGCTATTTTAAGTGGTTAAAATGGTACATTTTATGTTATCTATACTTTACTACAATCAAGACTTTTTCAAACTTTCTGACAAAAGAGAACAAAGATAATCTGATATGGATTGACCTATTTGTTCCCAACATCATGTATGGGAAGTGGTCATGAATAGATTTTCTCCACCTCTCTCATGAAAGGAAACATTACTTTACTCCTCAACACATGAATCTGCTGCTAACCACAAAAGTGCTGAGTCTCATTTCTTTTGGAATCATTAAATCAAAATGCATAATACTTTTCCTTTTTCAAAACAATGTGTTACATGCTATTTTGAGAAAGATATAGTTGGACTATAGAGCATGACCTAAGTTTGAGAAAAATGACAACTTTTGACACCAATATTATCATTTAGAATGAGCAAAACTTTTCACACTACTGTTTATAAGTAATAGAGTCCACAGAAAGAAATAAGAATTTTTAAATTTACTTTTAAAAATATATACTTTATATATAATTATCTCTTGTAATTAAACAAGAGAATTTCACTAATAAAATAGTAAAAAAGTACTGGGTTGGCCAAAAAGTTTGTCAGGTTTTTCTATATGCTGTTATGGAAAAGCCCAAATGAATCTTTTGGCCAACACAATATTTTGCAATGATAATTTTTTAGTTAAAATCAATTTTCTAAATGTTCATAACTAAATCAGCTTATAAATTCACTATTCAGTTAAAATGAAAAATAAAGCAAAAAGAGAAAGAAAATATTTCCCACTCATGAGAAAGAAGAGAAAACTAATAAGGATTCAAGGATTCCTGAGTTTGCCTTAAGGCTAAAGAGTTAAGGTGTAGAAAATAGGATTAAAAACTAATATTCTCTCATGAAATTAAATGAAGAATGTGTGCTAGTAAGGAGAGAATATGTTGATAAAGGTTGGAAAAACATTTCAGAATATCCACATATAATAATATACTACAAAAATATATTCTTCAGTTCAGTTCAGTTCAGTCACTCAGTCGTGTCCGACTCTTTGCGACCCCATGAATCGCAGCACGCCAGGCCTCCCTGTCCATCACCATCTCCCGGAGTTCACTCAGACTCATGTCCATCGAGTCCATGATGCCATCCAGCCATCTCATCCTCAGTCGTCCCCTTCTTATCCTGCTCCCAATCCCCCTCAGCATCAGAGTCTTTTCCAATGAGTCAACTCTTCGCATGAGGTGGCCAAAGTACTAGAGTTTCAGCTTTAGCATCATTCCTTCCAAAGAAATCCCACGGTTGATCTCCTTCAGAATGGACTGGTTGGATCTCTTTGCAGTCCAAGGGACTCTCAAGAGTCTTCTCCAACACCACACTTCAAAAGCATCAATTCTTCGGTGATCAGCCTTCTTCACAGTCCAACTCTCACATCCATACATGACCACAGGAAAAACCATAGCCTTGACTAGACGGACCTTAGTCGGCAAAGTAATGTCTCTGCTTTTGAAAATGCTATCTAGGTTGGACATAACTTTTCTTCCAAGGAGTAAGCGTCTTCTAATTTCATGGCTGCAGTCACCATCTGCAGTGATTTTGGAGCCCCCCAAAATAAAGTCTGACACTGTTTCCACTGTTTCCCCATCTATTTCCCATGAAGTGATGGGACCAGATGCCATGATCTTCGTCTTCTGAATGTTGAGCTTCAAGCCAACTTTTTCGCTCTCCTCTTTCACTTTCATCAAGAGGCTTTTTAG
>SJYT01031544.1:0-41332 GCA_006410635.1 Cephalophus harveyi | reverse complement strand
TTTTTTTGTAAATAATTTTTTTTGTGTGTGTGGAACACAGCTGTGCCCATTCACATATGAACTGTCAGAAGATCAGAAATGTTACAGGGACAGTGTGGTCTGCAACCTAAAATATTTACTAACTGGCCCTGCACAAAAATATCTGGCAACTCCTGCTCCAGCTGATTCTAACAGCACCCAGAGTTTATATGACACATTATTTGCAATGTCAAGGAAAAAAAAAAATACTTCTTGACCTAAAAAGAACCAGGAAAGTGTGACCGATTCTCCAAGAAAAATAAAACCAGATGTTGGAACTCTTAGACAAAGACTTTAAAGCAGTTTTCACAACTGTGCTGCATGATATGAGCTTCCATGTTGGCTCAGAAAGTAAAGAATCTGCCTGCAATGCAGGAGATCCAGGTTTGATCCCTGGGTCAGGAAAACCCCCTGAAGAAGGAAATAGCAACCCACTCCAGTATTCCTACCTGGAGAATTCCATGGATAGAAGAGCCTGGTGGGCTACAGTCCACAGGTTGCAAGGAGTCAGACAGGACTGGGCGAATATCATTTTTCTATGGTGTGAAAGAAAACAATCTTTAAATGAATAAAAAGCTATAAATTTGCATCACAGAAACTATGAAAGAAACACAACAGAAACTTTAGAATTAAAAAAGTATAATAATGTAAATTTTAAAAAAGCACTGGATGGTTTCAATAGAAAAATGAAAATGACAGAGAAACTTGTGAGCTTCAAGTCAGTAAATGTGAAGAGAGAGCATTAGAAAAAATTATATGTAAATAATAGAGATAAATGATATTGAAATAAAATTAACAGAGACTCAGAGACCTGTGAGAGAATAGGAAAAGGCCTGGCATCCCTATTATTAACTGGAGACTCAGGAGGAGAAGAAAAAGAAAAGAGGTAAGTTTAAAAAAAAGAATATATAATAGGTAAAAAATTTCTAAATTAGGCTGAAGTCATATGTTTCCAAATTCAAAAAGCCTTAGCAAAACCCTAAAGAAGATAATCTATAAAGAAAAATGGAAAAAAGAAAAAAAAAGATGCATTGTAACCATACTGCTGAAAGTTAAAGGAAGAAATGCTGTAATAATAAAGAAAAAACACATTATAAAGGACCATTAATTCAAGTGATATCAGATTTCTCACCAAAAGTCATTTTATTTCAGAACTGTCAATCTTGAAAACATACTAGATTCAGAAAAGACCCAACTGTGTGATGTCTCCAAAAATTGTATTTTAAGTATAATAATATAGGCAGGCTAAAGGCTAAAAGATCTTTAAGAAGACACACTACTAAATATTCAGTGGGTCAGAGATGAAGACTAAGAATTGCAAAATTAGAATATATTCTGAGGACTCCTCTGGTGGCCCAGTGGCTAAGACTCTGTGCTTCCACTGCAAGGGGTTCTATTCCTGGTAAGGAACTAAGATCCTTCATGCTGTGCTATGTGTGGGGAAAAAAAACAGAGAGAATATATTCTGAACTTATTGAAAATAAAAAAAATATAACATAAAAAATCTGTGAGATGCTGTTCAAGTAATCCTAAGAAAAACTTATGGTAGCAAATATTAGAAAAATATACTATAAATAGAAAAAGTATATTACATATAGAAAGTATTCACTTACCAATTAAATAATCTAAGCTTTTACCTGGCCAAACTAAAAAAAAAGCAAACTCAAATCAAGCAGAAGAGGAAATAACAAAAATAGAAAATAGAATCAAAAAAGCAATTGAGAATATGAATGACACCAAAGCGTTTTCTCCATAAAGATAAATAAAATTGGTAAACAGTTAGACTGACCAAAAACAAAACAGAGAAAACCCATATTACCTACATTAACACAGTGGAACAAAAGCAGAGACACACATACAGCCCCATGTATAAAAAAAGGATAATAATGTAATACTGCAAACAATATTACACTCCAAAATTTGAAATCTTAGATAAAATGGATCAGTTTTTTGGAAAGACATAAACTGTCAAAATTCACAAGAGAATAAGCTGACCACCAGAAAGTATTAAACAAATGGAATAAATCTGTTAAGTAAATGTAAGTTGTAGGCACAGTTTTTCCTGAGGAGAAAATTATAGATCCCTGTGGTTTCAGGGACAAATTATTTTTAAAAGGTAAGAAAAAAAATAACACCAATTTTATACAATCTCCTCCAGAAAATAGAAGAGGATGAAACACTTTCCCTCTCATACTATAAGGTCAGGATAACCCTGATACCCAAATCAAAGAAAACAGTACCAGAAAAAAAAAAAAAAAAAAACAACAAACCCTTAAGACCCTCAGGAACTTATATATAAAAATTCTCAGAAAAATATTAGCAAATCACAGAGATAGTGTGGTATTGACAGAAGAATATTCACACAGATCAATGGAACTCAATACACAGTGCAATAACAGACCCACAAAAATAGCACTGAAAGATATCTGCAAAGGAAGAAAAGCTACTCAATGGAGAAAGTAAGATCTCTTTAACAAATGGTTTTTGAACATATTGCACTCCATGTACCAAAGGGGGAAAAAAGGAAACTTCAACCTCAACTTAAATTTTATATATTATACAAAAATTAACTCGTAGTGGATTGATCATAGATCTAAACCTTTTAAGAATCAAAAAACTTTAAGAAGAAAGCATGAAGGAATATTTGATCCAGGGGTAGGCGTATTTCTTAGACTTGATACCAAAACCACCATCCATAAAAACCAAATTGATACAGTGGTAGTTTCATAAAAATTTAAAGTGCTTAATATGCAAAGACATTGTCAAGAATATATAAAGCCACAGTTTCAAAAAAAGAAGGGTTTAAATCACATATTGAACACATTACTTCTATAAGAGAACAATTAAAACAGTTAATTGGGGAAAATATTGAACAGATATTTAAATAAGGAGAATATATAAATGGCACACATGAAAATATGCTTAACATCACGGACCATTGTGAAGTGAAAGTCGCTCAGTTGCGTCTGACTCTTTCCGACCCCATGGACATCCATGGAATTCTCCAGGTCAGAATACTGGAGAGGGTAACCTTTGCCTTCTCCAGGGAATCTTCCCAACCCAGGAATCGAACCCAAGTCTCCCACATTTGCAGGCGGATTCTTTACCAGCTGAGCCACAAAGGAAGTCCAAGAATACTGGAGTGGGTAGACTATCCCTTCTCCAGCAGATCTTCCTGACCCAGGAATTGAACCAGGGTCTCCTGCATTGCAGGCGGATTTTTTACCAACTGAGCTATCAGGGAAATCCCATTGACCATTAGAGAAATGTAAATTAAACCTATGATGAGATACAAATACACAATGTTTAGAATAACTAAACTAAAGAACGCTGATAATACAAGGGCTGGTAAGGATAGTACAATGGGCTCTACTATGTCTTGTTGCCAAGAATGAAAATGGAACAGGCACTTTGGAAAACAATTTGACAGTTTATTAAACAGCAATCACAGTCTTGGGTATTTAACTTAGAAATATTAAAGAAAGAAAATGATGTTCACATAAAAACTTGTACATGAACGCTCATAGCAGCTTTAGTTGTAATAGCCGAATAGTGGGATCAGCTCAGAGATCCTTCAACTAGTGAATATATAAACAGTGACACATCCATACAGTGGTTGCTGCTTAGCAGTACGAAGAAAGAAATTTTGATACAGGCAACAACCAGAATGAATCTTAAGGGACTCATGATGTGTGTGGGGAGGAAAAAAAAAAGATCTTAGTTACCCTACCAAGGATCAAACCTGCACCTCCTGCATTGAAAGGCAGAGTCTTAACCACTGGATCACCAAGGAAGTCCCTTGTAATGTGGGACCTTAGTAATGTTTCAGTTGTTGCTATTATTGTCTAGTAGCTAAACTAGTCTATTACATATAGAAAGAATTTTTTAAATGCTGAGTTACCATTTTATTTTTGGCATATACACCATGTGGCTGTGGTGTGTAATATTGTTAACAGGCTGTTGTATTTGTTTTGCTCACATTTTAAAGTATTTTTGGATCTTTATTCAGGAGAAGCATTTTTCTCTCATTCTCTTTCTTCATGATGTTTTTTATCTCGTTTTCATATCAGGATAATGTTGGCCTCATGCGGTGAGGGAGAAACTATTTTCTCCTCTTCTGTTTTTTTTGGGTAGAGTTTGAGAGGAATTGGTGCTAACCATGCAGAGTCAGACAGGACTGAAGCAACTTAGCAAGCATGCATACTTCAAACTATTGTTAGAGTTTGCCAGAGAAGTCATCTTGTCCTGGACTTTTTTTTCCTGGGAAGGTTTTTATTACTGACGCAATTCCCTTACTTTTTATAGATATAGTCATATTTCCTATTTTTTTCTTGAGTCAGTTTTGGTAATTTCTGTGTTTCTAGGAATGTATGCTTTTCATCTAAGTTATCTAATTTATTGACATATAATTGTTCATGGTATTAGCTTATAATCCTTTTTATTTCTGTAAGATTCATGATAATGTCCCCTTTATCATTTCTGATTTGTGTCTTCTCTTTTTTGCTTATTAGTTTAGCTAAAGGTTTGCTAACTTTGTTGACCTTTCCAAGAACCAACTTTTGTTTTCGTTGTATTGTTTCTATTGTTTTTGTATGCTCTATTTCATTTGTCTCTGCTCTAAACTTAATTAGTTCCTTCTGGTATCTTTGGATTTAGTTTTCTCTTCCTTCCTTTTTTAGTTTCTCAAAATATTAAGTTAGGTTATTGGTTTGAGATCTTTCTTCCTCTTTAATGTAGGTGTTTACAGCTATCAGTTTCCATCCAAGCATTGCTTTCTTTGTATCTTGTAAGTTTCAGCAGGCTTTGTCCTCATTTTCATTTACCTCTAACTATTTTCTAATTATTCTCATGAAGTCTTCTTTTAATCACTGGTTGACTAAAAGTATTTTTTTTAAAATTTCCACATATTTGTAAATTTTCCAATTCCCTTTATTGACATCTAGCTTCATTTATTGTGGTCAGAGCAGTTTCTTAGAATGATTTTAATCTTTTAAAATTTATTGAGAGTTGTTTTATGGCCAAGCATATTTCTTCCTTTGTTTCTATCAGTATTTGCTTCATACATATTGGGGTTCTGTTATTGTTGCTTATATGTTTATAATTATTATATATTCTTGGTGAATTGACACATTTATCAATATTTAACGTTCTTATGTGTCTCTTGTAACAGTTTTTAACTTAAAGTCTATTTTGTCTTAGAATAGCCACACTCATTATATTTTGATCACTCTTTGCATGGAATATATATTTTAATCCTTTAACTTTCAACTTATTTGTGTTTTTTGGAAGTAAAAACAATTTTTCTCCATCTGCACTATGAGGTTATGAAATATTTTTAACTATCTGTACAATTCTTATTGCATTTCCAATATTCCATGATAAACATGCACACTACTTTTATAGTCACAAATTACATTAATACAGATGCAAACAAGAAAAGTACTGTAAAAGTATAGAAGAGGAAAGATAATTCTAGTAAATAAAAAAGTGAAAAGAATCATTTTCCAGGAGCTAGTGATGAGTTTTTTCTCTTTGCTTGAGGATAGCCTGCTGGCATTATAGAAATCCAGAAGATTAGAGTGCAGTCATAGACTATATAAGCATGAAGTTTTCACGGAGGAGATTGGTTTCATCTTAGCCTGACAAAGAGAAAAAGAAAAGGAGGTCCAGGTGTAGGGAAATGACCTGAGCAAAGATACAGTTTAGAATTATCATTGAAGGATACATGTCAAGTTGTGTGGATTGTTTGCAAGATTGCATTTCCTATCTTATTTAAAAGAATTTATCTTGCTATTGAATGTCAGTCCACACGCAGCCTGGAAGAGATGGCTAAGATGGAAATGGCTATCTAATAACACCTGAAGTCCAACTCACAAAGGTAAGGACTGATAAAGCTCCTAGGGTCACTTACTGTATTAACATAATTAATTTAAACAATTTTTGTTTAGCTTTATTTATTTGCTGGTTCATCTGATGTCTGTGTCCCCACAGTAGAAAGTAAGTTTCAGAAGAACAGGGACTTTGTCACATCTCTTCTGTATCCCCAGTGCTTACCATGGACTTGACATGCAGTACGTGCTCGATATGTATTTATTGTTTGATAAATGTGGTAATTTTAAAACTAAATAAAATAACTTATCTTTTCCATTAAAGGGCAGTGGGAAGATGTCTCTGGAATATAGACACTCAATCACTGAGTCATTGATTTCTTTACCATTTTGTAATAGACAGCTGAGAGAGCTATTACCCTTTTATAACAGATTTTTCTTTCAACTAACCCTAGGCTTCATATAAAATTAAAAAGTAGAGAATATGATCTTTGACTGGTTAAGATCTTTGACTATCTTTGGAGGGCCAACCCGGCCTGACAGGCTTCAGGATGGAGAATGGCCAGAGGTTCAGGGACTTTTGCAATAGCACGTGCGAAGTTGGATTACTCTCTCTTAGCCTCTTGGCAGCTCTATTTTCAGCTGAAACCCTGGGAGGTAAGTCTGAGCACAGATGCAAAGTTATGACTGATGCTAGCATCGTCAAAAGTCCTGACGTGGTGAAGAGGCAGCTTCAGCTAGCTTACATAATGTCTAGCTGAATACATTTTCCTTTTTGTGATTATTTACTTTTCTCAAATCCTGAAATTTCTGCCTGTAGTTTATTTTGCATGAATTCCCGTGCCATGTGATAGTCTCTTTCTTCCATAGATTTGACACGTGCCTTTTTTTCCCCACAGGGAGCAGCAGCCTTCTTCAACTAACTTACTAGCATAAAAATTTTTTTAATAACATTTTTGTCCCAGATTTTGTATTTTATCATAGCAAAGGCTGTTTACAGGCATGAAAGGAGCACAGAGGTAGATGACTATTTAGAAGATTCAGATTAAGCCTAGATTGACCTTATTTTCCTTCAATTTCATCTAGTATCTGTTAGCGGTTGCCCTGAGCTTTCCTGATATCTCTTAAGTTGCTTTTTATATCACGATAGTAATGCAACTATTAAACCATGCCTTCTTTATTCCTGGTACAGGCTTCACACAGATGATGACATTCATTGGAGAACTTGAAGCACAAGTTAAAACACTGAGAGCTAGAGTTGTGTTTTATTGAGCATTTACTATATTTAACTCTTCATAGCAACTTGCAAATTAGTGTTACCAGTATCCTCATTTGTAGATGAGAAACTAAGGTAAATCCAAGTTAGGTAAATTCCCTACCATCACTCAGTGGTAGAGTAGCTTCCCATTCATTCTGCCAGGCTTCAGAATTCAAGCTCTAAATATAGTAATAAAAGGGTAAGAGGGGCATTGTGTCTGCTAACAATGGAAAAATAGAATGTAAAGATACCAGTATATGAGGTTTTTGTGTTGAGCAAGAGTGAGGATTTTGGTGCAGTTCAAATGTAAGTTACATTAAGAGAGAAGCTGAAGGTGAGATGAAAAGTCTCATGGACAATAACAGAGAGGACAATGAGGATTTAGAAATAGCCAGATAACATTAACCTCTGAATGTGAAAGTATGAAATAAATGGGTTATAGGTGAGGTTGTAGAACCATTTTAAAGACAGATTCTTTCCAAGGTTAAGACTTGACTGGAATCTGATTGAAGATATTAACTTTTAAAAGTCAATTCAAATATTTTTTTTCAGCAACAGAACTATTCAGCAAGAAGTATCACAGAGGCAAACGGCTATGTTCTGTAATCAATGAAATTCAGGGGAAGAGAGCATGTTTGACCCCAAAGCATTCATCAGGATGTTCGAAAATGATGACACTGCTTGTACAATCATCAAACTAAGAAATTCAGTGAGGTGCATTTTTCATAGAAAATCTTCTTTTTCCCCAGGGAAATTTTATGCATAAATTCAATATACAATACAGAGGAAAGTAGAATGGTTTAGAAAAGAAAATATTGGAGGATCTAGATTTTCCAGAACTCAGTTTCCTTTTGTACATATAATAATGATATAATTAATTTTGTAAGAAGCTACAATACTTTGTTGTAATTCCAAGATCACAGTGAAACTTTCTAATTATGATTTTTCCATATAAATTTGATTGCAAGGAGGTGATTCTAAGCAGAAAACAATCAGATTCTGTTCCAGGTGTCAGAAATGTATTTGTGCACAAAATAAGGCATCTAACAAAATCACTGCAGATGATGACTGCAGCCATGAAATTAAAAGACGCTTACTCCTTGGAAGAAAAGTTATGACCAACCTAGATAGCATATTCAAAAGCAGAGATATTACTTTGCCGACTAAGGTCCGTCTAGTGCCAGCAAATTCGAAAAACTCAGCAGTGGTCACAGGACTGGAAAATGTCAGTTTTCATTCCAATTCCAAAGAAAGGCAATGCCAAAGAATGCTCAAACTACCACACAATTGCACTCATCTCACATGCTAGTAAAGTAATGCTCAAAATTCTCCAAGCCAGTCTTCAGCAATATGTGAACCGTGAACTCCCTGATGTTCAAGCTGGTTTTAGAAAAAGCAGAGGAACCAGAGATCAAATTGCCAACATCTGCTGGATCATGGAAAAAGCAAGAGAGTTCCAGAAAAACATCTATTTCTGCTTTATTGACTGTGCCAAAGCCTTTGACTGTGTGGATCACAACAAACTGTGGAAAATTCTGAAAGAGATGGGAATACCAGACCACCAGACCTGCCTCTTGAGAAATCTGTATGCAGGTCAGGAAGGAACAGTTAGAACTGGACATGGAACAACAGACTGGTTCCAAATAGGAAAAGGAGTACGTCAAGGCTGTATATTGTCACCCTGCTTACTGGCGTGCTGCGATTCATGGGGTCGCAAAGAGCTGGACACGACTGAGTGACTGAACTGAACTGAACAGATTTATTTCTCATATAAATTAATATAGTAGTATTCTAGTATTCCCTTTCAAGTAGAGTTAACATGAATCATTCTTATTTTGTTGTACACATAATTGCACTACCAAACTTTAAATGGGCTTCCCAGGTGGCTCAGTGATACCGAATCTATCTGTCAATGCAAGAAAAGGGGGTTTGAACCCTGGGTTGGGAAGATCTCCTGGCGAAGGAAATGGCAACCCACTCTGGTAAGCTTGCCTGGGAAATTCCATGGACAGAGGAGCCTGGTGGGCTATAGTCCATCAAGTCACAAAAGAATCAGACATGACTTAATTATTAAACAACAACATCCTTAAAAACATGAAGAAACAACCTTTCTCTTGGTTACTCTATACCAGCTCATCAGTATCTTCTCCTGAACAATTTATGTGCCATGCTAAGAAGTTTAAATTTAAACTCTCAGAAATCAGTTCAGTTCAGTTCAGTTCAGTCACTCAGTCATGTCTGACTCTTTGCGACCCCATGGACTGCAGCATGCCAGGCCTCCCTGTCCGTCATCAGCTCCCGGAGTTTACTCAAACTCATGCCCATTCAGTCAGTGATGCCATCCAACCATCTCATCCTCTGTTTTCCCCTTCTCCTCCTGCCCTCAATCTTTCCCAGCATCAGGGTCTTTTCAAATGAGTCAGCTCTTTGCATCAGGTGGCCAAAGTATTGGAGTTTCAGCTTTAGCATCAGTCCTTCCAACGAACATTCAGGATTGATTTCCTTTAGGATGGAATGGTTGGATCTCCTTGCAGTCCAAGGGACTCTCAAGAGTCTTCTCCAACACCACACTTCAAAAGCATCAATTCTTCGGCACTCAGCTTTCTTTATAGTTCAACTCACATTCATACATGACTACTGGAAAAACCATAGCCTTTACTAGATGGGCCTTTGTTGGCAAAGTAATGTCTCTGCTTTTTCATATGCTGTCTAGGCTGGTCATAACTTTTCTTCCAAGGAGTAAGCATCTTTAAATTTCATGGCTGCAGTCACCATCTGCAGTGATTTTGGAGCCCAAGAAAATAAAGTCTTTCACTGTTTTCACTATTTTTCCATTTATTTGTCATGAAGTGATGGACCGGATGCCATGATCTTTGTTTTCTGAATGTTGAGCTTTAAGCCAGCTTTTTCACTCTCCTCTTTCACTTTCATCAAGAGGCTCTTTAGTTCTTCTTCACTTTTGCCATAAGGGTGGTGTCATCTGCGTATTTGAAGTTATTGATATTTCTTCCAGCAATTTTAATTCCAGCTTGTGCTTCATCCAGCCTAGTGTTTCTTATGATGTACTCTGCATATAAGTTAAATAAACAGGGTGACAATATACAGCCTTGACGTATTCCTTTTCCTATTTGGAATCAGTCTGTTGTTCCATGTCCAGTTCTAACTGTTGCTTCCTGACCTGCACACAGATTTCTCAAGAGGCAATGGAGAGTCAATATTTCTTTTAAAGTAAGAGTCTGGCATATATCTATTTTAGCAAATATTTATAGTTGGAAATTGTGTACAGAAAGAGGATGGAGGACATTTCCTCTTCTGATCTCACCTAATGTCATGTGGCTAGAAGCATACAATATCACACTTTGTACTATGTATATGGAGAGTCAGTATTTCTTTTAAAGTAAGAGTCTGGCATATATCTATTTTAGCAAATATTTATAGTTGGAAATTGTGTACAGAAAGAGGATGGAGGACATTTCCTCTTCTGATCTCACCTAATGTCATGTGGCTAGAAGCATACAATATCACACTTTGTACTATGTACCCACACTACTTTTAATACTAGGGATACAGTGATGAACAAAACAGACAAAAATGTCTGTTTCCATGGCTCAGGCTTCCCTGGTGGCTTAGATGGTAAAGAATCTGCCTGCAATACAGGAGACCCAAGTCGTATCCCTGGGTTAGCAAGATCCCCTAGAGAAGGGAATGGCAACTCACTGCAGTATTCATGCCTAGAAAATTCCATGGACAAAAGAGCCTGGAGGGCTACAGTCCATGGGTCACAATGGGTAGGACACAACTGAATGACTAAAACTTATATTCTAGAAGGAGCTAAAAGGCAGTATAGAAACAAAAAAAAAAAAAAAAAAAGAAAGAAAGAAAAGAAAGAAATGAAAAGAAAAGAGAAGAAAAGAGAGAAGCATCATACAGAGCAGGGGTTAGCCATTTATAACACACCCAGATCGCTGCTTATTTTGGAAATAAATGGCCACTCTTATTTGTTTAAATATTGTCTATGGCCGAATTCAAGCTGCAATGGCAGAGTTGGAGAGCTGCAACAGAAACTAGCCTGCAAGCTTCAAATATTTACTATCTAGTCCTGTACAGAAAAAGTTTATTGACCTCTGGTACAGAATATTATTTCAGTTGGCTGCAAGTGCAATGGAGTGAATAAAGCAGAGAAAGGGAAAAATGATATGGGGAAATTGCTAATATATAACATAAAGTAACTTAACAACATAATATAATCTGTGCTGAATAAATAAACATGATGTTTGACAAAAGCCTCACCAAAAAGGTGTTATCCGAGCAAATACCATTTACCTTCCAAATCAGTCCAACTGACATTTTTATGGTTAATCTTTCTGTGGATAATCTCTTCAATCCAATTCCAAGATAAATTCCCTGTATTAGTGCTGTGTGACTTTGTACTTGTACACCTGCAAAAGCACTGTGGCTTCGCTGTTGAATATCCGTCTCTCTCCCCAGCGACCCAACCCACTCTATTTATCCAGATGAACCTTTTTGAATGATTTCATTCCCTGCTCAAAAGCTTCTGCAACTTCCCATTAACTACACGATGCAAGTCTAAAATGTTTCCTTAACCAAGATTCAATATCCTTCAAAATCTCCCATAGTAACCTATCCAGAATTATTTATCCTCCTACCCCTTAAACTGCAGTCAAACTTACCCCTCATGGTTTCTCTACCACTTTGAAGGTTTTAGGTTTACTTTGGTGCCTTACTTGTGCCTCCTCCGCAGCCCTGCATGATGTAATGAGAAGTATCATTTGAGTAGAAAACTGAAAGGGAGGGGGGAGTGAGCCCTGCAGAGAGATTCCTGGGGGGAAAAAAGCAGTCCAGGCAGAGTGCAGGGTAACTGCAAAAGCCCATTGGTGGGAGTGTGCTTCCAGTGTGTTTGAGGGCCAACCTGGGGGCTGAGAAGGCAGGAGCATCATGGGGAAAGGAGACTGAAGAATTAGATGAGAGAGGCTTGGGAAGAGGCAGTGAGATGATAGTGAGAGCTTAGATATGGTGACATGGGAGCAAGTGAGGGTGTTTAGGGGCTTTCAATAGACAGAAATGTGATCAGACTTCAGTTCTGAAAGGATCACTTGCTATTGTGGGCTTCCTTGGTGGCTCAGACAGTAAAGAGTCTGCCTGCGGTGTGGAAGACCAGGGTTCAGTCCCTGGGTCAGGAAGATCCCCTGGAGAAGGAAATGGCAACCCCCTCCAGTATTCTTGCCTGGGAAAACCCATGGGTGGAGGAGCCTGGCAGGCTACAGTCCATGGGGTTGCAAAGAGTCGGACACAACTGAATGACTTGACTTTCACTTTTCTGGCTGTTGTGTTCAGATAGACTGTACAGGGACAGGGTAAAAAGAGGAGGGCAAGTTAGGAGAATTTTTTTTTTAAATTTAGTTCAGTTCAGTCACTCAGTCATGTCTGACTCTTGGCAACCCCATGCACTGCACCACACCAGGCCTCCCTGTCTATCACCAACTCCTGGAGTTCACTCAAACTCATGTCCATCCAGTTGGTGATGCCATCCAACAATCTCATCCTCTCTCATCCCCTTCTCCTCCTGCCTTCAATCTTTCCCAGCATCAGAGTCTTTTCCAATGAGTCAGTTCTTCACACCATGTGGCCAAAGTATTGGAGTTTCAGCTTCAGCATTAGTCTTTCCAATGAACATTCAGGGTTGATTTCCTTTAGGATTGACCAGTTTATCTCCTTGAAGTCCAAGGGACTCTCAAGAGTCTTCTCCAGCACCACAGGTCAAGAGCATGACTTCTTTGGTGCTCAGTTTTCTTTATAGTCCAAATCTCATATCCATACATGACTACTGGAAAAACCATAGCTTTGACTAGACAGACCTTTGTGGGCAAAGTAATGTTTCTGCTTTTTAATATGCTGTCTAGATTGGTCATAGCTTTTCTTCCAAGGAACAAGTGTCTTTTTATTTCATGGCTGCAGTCACCATCTGCAGTGATTTTGGAGCCCCCTAAAATAAAGTCTGGCACTGTTTCCACTGTTTTCCCATCTATTTGCCATGAAGTGATGGGACTGCATGCCATGATCTTAGTTTTCTGAATGTTGAGTTTTAAGCCAACTTTTTAAAATTGAAGTATAATTAATCTACAATGCTGTGCCAGTCTCAGGTGTGCAGCAAAATTGTGTGTGTGTGTGTGTGTGTGTGTGTAAACATATTCTTTTAAAGACTTTTTTCCATTATAGGTTATTACAAGATACTGAATACATACAGTTTATTGTACTACACAATAGACTCTTCCTGCTTACCCATTTTATATATGGTGGTGGTGGCATTTTAGTCACTAAGTCATGTCTGGACTTCTGCAACCCTATACACTGTAGCCTCCAGGCTCCTCTGTCCATGGGATTCTCCAGGCAAGAATACTGGGGTGGGTTGCCATTTCCTCTTCCAGGGGATCTTCTTGACCCAGGAATTGAACCCGGGTCTCCTGCATTGCAGGCAGGTTGTTTACCAACTGAGCTACGAGAGAAGCCTTTCATAGTGTGTGTATATGATAGTCACAAACTCCTAATTTATCTTTCCACCCTCACCCATCCCCTTTGATAATCATGACTTTATTTCCATATCTGTGAGTCTATTTCTGTTTTGTAAATAAATTCATTTGTATCATTTTCTAGATTCCACATGTAAGTGATGTCATATGATATTTGTCTTTTTCTGTTCAACTTATTTCACTAAGTATGATAAAGTATGATAATGTCTAAGGCTTACCCATATTGCTGCAAATGGCATTGTTTCATTCTTGTTTATGGCTGAGTAATATTTTAGTGTATATATACATCATATCTTCTTTATCTATTCATCTGTCAATGAACATTTACGTTGCTTCCATGTCCTGACTGTTGTAAATACTGCTGCTGTCAACATAGAGATGCATGTATCTTTTCTAATTAGGGTTTTTTTTCTGGATGTATGCCCAGAAGTGGGACTGCAGAATCATATGGCAACTCTAATTTTAGTGTTTGTTTTTTAAGGAGACTCTATACTGTTCCACACGTTGGTGCACCAATTTACATTCCCACCAACAGCATAAGGGTATATTTTGCACACCCTTTCCAGTGTTTATTATTTGTAGATTTTTTTAAATAGATGGGCATTCTGATTGGTGTGAGGTGATATTTCATTGCAGTTTTGATTTGCATTTCTCTGATAATTAGCAATATTGGAAATCTTTTTATGTGTGTGCTGTCCATCTGTTTGCCTTCTTTGGAGGGAATTGGAGAAGACCCTGACTCTGGGAAAAATTGATGGCAGGAGGAGAAGGGGGTGACAGAGGGTTAGATGTTTGGATGGTGTCACTGACTCAGTGGACAAGAGTTTGAGTAAACTCCTGGAGATAGTGAAGGACAGGGAAGCCTGGTATGCTGTAGTCCATAGGGGTGCAAAGAGTCAGACATGACTTAGCAACTGAACGACAATTATTTAGGTCTTCTGCCTGTTTTTTGAATGGGTTGTTGATTTTCTTTTTATATTAAGCTGTATGAGTTGTTTGCAAATCTTTTATTAGGAGAATGTAGAAATAATGCACATGAATGGTAGCATTTGAACCAGGGTGGTAGTTGCAATAGAAAAAATGTTGGATTCTGGATAGTTTTGAAATAGAACCTACAGGATTTTCTAGTGGATTGAATGTAGGGTGTACAAAATTGTGGAATCAGAGTCTGATGTTTGGCCAAAAGAGGTGACATTTACTGAGATGAATAAAAGAGAGAAGGAGGAAAGGACATTTTATGTGCTATGTCTGAAATGCTTTTAGACCTTCAAGTAAACATATTTGAGGAGAAATTTGGACATATGGGTACTGAGATTAGAGCAGGGGTCCAGGCCAGAAATAGACATAGACTCTTGCCTACATACTCATATTTCTATCATGAAGGTTTGTAATTATGGTGTGTATGAGAGAAAACTACTTATAATTTACTGAAATTAGACTCGAATTCAAATTTACATAAAAATAAATGTATTTTGTGTACAGTGTTTATATATATTGAATTTCCATGGAATGCAGCTGTTATGTAAATCAAAGAAATATTAAAGACAGTTTTGTTAAAAAGTTTTAAAAATAATTATTCACCATTTTGGAAAGTTATACTGCTGACAGTCATGATGCCTGGAATAACTGAATCGCATGCAATGTTCCTGTAGCCTTTAGTACTTGGGAGAGTGGGACCATAAACAAGGCTGCAAGGAGATCAAACCAGTCAATCCTAAAGGAAATCAACCCTGAATATTTACTGGAAAGACTGATACTAAGCTGAAGCTCCAATACTTTGGCCTCCTGATGCAAAGAACCAACTCAGTGGAAAAGACCCTGATGCTGGGAAAGACTGAGGGCAGGAGAAGGGGGTGAAAGAGGATGAGTTGGTTGGATGGTATCACTGATTCGATGGAGTGCATTTGAGCAAACTGTGGGAGAGAGTGAAGGACAGGGAAGCCTGGTGTGCTGCAGTCCATGGGGTCACAGAGAGTCAGACATGACTGACTGAACAACAGCAATTCTTTTGTACTTGCAGCGATTGCTTTTAGACTGATTTGAGATATAGAAGTAAGCATTTCTGTTTAAGACACTAATATGGCTTTACTTGAGTATTTATCGATTACAATATTTATTGCTTTGTTCTGAGATTATTTTATTTTTTTATTCTGTATCATAGTTCCTACATTCTTATATATTAATTTTCTTCTATTTCTGTTTTATGTCATTTCTAAGACTATCAGGTGTCGTTCTCTACCACTGCTTCTTGCTGAAAAGCTTCTGCTCCATCTACGCTGGGAACTATGAAAAAGTCTGCCTCCCTGCACTTGAATGGCTGCATTTCACAAGCATAAAGGGGTCTTACAAAGCATCTGTGATAAGAAGTGTGTGTTGGAGAATTCTCTGGCAGTCCAATGGTTAGGACTCAGCACTTTCACTGCAGGCAACATAGATTCCACTTCCTGGTCAGGGAGCTAAGGTCCTACATGCCACAGGGCACAACCAAAAAAGTAAAAACAAGATAAAATTGCATTCATTAAACTCAGTTTCTTTAAAAAATAAAAAGTGGGGCGATGTGTTTAGCGTCTACGCACTCCCTGAGCGTCATCTTCCAGTTCCTCAGCACTCATCACAGG
Source organism: Cephalophus harveyi (assembly GCA_006410635.1). NCBI lineage: Eukaryota > Metazoa > Chordata > Mammalia > Artiodactyla > Bovidae > Cephalophus > Cephalophus harveyi. The sequence goes on along the minus strand of SJYT01031544.1, from coordinate 25,062 downwards.
ATGCCTCTAGCCCCACTCCTGGGAAACTCTCAGGGGACAAGGACAGATGATAAATGAGACACACAGTTAATGAACCACAGAATGGGCATTATCCAAACCATAAGGCTGGGCTGGCCTTGTGGGTTTTTGCTTTTGCTCCATTGATTTCAGCTTTAAGTAAATCTAAAAATGGCAAAATTAGCATTTCTACTACCATTCTTCAAAGACATAAATAAAATGAACGGCTCACCTCTAGCCTGTTCTCTGAGCTGAGCACAGTTTATTTTTCAGTGCTTTTTTTCAACACCCCATCCACTCCTCTCCTGTCAGCCCTGCTTTGGAAATCTGCTTGATGATTTTTTTCACTTTCTTTCCTTGGTCATCAATTATAATTCACCAGCAGATGCCACAGGCCTCCTTATTTGTTTAAATGGGTACTGGTATCTCTGTGTGTGTGTGTGTGTGTGTGTGTGTGTGTGTGTGATATGTGGGTGCTTTATTTCTTCTGCTTATGCACGGAAAGCCTGGTGTAGTTTCCCTGACAAATTAACTCAGGACTGCAGATCTGAAGTGTATTCCGAATGTACTTTTTTTAAGCAAGGCTTAGAAAGCTCTCAAATCCCTTTTAGTCATTTGAGGTAACATTGCCCGTTTAGAAGACCTGGGGCTCAAGAAAGAAGGTTAATCCAAGGCCAGGAAGATTTGAAATGAACTGAAATAAGCATACAGACCGTGCACACCAAGGCAACAGAAACAGGAAGGTTTAACCACCAGGTGGCCACAAAAGAGAAGAGTGCAATCAAAATGAATTGTTGGCAAATCCAGTTTACTCAGAGCCAGAGCAAGCCTAGATTTTCTAACTCTAATTGGTTAAAGCTTTAAAAATAGTTATTCTTGCATCTGAAATGTAGATTTGGAAATCTGGCTATTCAAATGCAAGAGTTTTTAGAAATCATAACAAGACAAGCACAAGAGTCTGTTTATGTATGTGCTTGCACATGTTCATGGATGCCTATGGGCTGTGTGTGAGTGTGGGTATATATGTATATGTACATGCATACAAGTGTATTTTTATATTATAGCAATTACAGGAATTTGGCTTCCCATCTGTCAAAATTGATATCATTGTTCAGTTGCTCAGTCATGTCCTACTCTTTGCAACCCTATGGACCGTAGCACACCAGGATCCTCTGTCCTCCACTCTCTCCTGGAATTTGCTCAAATTCACGTCCATTGAGTCGGTGATGCTATCTAACTGTCTCATCCTCAAAACTGATTATATGTTTTATAAATTAATAATTTTAAAAAATTTTCTCAAGTTATTACTTCAGTTTAAGGACTAAACTATTATTATTTCTTACTTCAGGACCTTAGCAGATACGTTCCTCCTATCTAAAATGAAATGAAAAATCACTCTTTAGATGGCTAATCCCCACCCATTACTCAGGTTTTAGCAAAGCTACACATTTCTAAGAGAGATTTTCTTAATTCTCAGATCTAAAGTATAATGTTCCTTATATGTTCTTTGGTACTAATTTTTATTTTCCCTTGGCATTTTAATAGAAATTCAGGATACTTTATGTATTTGATCATTTGTTAAATGTCAGTTTCTCCAACAAAACTGTAAATTTCACTCGGATGGGAACCTTATCTGTTTTGTTTACCACTACCTCTTTATCACATATAAACATCTAAAAAATAGTATTTATGGACACATAAATATAGGAGATCCAAAGGAAACAAGAATGGGAAAATGGGAAGAATGCAAAAAAATCATATTTTGGAAATAATTCTTTAACTTTCATATTTCCTCTTTTTAAATCTCTTCCTGAATATATTAAAGTTCAAACATGTAGGAAGTGATAATGTGATATGACAGTCTGTATTTTGTTTGTTTGATCTCCTCTATGGATGTTATTAGTTCCTGGGTTTCTTCACCCAGCAGCCTAGTGGTATGTCTCATTAGCAACTTTCTAAACAATGATACATGTTTTCACTGAGGTTGCCTGGGTAGAAGAATCAGAGATTCCTGCAATTATTCCAATATAGGTAACAAAGAATTAAACATTTAAACAATAAATAAATGTAAGCCCCATTAAATATCTTAATATTTTTACATGTATAGGACCATATTTGCCCATGAGGGTTAATTGATCTTTAAGATAAAGAGTTCCTTTCTGTAGATTTTTTTTTCAAGTGAAGGAGGGAACTTATAAGAGAGAAAATGTCATCTCCAGAGTCTTATTGCTACATGTGAACCTTAAAGAACATAGGTTCAATTCCCATTTCTGTTACTTCTTTGTCTGGGACTAGGGATCAGCTTTTCAGTCATCTTCAATTCTTTCCACTGTAAAATCAGGAAAAATCTGGGTTAATCCAAACAACTACTTCCTCCACTTCATAACTTGAGTTTCTAAGAACAACTAAAGAAAAATAACTTAGACTAGACTGGGGTCATTAACAGAACAACTCAACACAACACTGTCTCCTTTCTTCTTCCAGAGAGCAACTTCTCTAAGCCTTTACACAAACTCTAATCACAAAGCACTGGTCAGTGTTCTTACTTGAAGGCAACAGAAAACACTGGCTAATTTAAGCAGATAAATCAGCTGTTGAGTCTAAAAATAGTCCATGGAATCATGAGGAGGATGAAGAACAGATTCTAGCCTTGGGTTCCAGGAAAAATTCCCACAGCCACCTTGTGGACTTAGTTCACCAAAGGAGCTGCTGCCTCTGCTCTGATTGGGGAGCTTTCAAATCATAAACATAATAATCTCGGCTGAGCTCAGAACAGGGCTGCTTTGGCTGTAAACTGTCGGGGGATACCAGACCTGTTTGTCCTGTTGCTTTCCCCACATAACTCTGTTCAAATCACATTTCACAGTACGTCTGACTTAAACACCCAAAACAGGTCCAGACTCTAATCACTAAGGAAGTTGGAAGATGTAGCTTTGGATGGGAGTTCTACATTGCTAAAGCAGATTTATGTTATGAGACACTATCAAAATGTAGGTAAAGCCTCCAAAACATGAAAGATTGCCACAAAGGATACAAATCCAAACTAACTTGCTCTACTGATTGTCTTGTAGGCAATACGCCACCACCACCACCTCCTTCACAGATGTCCAGTGAATTTTAGACAGTGAATTACATTTCCAAGAACTCCCTGATGTTCTGTCCACTTAGCACCTGCTAGTGAGAGGCGCTTGTATGGGGGTAGTTGAGAGGAAGGAGAAGCCATCGTTCCCTGGAGGTGGTTTCTGTGAGATGTGCTTTTGACACAGTATTTGCAGCAATTTCATAATCACTCTGGAGAAGGCAGTGGCAACCCACTCCAGTACTCTTGCCTGGAAAAATCCCATGGACGGAGGAGCTGGTGGGCTGCAGTCGATGGGGTCACTATGAGTTGGACACAACTGAGTGACTTCACATTCACTTGTTACTTTCATGCATTGGAGCAGGAAATGGCAACCCACTTCAGTGTTCTTGCCTGGAGAATCTCAGGGACAAGGGAGCCTGGTGGGCTGCCATCTATGAGGTCGCACAGAGTCAGACACGACTGAAGCGACTTAGCAGCAGCAGCAGCATAATCACTCACTGTCCTCGAGCAGACCAAGATATTTAGTCAACACTTCTCCAAATGTTTTTGAGATATCTAGCAGTTTCCATGCTTGCTCTTGGAACTTCTGTTTTGTAGTTGATGGCTGAGATTTTTCCTGTTGCCTACTTGATCTCCATTCTCTCAGCTTTTCCAATATTTGCACAAACCACTAATCTTCCTGAAGGAAAAACCCTTCATTCTCAGAATGAATAAAAGAGCTTTTGTTTCCCAGCTGGACCTAACTGATACATTATTATTCCAGTATTCCCTCTCCCTCCTCCCAACAACTTCAAAAATTCACAACAAGGAGTCTCATTTCCCACTTATCAGAAAAGAAAACAGAGCCTCTATGGAACACTTTGTGAAATATTCTTAACCATAAATGCATCTATAGTCCATTTTAGTCATTCAGTCGTGTCCTGCTCTTTGCTATCCCATAGACAGTAGCCTGCCAGGCTCCTCTGTTCAGACCAGAATACTGGAGTAGGTTGCCATGCCCTCCTCCAGGGGATCTTACCAACACAGGGATCGAACCCTGGCCTCCTGCATTGCAGGCAGATTCTTTACCACTACCATCTGAGGCACCAGGGAAGCCCAAGAATACTGGAGTGTGTAGCCTATCCATTCTCCAGGGGATGTTCCCGACCCCGGAATTGAACGGGGGTCTCCTATATTACAGGCAGATTCTTTATCAGCTGAGCTACCTAGGAAGCCCTATTGATTACCATAAATGTATTCAGAGTCCATTTTAGCTGCTGCTCTTCTGAATCAAAGGATGAGGTATTTCTTTTCCTGCTGAAGGCTAAATCTTCCATTAATCTGAGATCCTCCATATCCCTCTTTCCCTCTTCTGAATCTCTATTGTTTGTCTTTCTGCCTGGGATGTTTTATCTTTGCCTCTGTGGTTGCTTTTTTCTATCATTCAGTTCAGGTCAGCCACTCAGTCGTGAATGACTCTTTGCGACTCCATGGACTGCAGCACACCAGTCTTCCCTTTCCATCACCAACTACTGGAGCTTGTTCACTCATGTCCATTGAGTCAGGGATGCCATCCAACCATCTCATCCTCTGTCGTCCCCTTCTCCTCCCGCCTTCAATCTTTCCCAGCATCCGGGTCTTTTCCAATGAGTCAGTTTGTCGCATCAGGTGGACAAAGAATTGGAGTTTCAGCTTCAGCATCAGTCATTCCAATGAATATTCAGGACTGATTTCCTATAGGATTGACTGGTTGAATCTCCTTGCAGCCCAAGAGACACTCAAGAGTCTTTTCTAACACCACAGTTCAAAGGCATCAATTCTTCAGTGATCAGTTTTTTTTTATAGTCCAACTCTCACATCTGTACATGACTACTGGAAAAACCATAGCTTTAACTAGACAGACCTCTGTTGGCAAAGTAATATCTCTGCTTTTTAATATGCTGTCTAGGTTGCTCATTGCTTGTCTTCCAAGGAGCAAGCGTCTTTTAATTTCATGGCTGCAGTCACCATCTGCAGTGATTTTGGAGCTCAAGAAAATAAAGTCCCTCAATGTTTCTATTGTTTCCCCATCAATTTGCCAGGAAGTGATGGGACTGCATGCCATGATCTTAGTTTTCTGAATATTGAGTTTTAAGCCACCTTTTTCACTCTCCTCTTTCACTTTCATCAAGAGACTCTTTAGTCCTTCTTCACTTTCTGCCATGAGTGGTGTCATCTGCATATGTGAGGTTATTGATATTTCTCCCAACAATTTTGATTCCAGCTTGTGCTTCATCTTCCTACATTTCCTATGATGTACTCTGCATGTAAGTTAAATAAACAGGGTGACAATATAGAGCCTTGATGTACACCTTTCCTGATTTGGAACCAGTCTGTTGTTCCATGTCCAGTTCTAACTGTTGCTTCCTGACCTGCATACAGGTTTCTCAGGAGGCAGGAGGTGGTCTGCTATTCCTATCTCTTTCAGAATTTTCCACAGTTTTTTGTGATCCACACAGTCAAAGGCTTTGGCATAGTCAATAAGGCAGATGCTTTTTCTGGAACTCTCTTGCTTTTTTGATGATCTTACAGATGTTGGCAATTGGATCTCTGGTTCCTCTGCCTTTTCTAAATCCAGCTTGAACATCTGGAAGTTCACAGTTCACATACTGTTGAAGCCTGGCTTGGATAATTTTGAGCATTACTTTGCTAGTATGTGAGATGAGTGTGTTTGTGTGGTAGTTTGAGCATTCTTTTGCATTGCCTTTCTTTGGGATTGGAATGAAAACTGACCTTTTCCAGTCCTGTGGCCACTGCTGAGTTTTCCAAATTTTCTGGCATATTGAGTGCAGCACTTTCACAGCATCATCTTTTAGGATTTGAAATAGCTCAACTGGAATTCCATCACCTCCACAAATTTTCTTTGTAGTGATATTTCCTAAGGCCCACTTGACTTCTCATTCCACGATGTCTGGCTCTAGGTGAATGTTCACACTATCGTGTGTGAACCATCGTGGTTATCTGGGTCATGAAGATCTTTTTTGTATAGTTCTTCTGTATATTCTTGCCACCTCTTCTTAATATCTTCTGCTTCTGTTAGGTCCATACCATTTCTGTCCTTAATTGTGCCCACCTTTGCATGAAATGTTCCTTTGGTATCTCTCATTTTCTTGAAGCAATCTCTAGTCTTTCCCATTCTATTGCTTTCCTCTATTTGCACTAATCACTGAGAAAGGCTTTCTTATTTATCCTTGCTTTTCTTTGGAACTCTGCATTCAAATGGGTATATCTTTCCTTTTTTCCTTTGCCTTTAGCTTCACTTTTTTCTTAGTTATTTATAAAGCCTCCTCAGACAACCTGAGAAGAGTGCAATCAAAATGAATTGTTGGCAAATCCAGTTTACTCAGAGCCAGAGCAAGCCTAGATTTTCTAACTCTAATTGGTTAAAGCTTTAAAAATAGTTATTCTTGCATCTGAAATGTAGATTTGGAAATCTGGCTATTCAAATGCAAGAGTTTTTAGAAATCATAACAAGACAAGCACAAGAGTCTGTTTATGTATGTGCTTGCACATGTTCATGGATGCCTATGGGCTGTGTGTGAGTGTGGGTATATATGTATATGTACATGCATACAAGTGTATTTTTATATTATAGCAATTACAGGAATTTGGCTTCCCATCTGTCAAAATTGATATCATTGTTCAGTTGCTCAGTCATGTCCTACTCTTTGCAACCCTATGGACCGTAGCACACCAGGATCCTCTGTCCTCCACTCTCTCCTGGAATTTGCTCAAATTCACGTCCATTGAGTCGGTGATGCTATCTAACTGTCTCATCCTCAAAACTGATTATATGTTTTATAAATTAATAATTTTAAAAAATTTTCTCAAGTTATTACTTCAGTTTAAGGACTAAACTATTATTATTTCTTACTTCAGGACCTTAGCAGATACGTTCCTCCTATCTAAAATGAAATGAAAAATCACTCTTTAGATGGCTAATCCCCACCCATTACTCAGGTTTTAGCAAAGCTACACATTTCTAAGAGAGATTTTCTTAATTCTCAGATCTAAAGTATAATGTTCCTTATATGTTCTTTGGTACTAATTTTTATTTTCCCTTGGCATTTTAATAGAAATTCAGGATACTTTATGTATTTGATCATTTGTTAAATGTCAGTTTCTCCAACAAAACTGTAAATTTCACTCGGATGGGAACCTTATCTGTTTTGTTTACCACTACCTCTTTATCACATATAAACATCTAAAAAATAGTATTTATGGACACATAAATATAGGAGATCCAAAGGAAACAAGAATGGGAAAATGGGAAGAATGCAAAAAAATCATATTTTGGAAATAATTCTTTAACTTTCATATTTCCTCTTTTTAAATCTCTTCCTGAATATATTAAAGTTCAAACATGTAGGAAGTGATAATGTGATATGACAGTCTGTATTTTGTTTGTTTGATCTCCTCTATGGATGTTATTAGTTCCTGGGTTTCTTCACCCAGCAGCCTAGTGGTATGTCTCATTAGCAACTTTCTAAACAATGATACATGTTTTCACTGAGGTTGCCTGGGTAGAAGAATCAGAGATTCCTGCAATTATTCCAATATAGGTAACAAAGAATTAAACATTTAAACAATAAATAAATGTAAGCCCCATTAAATATCTTAATATTTTTACATGTATAGGACCATATTTGCCCATGAGGGTTAATTGATCTTTAAGATAAAGAGTTCCTTTCTGTAGATTTTTTTTTCAAGTGAAGGAGGGAACTTATAAGAGAGAAAATGTCATCTCCAGAGTCTTATTGCTACATGTGAACCTTAAAGAACATAGGTTCAATTCCCATTTCTGTTACTTCTTTGTCTGGGACTAGGGATCAGCTTTTCAGTCATCTTCAATTCTTTCCACTGTAAAATCAGGAAAAATCTGGGTTAATCCAAACAACTACTTCCTCCACTTCATAACTTGAGTTTCTAAGAACAACTAAAGAAAAATAACTTAGACTAGACTGGGGTCATTAACAGAACAACTCAACACAACACTGTCTCCTTTCTTCTTCCAGAGAGCAACTTCTCTAAGCCTTTACACAAACTCTAATCACAAAGCACTGGTCAGTGTTCTTACTTGAAGGCAACAGAAAACACTGGCTAATTTAAGCAGATAAATCAGCTGTTGAGTCTAAAAATAGTCCATGGAATCATGAGGAGGATGAAGAACAGATTCTAGCCTTGGGTTCCAGGAAAAATTCCCACAGCCACCTTGTGGACTTAGTTCACCAAAGGAGCTGCTGCCTCTGCTCTGATTGGGGAGCTTTCAAATCATAAACATAATAATCTCGGCTGAGCTCAGAACAGGGCTGCTTTGGCTGTAAACTGTCGGGGGATACCAGACCTGTTTGTCCTGTTGCTTTCCCCACATAACTCTGTTCAAATCACATTTCACAGTACGTCTGACTTAAACACCCAAAACAGGTCCAGACTCTAATCACTAAGGAAGTTGGAAGATGTAGCTTTGGATGGGAGTTCTACATTGCTAAAGCAGATTTATGTTATGAGACACTATCAAAATGTAGGTAAAGCCTCCAAAACATGAAAGATTGCCACAAAGGATACAAATCCAAACTAACTTGCTCTACTGATTGTCTTGTAGGCAATACGCCACCACCACCACCTCCTTCACAGATGTCCAGTGAATTTTAGACAGTGAATTACATTTCCAAGAACTCCCTGATGTTCTGTCCACTTAGCACCTGCTAGTGAGAGGCGCTTGTATGGGGGTAGTTGAGAGGAAGGAGAAGCCATCGTTCCCTGGAGGTGGTTTCTGTGAGATGTGCTTTTGACACAGTATTTGCAGCAATTTCATAATCACTCCGGAGAAGGCAGTGGCAACCCACTCCAGTACTCTTGCCTGGAAAAATCCCATGGACGGAGGAGCTGGTGGGCTGCAGTCGATGGGGTCACTATGAGTTGGACACAACTGAGTGACTTCACATTCACTTGTTACTTTCATGCATTGGAGAAGGAAATGGCAACCCACTTCAGTGTTCTTGCCTGGAGAATCTCAGGGACAAGGGAGCCTGGTGGGCTGCCATCTATGAGGTCGCACAGAGTCAGACACGACTGAAGCGACTTAGCAGCAGCAGCAGCATAATCACTCACTGTCCTCGAGCAGACCAAGATATTTAGTCAACACTTCTCCAAATGTTTTTGAGATATCTAGCAGTTTCCATGCTTGCTCTTGGAACTTCTGTTTTGTAGTTGATGGCTGAGATTTTTCCTGTTGCCTACTTGATCTCCATTCTCTCAGCTTTTCCAATATTTGCACAAACCACTAATCTTCCTGAAGGAAAAACCCTTCATTCTCAGAATGAATAAAAGAGCTTTTGTTTCCCAGCTGGACCTAACTGATACATTATTATTCCAGTATTCCCTCTCCCTCCTCCCAACAACTTCAAAAATTCACAACAAGGAGTCTCATTTCCCACTTATCAGAAAAGAAAACAGAGCCTCTATGGAACACTTTGTGAAATATTCTTAACCATAAATGCATCTATAGTCCATTTTAGTCATTCAGTCGTGTCCTGCTCTTTGCTATCCCATAGACAGTAGCCTGCCAGGCTCCTCTGTTCAGACCAGAATACTGGAGTAGGTTGCCATGCCCTCCTCCAGGGGATCTTACCAACACAGGGATCGAACCCTGGCCTCCTGCATTGCAGGCAGATTCTTTACCACTACCATCTGAGGCACCAGGGAAGCCCAAGAATACTGGAGTGTGTAGCCTATCCATTCTCCAGGGGATGTTCCCGACCCCGGAATTGAACGGGGGTCTCCTATATTACAGGCAGATTCTTTATCAGCTGAGCTACCTAGGAAGCCCTATTGATTACCATAAATGTATTCAGAGTCCATTTTAGCTGCTGCTCTTCTGAATCAAAGGATGAGGTATTTCTTTTCCTGCTGAAGGCTAAATCTTCCATTAATCTGAGATCCTCCATATCCCTCTTTCCCTCTTCTGAATCTCTATTGTTTGTCTTTCTGCCTGGGATGTTTTATCTTTGCCTCTGTGGTTGCTTTTTTCTATCATTCAGTTCAGGTCAGCCACTCAGTCGTGAATGACTCTTTGCGACTCCATGGACTGCAGCACACCAGTCTTCCCTTTCCATCACCAACTACTGGAGCTTGTTCACTCATGTCCATTGAGTCAGGGATGCCATCCAACCATCTCATCCTCTGTCGTCCCCTTCTCCTCCCGCCTTCAATCTTTCCCAGCATCCGGGTCTTTTCCAATGAGTCAGTTTGTCGCATCAGGTGGACAAAGAATTGGAGTTTCAGCTTCAGCATCAGTCATTCCAATGAATATTCAGGACTGATTTCCTATAGGATTGACTGGTTGAATCTCCTTGCAGCCCAAGAGACACTCAAGAGTCTTTTCTAACACCACAGTTCAAAGGCATCAATTCTTCAGTGATCAGTTTTTTTTTATAGTCCAACTCTCACATCTGTACATGACTACTGGAAAAACCATAGCTTTAACTAGACAGACCTCTGTTGGCAAAGTAATATCTCTGCTTTTTAATATGCTGTCTAGGTTGCTCATTGCTTGTCTTCCAAGGAGCAAGCGTCTTTTAATTTCATGGCTGCAGTCACCATCTGCAGTGATTTTGGAGCTCAAGAAAATAAAGTCCCTCAATGTTTCTATTGTTTCCCCATCAATTTGCCAGGAAGTGATGGGACTGCATGCCATGATCTTAGTTTTCTGAATATTGAGTTTTAAGCCACCTTTTTCACTCTCCTCTTTCACTTTCATCAAGAGACTCTTTAGTCCTTCTTCACTTTCTGCCATGAGTGGTGTCATCTGCATATGTGAGGTTATTGATATTTCTCCCAACAATTTTGATTCCAGCTTGTGCTTCATCTTCCTACATTTCCTATGATGTACTCTGCATGTAAGTTAAATAAACAGGGTGACAATATAGAGCCTTGATGTACACCTTTCCTGATTTGGAACCAGTCTGTTGTTCCATGTCCAGTTCTAACTGTTGCTTCCTGACCTGCATACAGGTTTCTCAGGAGGCAGGAGGTGGTCTGCTATTCCTATCTCTTTCAGAATTTTCCACAGTTTTTTGTGATCCACACAGTCAAAGGCTTTGGCATAGTCAATAAGGCAGATGCTTTTTCTGGAACTCTCTTGCTTTTTTGATGATCTTACAGATGTTGGCAATTGGATCTCTGGTTCCTCTGCCTTTTCTAAATCCAGCTTGAACATCTGGAAGTTCACAGTTCACATACTGTTGAAGCCTGGCTTGGATAATTTTGAGCATTACTTTGCTAGTATGTGAGATGAGTGTGTTTGTGTGGTAGTTTGAGCATTCTTTTGCATTGCCTTTCTTTGGGATTGGAATGAAAACTGACCTTTTCCAGTCCTGTGGCCACTGCTGAGTTTTCCAAATTTTCTGGCATATTGAGTGCAGCACTTTCACAGCATCATCTTTTAGGATTTGAAATAGCTCAACTGGAATTCCATCACCTCCACAAATTTTCTTTGTAGTGATATTTCCTAAGGCCCACTTGACTTCTCATTCCACGATGTCTGGCTCTAGGTGAATGTTCACACTATCGTGTGTGAACCATCGTGGTTATCTGGGTCATGAAGATCTTTTTTGTATAGTTCTTCTGTATATTCTTGCCACCTCTTCTTAATATCTTCTGCTTCTGTTAGGTCCATACCATTTCTGTCCTTAATTGTGCCCACCTTTGCATGAAATGTTCCTTTGGTATCTCTCATTTTCTTGAAGCAATCTCTAGTCTTTCCCATTCTATTGCTTTCCTCTATTTGCACTAATCACTGAGAAAGGCTTTCTTATTTATCCTTGCTTTTCTTTGGAACTCTGCATTCAAATGGGTATATCTTTCCTTTTTTCCTTTGCCTTTAGCTTCACTTTTTTCTTAGTTATTTATAAAGCCTCCTCAGACAACCATTTTGCCTTCTTACATTTTTTTTTCCTTGGGGATGGTCTTGATCACTGCCTCTTGTACAATATCACAAACCTCCATCCATAGTTCTTCAGGCACTCTGTCTATCATAGCTAATCCCTGAATCTATTTGTCACTTCCACTGTATAATTGTAAGGGATTTGATTTAGGTCATACCTGAATGATCTAGTCATTTTCCCTACTTTCTTCAATTTGAGTCTGAATTTGGAAATAAGGAGTTCATGATCTGAGCCACAGTCAGCTCCCGGTCTTGTTTTTGCTGACTGTATAGAGCTTCTCCAACTTTGGCTGCAAAGAATATAATCCATCTGATTTGGGTGTTGACCAGCTGGTGATGTCCATATGTAGACTCTTCTCTTATGTTCTTGGAAGAGGGTGCTTGCTATCACGTTCTCTTGGCAAAGTTCTGTTAGCCTTTGACCTGCTTCATTTTCTACTCGAAGGCCAAAATTTTATATCACACAAACATATAAATGTATCTCTATATTAAACTCAAGCCCACAGACAACACACCACAGGCATCAAGCACTAAATAATGCTATGAAAACAACTCAAAACCTTTAAAATCTTAAACAAGAACGACTTTGCACCCATGCTGCATGTCCTAAAATCTCTGCTCATCCTCCTCTTTCAGAGACGGGCTGTGACAGAGGCATTTTTGTTTTAACAAATGGTTTCAGGGTTTAATGTTGCAGACAAAGAGAGTCTGAAGATCCCAGCACGAATTCTAAATGATTCTGCACAGAAGTCACTTGCCACTTCTTTTTTATTTAATGACCAAAGAAGTCACATAGCCGTGTCTATATTGGGGGGAATAAGACAGAGGCTGGAATGAGAGACATTCTCAAATGATTGGTGAATGACCTTTCATAAATACATACATCTTTCTCAACCCTATACAGGTGTCTCTTACATTTCGTAGTCAAATTGCTTCAGTGGTCAGTAGACTTCTGGAACACTGACACCCAGTTAGACCAGCAAGACAGGGCATTTGACTACTTCTCATGGTTTACAACTACATCTGTTTCCTTCCCAACAGATGACTATCTAGTTTTTCTGGAGACCAAATTCTAATTGTTGATAATTTCCTTTGGGAATTGTTAAAAGTTTTTTCCATTGTGTTCTGGAATCCAGTGATGCTGTTGAGAAATCTGATGCTATTCTTCTTGATCTGTGGTATACAATGTTTTTCTCTGCATTTTTAAAGGTCACTATCTTTATTCTAAATGTCCTCATATTTGGGGATATAGGTTTTACTTTTATAGTTTTTTTTTTTTTTTTTTGAATGATGCGGGTCTTGTTTTAAATTTATTGTTTTGGGCACTTAGTGGCTCTTTTCAAGCTGGGTTTTTTAAAATTATTGGATAATTTTCTTCTCTCTGTTTTCTTAATTCTCTGGTTGTCTGGAATTTCTATTAATCTGAGACTGATGCTTTAATTTAATTCTCTTTCTTCTTTTATAACTTCAACTCAGTCTTTTTATTCAGTTGTCTGAGAACATTTCCTTTATCTTTTAACACTTCTATGAAGATTTAATATCCTTCATATTCTTCAGTTTCAAGATTATTTATTCTATTAATGCTCCTTTTATAGCATTTGTTCTGACTTTATGACTGCACTCTTTTCTTTTACATTTTGGAGTATATTAATGGGTACATTAGTGATTCTAGTGAAGTTTTCTTTCCCTCCCTAGACTCTCTCTTTCATCTAATTTCTTTTTTTTCCTCCTGAACATTTTCTTTGCTTTCTGACCTTTATATTAGCGGCTTTCTTTAAAACTATTTTAATCTTGGTTGTTAATTCCTTTGAAAGGGAAGTGTTAAAATGTTTTTTAGGAAGTTATGTATGCACAGGCAGGTCTTTTGCCAAGAGGTAGATTTCATCATGGAATGCTTAGGTAGGAATCTTAGGATTTTCTCAGGAAAATGGCTGACTGTAAGTAATAATATGTTTTTGTATTTTTTCTCTTGTGGTCATCATTTCACCATGAGAAGTAGTCAAATGCCCCGTCTTGCTGGTCTAACTGGGTGTCATTGTTCCAGCAGTCTACTTTAATCATTTATTGCTGCATAACCAATTAGCCACCATATCTGTGACTTAACAACCTTCATTATCTCATAATTTGTGTGGTCAGGAATGTGGGTGCAATTGAGCTGGGACTTCTGGCTCCAGATCCTCACAAGTAGGATCAGCAGTCATCCAGGTTTGCCCAGCATTGCCCAGGTCTTGGCTGTAAAAGCCCTGAATCCCAGGAACCCCTCAGTCCTGGGGAAACCAGGACATCTGGTCACCTTACGAGTCTGTGGCCATCTTACAGTGTGCCTGGGGAGTTCTACTTCTAGCTCACTCACATGGCTGTTGGTGGGATTCAGCCCCTCACAAGCTGCTGGACAGAGGACTCCCTTAGTTTCTAAGTGGACCTCGCCATGGAGCTTGCTTCAAAGACTGAGTGAACAGGAAGTCAAGAAAGTGTCTGCTGGAGTCTCAGCAAGACACAGTCACAGTTCTGGTCACTTAATGATGGAAATGACTTCTTATCACTTAGCCACATTTTCTTCATTAGAAGTAAGTCTCCAGGTCCAGCCCACATGAGACAGGCTAGGATCTGGGACCCTTTGTTGCAGTGCTTATACCTGGACAAACATCTACTCCAGCCACAAAATACACAGACACTATAGAAGACTAAAAATAACTGTTCACATGTGCAGTTCTGGCAAATTATGAACAATGGGATGTAAAAAGATCAAAAACCCAACTGCCACTTCTGAGGAGCCAGGACCAAAATCGGAATACTGTGCATGCCCCCATGCATTCAACACCACTGAAGGGGTGGGCAGACCATGTAAGCCACTCCTCCAGCTGATCGCCTGGACTCACCTCTACCCCATCCTATATAAGGAACCAGCTAGTCCCCTTTTCCCCGGTGGCTCAAACAGAAAAGAATTTGCCAGCAATGTGGGAGACCTGGGTTCAATGTCTGGGTTGGGAAGATCCACTGGAGAAGAGAATGGCTACCCACTCCAATATTCTGGCCTGGAGAATTCCATGGACAGAGGAGCCTGGCAGGCTATAGTCCATAGGGTCGTAAAGAGTCAGACAGGACCGAGCAACTTTCACTGCACTGAACTGCAGCCCCACCTTGGAGAGCAAACAAGTGAACGTGTTACTTGTTTTTGCTCCCTTCTGCTGCAGCAGGAGTCCCAGTAAAGCCTTTTCCGAATCTCTTGTCTGGCTTTGTATCGATTTCTGTTGATTAAGGAGGCCAAGAATGCTGGCTGGAAACATACATACAAGGGAGGGAGGGACCCACGAGGGCTTGGGTACTAGCAAGGGAGAATATTGTATGCTACACCAAAAGCTGCCTGCTGCAGAATCTATCTAATGAAGGAATGGAACAGTGCAGGGCGACTGCTACTTAATTCATATGAATTCAATCTGTCCCCCAAACAGTACCTCTAATTCAACTCCTTTTTCAGAGTGTGAAATACCCATATTCTGCAGAGGTCAGGAATGTGGTGTCATTGGCTGTGCAGGGTGTAGCATGAGATGTAGGGGTAAAATGCATCTTCTACAGATTTCAAAACAATCCTCCTGCTCATTGTTTCAACAGTGATCCTAATGTCTAGTTTGCTTCATCCTTCAACTCTTGGGTCTTTCCAAGGTTCTGAAACATAAGATGGCCTGCCTAATTCCATTACCTATTCAGATTTCCTATATAAGATACGTCAGTTTTCTCTCATCCAACTGCTTTATATTTGCATACATGTAATCCCATTCATCGGGAAACAGTGGAAACAGTGTCAGACTTTATTTTTTTGGTCTCCAAAATCACTGCAGATGGTGATTGTAGCCATGAAATTAAAAGATGCTTACTCCTTGGAAGAAAAGTTATGACCAACCTAGATAGCATATTCAAAAGCAGAGACATTACTTTGCCGACTAAGGTCTGTCTAGTCAAGACTATGGTTTTTCCAGTAGTCATGTATGGACGTGAGAGCTGGACTGTGAAGAAGGCTGAGTGCCGAAGAGTTGATGGTTTTGAACTGTGGTGTTGGAGAAGACTCTTGCGAGTCCCTTGGACTGCAAGGAGATCCAACCAGTCCATTCTGAAGGATATCAGTCCTGGGATTTCTTTGGAAGGAACGATGCTAAAGCTGAAACTCTAGTACTTTGGCCACCTCATGTGAAGAGTTGACTTATTGGAAAAGACTTTGATGTTGGGAGGGATTGGGGGCAGGAGAAGGGGACGACAGAGATGAGATGCCTGCATGGCATCACTGACTCGATGGACGTGAATCTGAGTGAACTCTCGGAGTTGGTGATGGACAGGGAGCCCTGGCGTGCTGCGATTCATGGGGTTGCAAAGAGTCAGACACGACTGAGCGACTGAACTGAACTGAACTGAATTCCATTCTTCGTTCTACTGTTATTTATCTTGGGCTTCCCTGGTGGCTCAAATGGTAAAGAATCTGCCAGTAATGCAGGAGACCTGAGTTAGATCCGGGTTGAGAAGATCCCCTAGAGGAGGACATGGCAACCCACTCCAATATTCTTGCCTGGAGAATCCCCATGGACAGAGGAGCCTGGTGGGCTACAGTCCATGAGGTCGCAAGGAGTTGGACACGACTGTGTGACTAAGCACAGCACAATCCTGTTCTTTGCCTTCTATTCCTTTCTATCTTAGTAACTTTGTTCTTGCAACTTTGTACTTTTTATAAAACATGTTTAAAAACTAAATATTTTTCATATTTTTTTCTTGGTATGCCATGCAGCTTTTGGAATCTTTGTTCCCTGATTAAGGATCTGTGGCCTCTGCATTGGAAGCACAAAGTCTTAACCACTGGACCACCAGGGAAGTTCCAATAATGATGTTTTAAGAGGAGATAGGCAAATACCTGTTCAGTCCTGTAGGTTAAATCAGAACCCCTATGATTTTCTTAAAAATCTCTGTGAGGCATCCTCTTCCCATCTCTCATGGTCATAGTTTTATTCATGAATCTTCAGTGCCTGGTCTGGTCACTAACACATAACAGATATTTTAAAATTAATAACTGGATGAAGCTAAATCATCATGACTCTCTTGAGCCTAATGTGACCCAAATTAACCAAGAAGAAATTTTGGTGTAATGAAAAAACAACCTAGCAAACCAGTTAATGTCACCAACATATTGTCCTCAAGTCTTAAGAAGAAAAATGAGCAGGACATGAGAAATGCTGCAGAATGTTAGATCTGAGAATTCACAGACATTTGTTTTATTCACTATTGGATCCACTGATCAAGAACATTGACTGCCATACAGTAGTGAAAGTGAAAGTTGCTCAGTCCTGTCCGACTCTTTGCGACCCCATGGACTATACAGTCCATGGAATTCTCCAGGCCACAATACTGGAGAGGGTGGCCTTTCCCTTCTCCAGGAGATCTTCCCAACCCAGGGATTGAACCCAGGTCTCCAGCATTGCAGGTGGATTCTTTACCAGCTGAGCCGTACAGTAGGTGCTCAATAAATGTCCATTTTTGTGTGTATGGCTATGTAGTGACAGGAGGACACTGTAAAACCGAGAGACTTGGATATAGAGTAAAAACAGCTGGGTTACTTCAAGCAAGGTACCCAACCCACTTAGCCTCATTTTTTTTTCCTGGTGGATCAGATGGTAAAGCGTCTGTCTACAATGCGGGAGACCTGGGTTCGATCCCCGGTTCGGGAAGATTCCCTGGAGAAGGGAACGGCAACCCACTCCAGTACTCTTGCCTAGAAAATCCCATGGATGGAGGAGCTAGGTGCAGGCTACTGTCCACGGGGTCACAAAGAGTCAGGCATGACTGAGCCACTTCACTTCAAAGCAATGACTGTGATATTTGCCCAAAGATATTCACTGTTTAAAGTATGAAATAGTGTCACAATTTTTGAATGTAATTGTTCCTCTGTGGACATTCTGACATAAACTATGTCACTGAATATATACAAATTCCAGTGCCTAATTGGAATTTGTGAATGCATACAAATTTAATAAATTGCCAAATTCCATTTGAGCAATATGTTCTGATAACTTCTAACATAACCCTCAGATATTTGAATGCACTTCTGAGTCTAATGTTGAGTCTTAAAATACTTTTTGCTTCCTAATGAATGGAAGATTTCATTCAAAAATTTGATACTACTAAATACAAATTTCAAATACTTCAGATTGTGTTTAAGTCAGACATGGACAGCAAACTTTTTCTCTCTTTGAGGACTGAGTATATGTGCAGATGAGGAGAAGCAGTCATCATTCATAAGGATTTTACTGATAACACGGCACAAAGCAATGAGAGAGGCCCTCATTTTTGGCTAGAAGGCTGCAGAGAAATTTATTCTTCCCCTGGAATAAACTATGTTTTCTAGTCATTAGAGGAAATCATCTCTTGTTACCCATCTAGGAGAGTCAGTGCTCCCTGTACCCAAGACCCTGATGCAATTCCTCTGCCCAGCCTCCATCCCTCCAAATTGACCACTTGCTGACCTCAGCCATATAAGTCAAAGTTGGAGCTAATAAAAGTTGACAGATACCTAAACTCTTAATTGAATCTCTAAGCTTTTATTGACTTTCTCCCCTTCATCCCTCCACCTTTCTTCTATTTCTCTTATTTTAGAATGAAGTTTTCTTTTTATTAATTTATTTTTTTCTTAGTGAATACACAATATTTCGGAGAAGGCAATGGCACCCCACTCCAGTACTCTTGCCTGGAAAATCCCATGGGCGGAGGAGCCAGGTAGGCTGCAGTCCATGGGGTCACTGTGAGTCGGGCACGACTGAGTGACTTCACTTTCACTTTTCACTTTCATGCATTGGAGAAGGAAATGGCAACCCACTCCAGTGTTCCTGCCTGGAGAATCCCAGGGACGGGGAGCCTGGTGGGCTGCTGTCTATGGGGTCGCACAGAGTCGGACACAACTGAAGCGACTTAGCAGCAGCAGCAGCAGCACACAATATTAGTTGTCTGACAACTCCAAAGCGGTAGTGACTGCACCATACATTAGCTTGAACGTTCATTCTCAGCTTCATAGGCCTAGAGAGAAATGGATGCACTTTGGCTAAACCAGGAAAGCTGATTGCTACCTGAAGAACTAATTCATCTTCATAGCAGATGGGTGTCAAGGATATTCAAGAGGAGATACACCCAAGGTCATGCCAATTAGTTGTGGAGAAGAGCTTGACTAGAAGGTAATTTGAGATATAAACAGTCTTCATTTACCAGACCCAGATTCATAATGAACACCTTACGGAGGTGAAAGGCTTTGGAAAGACATCCACCCTCTTCAAGGGCATGAGGGAAACTAGCGATGAAGTCTTCATGAAATGATGTGTCATCTGGAGGAATTATCAACATAGAGGGAACACAGGGATGTGACACCCTCTCTTTAACTCTTCTGCTGCTGTTTTGTTTTTTTGTTCCTTTACTTGCTTTGTCAGATTCAACTTGGTGGCAAAAGACAGGTGTTAATTTTTCCTAGTGCTCCAAAACGAATCCATGCATGATAAAATGAAAGGCATGAAACAGTTAGAATATATTTAGCCCCAACATTGGGATGACGCTAAGTTCTGGAGGAAGTTGTGTGCGCTACCACTTCAACAATTACTTTTTAAAATCAGACACCGGCATCCGGAATTCAGGCTTCCCTGGTGGCTTCGCAGCAAAGAATTGGCCGCCAATGCAAGTGACCCGTGTTTGATCCCGGTTCCATCTGTGTTCTATCTCCAAGGAAGATGCCTTGAAGAAGGAAATGGCAGCCCATTCCGGTATTCTTCCCTGAGAAATCCCAAGGACAGAGGAGAGTGGTGGGCTATACAGTACATGGGGTCCCAAAAAGTCAGACTTGACTGACCGGCTAAACAACATTCCAGAGTTCACAGGCAACATCCCATATATATGCATTCTCATCTCACAGAAGGCAGCTAGCTGCACAGATCCTTAGTTCATACAATCTAACTTTTGGAAACTTCGATCCACTTTGTCAGATAGCTAGTTTCCAACCATTAGTGGTGAGTTCAGTTCAGTTCAGCCACTCAGTCGTGTCTTACCTTTGTGACACCATGGACTGCAGCATGCCAGGCCTCCCTGTCCATAACCAGCTCCCGAACTTGCTCTAACTCATGTCCATCCAGTTGGTGATGCCATCCAACCATCTCCTCCTTTGTCATCCTCTTCTCCTGCCTTCAATATTTCCCAGGCTCAGGGTCTTTTCCAATCAGTCAGTTTCTCACAACAGGTGGCCAAAGTATGGGAGTTTGTTTCAGCATCAGTCCTTCAAATGAATATTCAGGACTGATTTCCTTTAGGATTGACTGGTTGGATTTCCTTACAGTCCAAGGGACTCTCAAGAGTCTTCTCCAACACCACAGTTCAAAAGCATCAAGTCTTCAGCACTCAGCTTTCTTTATAGTCCAACTCTCACATCCATGCATGACTAGTGGAAAAACCATAGCTTTGACTAGATGGACCTTTGCTGGCAGAGTAATGTGTCTGCTTTTTAATGTGCTGTCTAGGCTGGTCATAGCTTTTCTTCCAAGGAGCAAGTGTCTTGTAATTTCATGGCTGCAGTCACCATCTGTAGTGATTTGGGAGCCCCAGAAATAAAGTCTTTCACTGTTTCCATTGTTTCCCATCCTATTTGCCATGAAGTGATGGGACCAGATGCCATGATCTTAGTTTTCTGAATGTTGAGTTTTAAGCCAACTTTTTCACTCTCTTTTTTCACTTTCATCAAGAGACTCTTTAGTTCTTCTTCACTTTCTGCCATAAGGGTGGTGTCACTGTATATCTGAGGTTATTGATATTTCTCCCAGCAATCTTGATTCCAGCTTGTGCTTCATCCAGCCTGGCATTTCACTTGATATACTCTGCATATGTGGCTCAGAGGTTAAAGTGTCTGCTTGCAATGCAGGAGACCTGGGTTCAATCCCTGGGTTGGGAAGATCCCCTGGAGAAGGAAATGGCAGCCCACTCCAGTACTCTTGCCTGGAGAATCCCATGGAGGGAGGAGCCTAGTAGGCTACAGTCCATGGGGTCACAAAGAGTCGGACATGACTGAGCGGCTACACTTTAAGTTAAATAAGCAGGTGATACTATGCAGCCTTCACGTACTCCTTTCCCAATTTGGAACCAGTCTGTTGTTCCATGTCTAGTTCTAACTGTTGCCTCTTGACTTGCATACAGATTTCTCAGGAGGCAGGTCAGGTGGTTTGGTATTCCCATCTCTTGAAGACTTTTCCACAGTTTGTTGTGATCCACACAGTCAAAGGCTTCGGCGTAGTCAATAAAGCAGAAGATGTTTTTCTGGAACTCTCTTGCTTTTGCGATGATCCAACGTATGTTGGCAATTTGATCTCTGGTTCCTCTGCCTTTTCTAAATCCAGCTTGAACATCTGGAAATTCACAGTTCACAGTACTGTTGAAGCCTGCCTTGGAGAATTTTGAGCATTACTTTGCTACCGTATGAGATGAGTGCAATTGTGTGGTAGTTTGAACATCCTTTGGCATTGCCTTTCTTTGGGATTGGAATGAAAACTGACCTTTTCCAGTCCTGGTGAGTGGTGGCATATGTTTGACATCAATAGGATATGTGATCACTTTTATTTAAAACTTTCATTTACTTAGTCAGTATAAATAGGCTAGAAATATCATGTGGTGATGCTGCTCAGTGGCTTTAATGATGGTCAGGTTTGATATCCAAGTCTGTGCCAGATGGGGAAGTATATTCATGACCAGGTTGAAGGCCTTGAGTGTCCTTGATTTCCCTGGTATCATCCCAGAGCAAGTGCGAAAATTTGTCCAGGAAAGAAGATCACAGAAAGTAGAACTTATCAGAGTAACTCTTCAAGCCCAGGAATGTAAAGTTTTACAAGAGCAACATGATCAGCAAGAACCTTTGTCATCACCACCTTTTATAGACAACTCCCTGCTGTGTCTGTAGCCCAACTCGTGGTTAGGTTTCCCCATGTTGCTGGGAGCTCTGTTAGGCTAATTTGATATTTTAAAAACTCTGTCACCATTGTTCTTATTTAATAAGTAACTAATCAGTCCTGCAGTCTGTTGTGCCCTGCTGTTGCTAGCAAAGCTAAAATTGGACATTTTGATTAATTTTTCTGTTTTTGAGCAATATGTTCTGATAACTTCTAATGTATTGACCCTGTATTTGAATGCACGTTCTGAGTCTAATGCTGTGCCTTGTGGCAGGTGTTCAGTTATGGAGACAATACATTTCCAGGATGAAAATGTCATCGGTGTATAACAAGCATGTAAAAACCTTTGCAAAGCCCAGAGAATGGATATCCAGACCATATGACATGGAGCATATTTCTCTCAATAAATGTCCCAATAATAAAACATGCTATAGAATTTCAGGAAGACTTTCCTGAAACAATATTGTAACAAATTCAATATTGCTTCTGTTTTATTTATTTATTTATTTATTTTTGGGCCATGAGGCATGTGGAATCTTAGCTCCCCAACCAGGGATCAAACTTGCACTCTTTGCATTACAAAATGAAGTCTTAGCCACTGGCTGCTGCTGCTGCTAAGTCGCTTCAGTCGTGTCCGACTCTGTGCGACCCCATAGACGGTAGCCCACCAGGCTCCCCCGTCCCTGGGATTCTCCAGGCAAGAACACTGGAGTGGGTTGCCATTTCCTTCTCCAATGCATGAAAGTGAGAAGTGAAAGTGAAGTCGCTCAGTCGTGTCCGACTCAGCGACCCCATGGACTGCAGCCCACCAGGCTCCTCTGTCCATGGGATTTTCCAGGCAAGAGTACTGGAGTGGGGTGCCATTAGCCACTGGACTCCCACAAAAATCCCTATCCATTGATTCTTTTTTACATACATTATGACAGGATGCCCTGTCATAATCCTGTTATACCCCTGTTTTCCAGACTACCCAGAGTAAACTGGAAAATATATATTTAATTGGTATGGGATTATAGCATAGTCATATTGAAAATAATAATCAATTCTAATTTTGCAAAAGTATTAGCCATGATTGTTTTAGGCATCCAACTACAGTCTTTAAATGTATTTCATTTGTGAACATGTAATAGGCATTCAAACATACAAAATTCCTGCATTGCATAAAATTCTATTTTACAGAGTAACAACAACAACTATAATACTATAGATAATAACAATGGATAAGATCTGTTTAGCACTTATGGTATTTAAGCCTCTCCTGCAATGTTCTGCAGGGCTGGATGGTCCATTGGTTTGCTCAAAATATCTGGTTGTTATATTCTCTAAGGAATAGCATTGACTCTACCCTTTAATGAGGTGAAAACACATGATGGTGCTATGTTGCATTAAATGGAGGAACATACATTTTTGTCTAGGTTGCCCTTATTAGAAGAAAGATCACTGTGAGAAACTATTTCAGTCTCAGCCTCAGTGAATGAGAGACACTGAAATTGGGAAGAGACACATCTCAGATAATGGAAGAGTTTGGGCTATG
The DNA here is from genome assembly GCA_006410635.1 of Cephalophus harveyi. Lineage (NCBI taxonomy): Eukaryota > Metazoa > Chordata > Mammalia > Artiodactyla > Bovidae > Cephalophus > Cephalophus harveyi. The sequence goes on along the minus strand of SJYT01031544.1, from coordinate 1,543 downwards.
TGAGTCTGTAGAAAGATGCTCTGAAATATGAGGTAGCACCAACTTTCACGTAGAGTGTCCTTCAGTTATTATAAATCAGTCACGAGCTCCAGAGAAATGACATACACTTCTAGACTGAAAATATATATACACACACACAAGGGAGTAAAAAAGTTTAAGAAATACTGGGTGAGATAAACAGACTTATACTGCAGAACTTCTCATAGCTTTTAAGGTAGTATTGTGAATCTTCAAAAAGTTGACAGACCATTAACTTTATTCTTTTCTTTTTTGAAAAAAATTAATATTTATTGGAGAGTAGTTGATTTTGCACTTCTCTGGTAGCTCAGATGGTAAGGAATCCATCTGCAATGCAGGAGACCCCGGTTCAACTCCTGGGTCAGGAAGATCCCCTGGAGAAGAGATATTTATGAAAAAAATTAATATTTATTGGAGTGTAGTTGATTTTGCACTTCTCTGGTAGCTCAGATGGTAAGGAATCCATCTGCAATGCAGGAGACCCTGGTTCAACTCCTGGGTCAGGAAGATCCCCTGGAGAAGAGATAGACTACCCACTCCAGTATTCTGGGACTTCCCTGGGGGCTCAGTTGATAAAGAATCCACCTGCAATGTGGGAGACCTGCAATGTGGGAGACCTGGGTTCTATCCCTGGAGGAGGGATGGCAACCCATTCCCATATTCTTGTCTGGAGAGGCCCCATGGACAGAGGAGCCTAGCAGGCTGCAGTCCATGAGATCACAAAGAGTTGGACAGGACTGAGTGACTAAGCACAGGACAGCACAAAGTTGATTTACAATGTTTTGTTAGTTTTAGGTGTGCAGCAAAGTGAATCGGTTACATATATACATATATCCACTCTTTTGCAGATTATTTTCCCATATAGGTCATTACATAAAATTGAGTAGTTTCCTGTGTTATAAGGTAGGTCCTTTTATAGTTTTGTTTCAAACCAGCTTCTTTCTTTATCTCTCTCTCTCTGTGTGGCAGAATGACTAATTTTCTGAAATTTTACTCTGGAAAATAATATTTTATACCATTTGAGTATTATTCAGAATTAAACATATGATCAGTTCAGTTCAGTTGCTCAGTCATCTCCGACTCTCTGTGACCCCATGAATCGCAGCACGCCAGGCCTCCCTGTCCATCACCAACTCCCAGAGTTTACTTAAACTCATGTCCATCGAGTCGGTGATGCCATCCAGCCATCTCATCCTCTGTCGTCCCCTTCTCCTCCTGCCCCCAATCCCTCCCAGCATCAGAGTCTTTACCAATGAGTCAACTCTTCGCATGAAGTGGCCAAAGTACTGGAGTTTCAGCTTTGGCATCATTCCTTCCAATGAACACCCAGGGCTGATCTCCTTCAGAATGGAATGGTTGGATCTCCATACAGTCCAAGGGATTCTCAAGAGTCTTCTCTAACACCACAGTTCAAAAGCATCAATTCTTTGGTGCTCAGCTTTCTTCACAGTTCAACTCTCACATCCAGAAACATATGATAGGACTTACTAAACATCTGCTGGTTTATTTATTTAGAATGATACTG
>SJYT01031543.1:0-15989 GCA_006410635.1 Cephalophus harveyi | reverse complement strand
GATCCAACCAGTCCATTCTGAAGGAGATCAGCCCTGGGATTTCTTTGGAAGGAATGATGCTAAAGCTGAAACTCCAGTACTTTGGCCACCTCATGCGAAGAGTTGACTCATTGGAAAAGACTCTGATGCTGGAAGGGATTGGGGGCAGGAGAAGAAGGGGACGATCGAGGATGAGATGGCTGGATGGCATCACGGATTCGATGGACGTGAGTCTGAGTGAACTCCAGGAGTTGGTGATGGACAGGGAGGCCTGGCGTGCTGCGATTCATGGGGTCGCAAAGAGTCGGACACGACTGAGCGACTGAACTGAATTGAAGCTTCCATAAGCCTCTTATGCTTTTCCATCAGAGGGCAGACAGACTGAAAACCACAATCACAGAAAACTAACCAATCTCATCATATGGGCCACAGCCTTGTCTAAGTCAATGAAACTATGAGCCATGCTGTGTAGGGCCACCCAAGATGGACAGGTCATGGTGGAGAGTTCTGACAAAATGTGGTCCACTGGAGAAGGGAATGGCAACTATTCAGTATTCTTTCCTTGAGCACCCCATGAAGTATGAAAATGCAAAAGATAGGAAAATGAATGATAAACTCATCAGGTCAGTAGGTGCCCAATATGCTACTAGAGATCATGGAGAAATAACTCCAGAAAGAATAAGAAACGGAACCAAAGCAAAAACAACACCCAGATGTGGATGTGACTGGTGATGGAAGTAAAGTCCAATGCTATAAGAGCAACACTGCATACGAACCTAGAATGTTAGGTCCATGAACCAAGGTAAATTGGAAGTGGCCAAACAGGAGATGGTAAGAGTGAACATTGACATTTTAGGAATCAGTGAACTAAAATGTCCTGGAATGAGTGAATTTAACTCAGATGACTATTATATCTACTACTATGGGAAAGAATCCCTTAGAAGAAATGGAGTAGCCATCATAGTCAACAAAAGAGTCCAAAATGCAGACTTTGATGCAATCTCAAAATTGACAGAATGATCTCTGTTTCCAAGGCAAACCATATCACAGTAATCCAAGCCTATGCCCCAACCAGTAATGCTGAAGAAGCTGTAGTTGAATGGTACCATGAAGACCTTCAAGACCTTTTAGAACTAACACCCCCAAAAGATGTCCTTTTCACTATAGAGAACTGGAATGCAAAAGTGGAAGTCAAGGAAACACCTGGAGTAACAGACAAATTTGGCCGTGGAATACGGAATGAAGCAGGGCAAAGGTTAATAGAGTTTTTCCAAGAGAATGCACTGGGCATAGCTAACATCCTCTTCCAACAACACAAGAGAAGACTCTACACATGGACATCACCAGATGGTCAATACTGAAATCAGACTGACTATATTCTTTGCAGCCAAAAATGGAGAAGCTCTACACAGTAAGCAAAATCAAGACCAGGAGCTGACTGTGGCTCAGATCATGAACTCCTGATTGCCACATTCAGGCTTAAAGAAAGTAGGGAAAACCACTAGACCATTCAGGGATGACCAAAGTCAAATCCCTGATGATTGTACAGTGGAAGTGACAAATAGATTCAAGGGAAAAGATCTGATAGAGAGAGTGCCTGAAGAACTGTGGATGGAGGTTCATGACATTGTACAGGAGGCAGGGATCAAGACCATTCCCAAGAAAAAGAAATGCAAAAAGGCAAAACTGTTGTCTGAGGAGGCCTTAGAATTACCTGTCAGAACAAGAGAAATGAAAGGCGAAGGAGAAAAGGAAAGATGTACCCATTTGAATGCAGAGTGCCAAAGAAGAGCAAGGAGATATAAGAAAGCCTTCCTCAGCAATCAAGGCAAAGAAATAGAGGAAAACAATAGAATGTAAAGACCAGAGATCTCCTCAAGAAAATTAGCGATACCAAGGGAATATTTCATGCAAAGATGGGCTTAATAAAGGACAAAAGTGGTAGGGACCAAAGAGAAGCAGAAGATATTAAGAAGAGGTGGAAGAATACACAGAAGAACTGTACAAAAAATACCTCCATGACCCAGATAATCACAATGGTATGATCACTACCCTAGAGCCAGACATCCTGGAATGTGAAGTCAAGTGGACCTTAGGAAGCATCACTATGAGCAAAGCTATTGGAGGTGATGGAATTCCAGGTGAGCTATTTCAAATCCTAAAAGTTGTTGCTGTGAAAGTGCTGTACTCAATATGCCAGCAAATTTGGAAAACCCAGCAGTGGCCACAGGACTGGAAAGGGTCAGTATTCATTCCAATCCCAAAGAAAAGCAATGTCAAAGAATGTTCAGACTGCTTCACAATCACACTCATCTCTCATGCTAGCAAAGTAATGCTCAAAATTCTTCAAGCCAGGCTTCAACAGTATGTGAACTATGAACTTTCAGATGTTCAAGCTGGTTTTCAAAAAGGTAGAAGAACCAGAGATCAAATTGCCAACATCCGTTGGATCATCAAAAAAGCAAAACAGTTCTAGAAAAACATCTATTTCTGTTTTATTGACTATGCCAAAGCCTTTCACTGTGTGGATCACAACTAACTCTGGAAAATTCTGAAAGAGACGGGAATACTAGACCACCTGACCTGCCTCTTGAGAAACCTGTATGCATATCAAGTAGCAACAGTTAGAACTGGACATAGAACAACAAACTGGTTCCAAATAGGAAAAGGAGTGCATCAAGGCTGTATATTGTCACCCTTTTTATTTAATTTATATGCAGAGTACATCATGAGAAATGCTGGGCTGGATGAAGCACAAACTGAAATTAAAATTGCTGGGAGAAATATCAATAACCTCAGATATGCAGATGACACCACATTTAAGGCAGAAAGTGAATAAAAACTAAAGAGACACTTCATGAAAGTGAAAGAGAAGAGTGAAAAAGTTGGCTTAAAACTCAACATTCAGAAAACTAAGATCACGGCATTTGGTCCCATCACTTCATGGTAAATAGATGGGGAAACAGTGACAGACTTTATTTTTGTGGGCTCCAAAATCCCTGTAGATGGTGACTGCAACCATGCAATTAAAAGATGCTTGCTCCTTGGAAGAAAAGTTATGATCATGAACTCCTGATTGCCACATTCAGGCTTAAAGAAAGTAGGGAAAACCACTAGACCATTCAGGGATGACCAAAGTCAAATCCCTGATGATTGTACAGTGGAAGTGACAAATAGATTCAAGGGAAAAGATTTGATAGAGAGAGTGCCTGAAGAACTGTAGAAGAAGAAAAGTTATGACTAACCTAGACAGCATATTAAAAAGCAGAGATAGTACTTTGCCTACAAAAGTCAATCTAGTCAAAGCCATGGTCTTTCCAGTAGTCATGGATGGATGTGAGAGTTGGACTATAAAGAAAGCTGAGTGCTGAACAATTGATGCTTTTGATCTGTGGTGTTTGAGAAGACTCTTGAGAGTCCCTTGGACTGCAAGGAGATCCAACCAGTCCATCTTAAAGGGAATCAGTCCTGAATATTCATTGAAAGGATTGATGCTGAAGTGGAAACTCTAATTCTTTAGCGTTTCTACTGATGCGAAAAATGGACTCATTTGAAGAGACCCTGATGCTGGGAAAGATTGAAGGCAGGAGAAGAGGACGACTGAGGATTAGATGGTTGGGTGGCATCACTAATTCAATGGACACGAGTTTGAGCTCCAGGAGCTGGTGATGGACAGGGCGGCCTGGTGTGCTGCAGTCCAGGCTGTCACAAAGAGTTAGACACGACTGAACGACTGAAATGAACTCAACTGAATGGTATTCTGGAGACCAAGTATAGTTTCCTAAGGTGCTTTGACATTCTCAGTACCTCTCACTTTGGTTTTAAGCCACTGAAGTTGCCCTTCCTGATCTCTCCCATCTTTGGTTTTGCTCAGATAAACCACTTCAGGTCAAGTCCATTCAATTAGAAACTCATTCACTCACTGATACTCATTCATTCGGATATTTATCGCTTGGCCGGTGAGATTCTATATGCAAGAATCCCGCTAGACTCAGTGAATACGATGGGGAATAAAACTGACAAAGTCTCTACTCTTACATTTTGGGGTGGGATGGGCAAAAAGCAGGTACATGAACAGGCTAACTAGACAATTTCCAATAGGCACCATGAAGAAAATAAAGAAGCATTGGTTGAGAGGGGCTGGCTGGTGGCAAAAGAGGACGGTTAAAATTAGGTTTTGCAGGTTAGGGAGGGACTCTCAGAGGAACTGACTTCTTATTCTATAAACGTGTCAAAGAACTGTAGAAACTGACAAGCTTTAGGGGAAGAGTGTAGACAGCAAGAGTCCAGCCACAATGCATTGGTTATTTTAGTGTATTTGTCCCACTGGCTTAAATCTACCTGAAATACACAAACCAAGGATATCCTAGTTTGTTTTTTTTTTTTTTAAGAGCTCAAATCTCCTTGATGCCACACATTTTATCTGGGTTGCAGTGTGCTTTGTAAACATACAAGATAAGATGACTTGGCCACCTGAAATGCTTTGTTCCTTGAGAAGAAATCATTCTCTCTTTTTCCTTCCCTTTGGCATATTGATTACTCATTAATCCAGCAAAACAAAGGATTAATTAATCTCCATGGTTCAATGAAGAATAAATTACCACAGTTTAAAATGGGACTGATCCAATATTACAAATTGGAGGAAATGTTGCTCACACTCTCTCTCCATTTACTTCTCCAACCCTAATCTCCAGAGAATGGTCCTGAAAGACTGGATTTACTTTGCATGATATTTTGTACTCTTGCACCTTCTTTAGAATTCAGCCTCTTGAAAAGAGCTCATTGCTTTCCCCAAACCCCACTTTAACTATTCCCAAAGACAGAAAGAGTACCATTGTTTTTTAAGAGTGCTTTAGACATATCACATATTGGAAACAACATTTTCCTGCAGAGAAAACAATTTGAATAGCCAGTTTCTCTAAACAGAAAATAATACAACAGTCACATACATTGAGACATTTACATAATTGTTCAATTATTTCCCCTGGCAACTGAAAAGGACTCATACATATCCCATTCAGTCAGGATGCCTCCGGAAACTACAAAACAGAAGGTATAGTCTCTGAGCATTTCAGGAAAAAAACAAAATGGTGTGTTTTCTAAAGTCATTTTGTTGGTTCTAAATTGAGTATTTTTTCAGAGCTATAATAGAAATCTAATGTCAGATTCTCAGAATGAACTAAGGGGCAGATTCTACAACTATGGGGAGAATTCTGCCATTTAAACAGTCAATATCAAGGATATGATACCCCCCCTCAGTATCCCCTACTCATTTTTGTTGCAATTATATCAGTTTAAAGGAATTATGCACCTAGATTTGGCCTCTGGATTCTTAACCAAAATTCCTAGAAAGAGGTAGTGAGATAGGAAAGACACAGGGCACAACCATTAAAAGAATGACATGGCTCAAAGATACAAGATAAACAGATTAGAACCAACAAGGTCAAAGATGGAGGAGAAATCAAAGACTAGGGGAAGTGCTGGTGTGCAGGATGGTTAACCACCAAAGAGGCCCCTAGGCATTCTGGGATGCACTCATAGTCACATGACCCACAGACATCTTTGTGAAGGAGAGTGTTGCTGGTTTTCAGTTGATAAGTATTGTCTGATTCTTTGTGACCCCATGGACTGAATGAAGCATGCTAGACTCCCTGTACCACTATCTCCAGAGTTTGCTCAGATTCATGTCCATTGACTCAGTGATGCTATATAACCATCTCTTCTTCTGTCACTCCCTTTTTCTCCTGCATTCAATCTTTCCCAGCATTAGGGTCTCTTCCAAGGAGTGGGCTCTTTGCATCAGGTGGCCAAAGTGTTGGAGTGTTAGCATCAGTCATTCCAATGAATATTCAGGGTTAACTTTCTTTCAGTTCAGTTCAGCCATGTCCAACTCCTTGTGATGCCATGGACTTCAGTACACCAGCCTTCTCTTCCATCACCATATCCCAGGGTTTACTCAAACTCATGTCAATTGGGTCGGTGATGCCATCCAACCATCTCATCCTATGTCGTCCCCTTCTCCTCTTGCCTTCAATCTTTCCCAGCATCCAGGTCTTTTCCACTGAATTAGTTCTTCGCATCATGTGGCCAAAATATTGGAGTTTCAGCTTCAGCATCAATCCTTCCAATGAATATTCAGGACTGATTTCCTTGAGGATGGATTAGTTGGATGTCCTTGCAGTCCAAGGAACTTTCAAGAATCTTCTCCAACACCACAGTTCAAAAGCATCAATTCTTTGGTGCTTAGATTTCTTTATAGTCCAAATCTCACATCCATACATGGCTACTAGAAAACCACAGCTCTAACTAAATGGACCTTTGTAGGCAAAGTAATGTCTCTTCTTTTTAATATGCTGTCTAGGTTGGTCATAACTTTTCTTCCAAGGAGTAAGTGTCTTTTAATTGCATGGCTGCAGTCACCATCTGCAGTGATTTTGGAGCCCACGAAAATAAAGTCTGTCACTGTTTCCCCCACCTATTTGCCATGATGCAATGGGACCAGATGCCATGATCTTAGTTTTCTGAATGTCGAGTTGTAAGCCACCTTTTCCCTCTCCTCTTTGACTTTCATCAAGAGGCTCTTCAGTTCTTCTTTGCTTTCTGCCATAAGGGTGGTGTCATCTGCATATCTGAGGTTGATATTTCTCCCAGCAATCTTGATTCCAGCTTGTGCTTCCTCCAGTCTAGCATTTCTCATGATGTACTCTGCATAGAAGTTAAATAAGCAGGGTGACAATATACAGCCTTGACATACTCCTTTCCTGATTTGGAACCACTCTGGGTTCCATGTCCAGTTCTAACTGTTGCTTCCTGATCTGCATACAGATTTCTCAAGAGGCAGGTCAGGTGGTCTGGTATTCCCATCTCTTGAAGAATTTTCCAGTGTTATTTGTGGTCCACACAGTCAAAGGCTTTGACATAGTCAATAAAGCAGAAGTAGATGTTTTCCTGGAACTCTCTTGCTTTTTCCATGATCCAGTGGATGTTGGCAATTTGATCTCTGGTTCCTCTGCCTTTTCTAAATCCAGCTTGAACATTTGGAAGTTCACAGTTCATGTACTGTTGAAGCCTGGCTTGATTTTCTTTAGGATTGAATATTCAGGGTTGATTTCCTGTAGGATTGACTGCTTTTATCTCCTTGCTGTCCAAGGGACTCTCAAGAATCTTCTCCAGCACCACAGTTAGAAGCTATTCATTCTTCAGTGTGCTGCCTTCTTTACGGATGAGCTCTCACATCCATACAAGACTATTGGAAAGACTATAGTTTTGACTATAGAGGCCTTTGTCAACAAAGTGATGTCTCTGCTTTTTAATACGCTGTCTAGATATGTCACAGCTTTTCTTCCAAGGAACATGTGTCTTTTCATTTCATGGGGACAGTCACCATCTGCAGTAATTTTGGAGCTCAGGAAAATAAAATCTATCACTGCTTCCAATGTTTTCCCTTCTATTTTCCATGAAGTAATGGAACCAGATGCCATGATTTTAATTTTTTGAAAGCTGAGTTTCAAGCCAGCTTTTTCACTCTCCTCTTTCACCCTCATCAAGAGGCTCTTTAGTTTCCTCCTCACTTTCTGGCATTAGAGTGGTATAATTTGCATATCAGAGGTTATTGTGATTTCTTCTGGCAATCTTGATTCCAGCTTGAGACTCATCCACCCGTCATTTCCCATGATGTATTCTGCATAAAATTTAAATAAATAAGGATATATACAGCCTTATCATATTCCTTTCCTAATTATGAACCAGTCAGTTGTTTCATGTCCAGTTCTAACTGTTGCTTCTTGACTAGTATAAAGATTCCTCAGGAGACAGGTAAGGTGGTCTGGCATTTCTGTCTCTTTAAGAATTTCCCAGTTCTTGTGATCCACACAGTCAAAGGCTTTAGCATAGTCAATGAAGCAGATGTTTTTGTGGAATTCCTTTGCTTTCTCTATGATCCAACAATTGTCAGCTATTTGATCTCTGGTTCCTCTGCCATTTATAAACCCAGCTTTTACATCTGTAAGTTCTCAGTTCATGTACTGCTGAAGCTTAACTTAAGGGATTTTGAGCATAATCTTGCTAGCATGTGAAATCAGCACAATTGTACAGTAGTTTGAACACTCTTTGGCATTGCCCTTGTTTGGGATTGAAATGAAAACTGACCTTTTCCAGCCCTGTGGCCAGTGCTGAGTTTTCCAAATTTGCTGACATATTGAATATAGCATTTTAATAACATTTTAGGATTTTATCTAGCTCATCTGGAATTCTGTCATCTCCACTAGCTTTGTTCATAGTCATGCTTTTGAAGGCTCACTTTACTTCACACTCCAGGATGTTTGGTTCTAGGTCAGTGACCACACCATCATGGTTATCCAGGAGTTAAGATCTTTTTTGTATAGTTCTTCTGTGTATTCTTGACAACTCTTCTTAATCTCTTCTGCTTCTGTTAGGTCTTTATACTTTCTGTCCTTCATCCTGCCCATCCTTGCATGAAATGTTCCCTTGATAGCCTCAATTTTTGTTAAAAGATATCTCATCTCTCCAATTCTATTGTTTTCCTCTATTTTTTTTGCATTGTTCACTTAGGAAGGCTTTCTTCTCTCTCTTTCGTATTATTTGGAACTCTACATTCAATGGGATATTATCTTTCCCTTCCTCTCTTGCCTTTTGCTTCACTTCTTTTCTCAGCTAATTATAAAGCCTCCTCAGACAACTGCTTTGACTTATTGAATTTCTTTTTTGGGGATGGTTTTGGTCTCTACCTCCTATACGATGTTACAAACCTCTGTCCATAGGTCTTCAAGGCAATTTGTCTACCAGATTTAATCCTTTGAATCTATTTGTCACCTCCACCATATTATCATAAGGGATTTGATTTAAGTCATGTCTGAATGGCCTAGTAGCTTTCCCTACTTTCTTCAATTTAAGCCTGAATTTTGCAATAAGGAGCTGAGCCACAGTCAGATACAGGTCTTATTGTCGCTGACTGTATAGAGCTTCTTCATATTCAGCTATGAAGAATATAATCAATCTGATTTCAGTATTGACCATCTGGTGACATCCGTGTGTAGAATTGTCTCTTGTGTTGTTGTAAGATGGTGTTTGCTGTGACCAGTGTGTTCTCTTGACAAAACTCTGTTGTTAGTCTTTCCCTTGCTTCACTTTGTACTCCAAGGCCAAACTTGCCTGTTAATCCAGGTATTTCTTGACTTTCTACTTTTGCTTTCCAGTCCCCTATGATGAAAAGGACATCTTTTTATTTTTGATGTTAGTTCTAGAAGGTCTTGTAGGTCTTCACGGAACCAGTCAACTTCAGCTTCTTCAGCATTAGTGGTTGGGGCATAGACTCAGATTACTATCATGGTGAATGGTTTGCCTTGGAAACAAATTGAGATCATACTATCGATCTTGAAATTGCACCCAAGTAAGCATTTCAACTCTTTTGTTGACTATGAGGGCTACTCCATTTCTTCTAAGGGATTTTTGCCCACAGTAATGGATCTAATGGCCATCTAAATTAAATCGCCCATTCCCATTCATTTTAGTTTAGTGATTCCTAAGATGCTGATGTTTGCTCTTGCCATCTACTTCTTGCGCGTGAGTGCTAAGTTGCTTCAGTCATGTTTGACTCTTTGTAACCCCATGGACTGTAGCCCACCAGTCTCCTCTGTCCATGGTATTCTCCAGGTAAGAATATTGTACATTTTTTCTCCAGGGGATCTTCCAACCCTAGGGATCAAATTCATGTCTCTTATATCTCCTGAATTGGCAGGTGGGTTCTTTAGCATGAGGACCACCTGGGAAGTTCATCTGCTGCTTGATCATGCCCAATTTACCTTGATTCATGGACATAATATTCCATGTTCTTATAAAATATTGTTCTTTATAGCATCAGACTTTACTTTCACCAGCAGACACATTCACAACTGAGCATTTCCATTTTGGCCCAGCTGTTTCATTCTTTCTGAAGCTGTTAGTAATTGCCTTCTATTCTTCCCTAGCAGCATACTGGACACCTTCTAACCTGGGGGACTCATCTTCTGGTGTTATATCTTTTTGCCTTTTCATATTATTCACGGGAGTTCTCGTGGCAAAAATACTGGAATGCTTGCCATTCTCTCCTCCAATGGATCATGTCTTATCAGAACCCTTCCCTACGACCTGTCCATCTTGGGTGCCTGCCATGGCATGGCTCATAACTTCATTGAGTCATGCAAGGCTCTTCACCATGACAAGGCAGTGACCCATGAATGGGATGAACGAGAGTAATGCTCACTAAAATGCTACCCTCTCTGTGGCTTTGTGCTCAGATGGACTTAGGTCAGAACCTATTCTGATAGCTAAACAAGGTGTGGGGAAGACATCTGTAAGCCTCAATCTCCATATCTGTAATATGACACTGAGAACAACTGCCTTCCTCAGGGTTTTTTGAAAGTTAAATTAAATAGTGGCTGAAAATCACTTAGCATAGTATCTCATTTTTATAGCAGTTTGTATAGATCTGACTTTCAGACAGAAAAGAATCTGCATGGAGGTTCCCCTACACCTATGTTTTAGAAATACTAAATCATTCCGACAGCAGGTCCAAAGATATTCTCAACAGGTAACAACTTACTTCCTTAAAGTCAAATGTTTGGTTTTATTAAAACGAGCAAAACAAAGGTAACAAGGTCCTGCTTTTAGCTGAGCATTGATGGGAACATAATTATAACCAAGCTCCATGAATCTGACTGCCAATTTCAAGCTAGATTTTATGGAAGTGTATGCACATCCTGCCGTCCTGCTTGGAACACAAATAACATACAAATGCAGCAGCACTAAAATTCAGAGATCCACCCAGAGGCCCACAGAACAAAAGCCCCTTCAGGATACAGACCATAAGCCTGGAGTCCCCACAACCTTGATGTTGGGCTTTGGTCATGCTGGACAGGACTGTCTCTGCTTTCTGATCTAACCAACTTCAGAAAGATTGTGAAGCTGACAGCTGTATCAGAGCAAGCGAAAAAATAGATTCAGAACAAAGGGGAGATCCACCTCTCTTGGGCAGCACCCTCTGGAACATAAGCTAAGCTTCAGGGGAATATATAAATACTTCATTCACTATTTTGTATGACATTCCTTCCATGATTTATATACGTCCAACCCACTACTTTAAAATGTACATTAATGTCCCCTGTCTGTGGTGTCTCCTCTATCTGCCCATCTCTCATTTACTGAGCCAGGGGAAGTGGAACCTTATATAGACTCTGTGTCTGTCCTGTATAACATCACAGGGTACCGAGCAGGACCCCGTGGGGCCTCTGGGCACAAAAGCCTTCTTGTGTTCCCCATTTCTTGATTACAGGAAATGGGCTTCATTCAGCCTCCAGGACCTTTCCAGTGTTAGGACCTTCCAACTGGCAGATCTGAATCATTCCTAATCAGGGAAGAGAGAAGTTGCAGAGATAAAGGAGGAGCAGTCAAGAAGACCAGTGCAGCCTTGGGTCAGGGTCAGGTTCCCCCTCAAGGGACATGAGCAGGAACAATATATCTGAGTTGTTTTGCAGGTACTGAAACCCCCACCAGGCGGGAAAAGTAACTGTTGGACCTTTCCAGTGTTAGGACCTTCCAACTGGCAGATCTGAATCATTCCTAATCAGGGAAGAGAGAAGTTGCAGAGATAAGGGAGGAGCAGTCAAGAAGACCAGTGCAGCCTTGGGTCAGGGTCCTGGTTCCCCCTCAAGGGACATGAGCAGGAACAATATATCTGAGTTGTTTTGCAGGTACTGAAACCCCCAGAAAAGTAACTGTATGTGGCCCACGAGCCCTGGGACCCCAGACCAGTCAAAACCAGAAGGTGGATAATGCTGACTCCTGATTACCTCAACACCAGCCATTCAGAAGAGTGTCCATTAGCTGATCACACCCCCTTGAACCATTCCTGTAAAACTCTTTCCTGCCCTCTTCAAGTCAGGACAAACCGTTCTGGGGGGCATGAGCCTGCTGTGGCCCCCTTTGCCTGGCAAAGCAATAAAGCTATTCATTTCTGCTTCACCCAAAACTCTCTCACTCTGAGATTTAATTTAGTGTCAGGATACAGAGGCTAGGTTCAGTTTCAGTCCCAAAATAGAAACTCATGTATTTTCTTTTTGTAGAAGTGTACCTTGCTTTGGGGGCTTCCCTTGTGGCTCAGCTAGTTAAGAACCTGCCTGCAATGCAGGAGATCCTGGTTCGATTCCTGGGTAGGGAAGACCCCCTGGAGAAGGGATAGGCTACCCACTCCAGTATTCTTGGGCTCTCCTGGTGACTCAGCTGGTAAAGAATCCACCTGCAATGCTGGAGACCTCAGTTCAATCCCTGCTTGGGAGAGCCCCTGCAAAAGGGAATGGCTACCCACTCCGGTATTCTGGCCTGGAGAAGTCCATGGACAGAGGAGCCTGGCAGGCTACAGTCCATGGGGTTGCAAGGAGTCGGACACCACTGAGCAACTTTCACTTTCACCTTGCCTCGAAACAGCTGCTTCTTTGGGATGTTTTCTGTATTTTGCTTTCTTTCATGATATTTGATAGGGATGAGAGTAGCTTCTGGAAAGATGGCACAAGGAGGAAATGAGACCCTGAATTTTCTTTTTTTTTGCATCTGTAAAGGGACAGTGAGAATTGGGGGGCTGGGTGGGGAGGCAGGCGTGGAGGGAAGAGGAGAGCTGGTGTTAAACTCTTAGAAGGAGCTGAGCCTCCACTGGCTTTAGTCCCTTCCCATCTCACAACTGGGCCAGGGGCTTCAAGGACATGAAACAGACAGGATCCACGTGGCCTCCAATTACTGCCTTTTGTCCTTGCAAATTATAATAAAAACAAATTCTAGTGTTCAAGTGGATTGGAATAAATGCAATATATGATTAAGTATAATCCCCACCTGGTGATTTTCACTTGCTAATAATGACCCTACTTAGATTTATAAAGATGTGGGCTAAAACACTACAGGGTACCCAACAAGTCAGGAAACACAGGATTTAAAATAAGTTACTTTTCTTTAATAAGATGATAACTATGATTTTTGTTAACCTCTAGATATCTGTTCAAGAAAGTAGCTCAAAATTTAAAACAACGGGGGACTTCTCTGGTGGTCCAGTAGCTAAGACTCCACACTCCCAATGCAGGGGGCCTGGGTTCCATTCCTGCTTAGGCAACTAGATCCCACATGTTGCAAGTAAGAGCTCACATGCCAAAACTAAAAAAAAAAAAAAAACAAAACCCACATGACACAACTAAAGATTATTCTGCATGCTGCAACTAACAATAATAATAATAATAATAACTCTGCATGTTGCAAAGATCAAAGATCCCATGTGCCTCAGCTAACACGGGGTGCAGCCTGTGTTTGGCTGTATGTATCTATATATATATATACACACATACATACACAAATAAATGTTTAAAAATAAATAAAGGAAGCATTTTAAAAATCTTAAAAAAAAAAAAAAAAGGCAATGGGGTCAATTGCTCATCTGGAAAAAACACAATGGATATATTATTTTCCCCAGTACCAGGTATTTTGGAAACTCTTAAGTGATCCTGGCTCCTCCACTATTAATGTGAAAAGAGCCGCACTGATGGAGAACAAATGCTCCTGAGTTCGATGTGTTTTCACTCATTCAGTGAAAGGTTCCCATGCAGGCAGGTCCCCGACCAGGCTGCTCTCCTGTTGGTCCCTTGCAGGCCCTTGGCCCCCAAAAGAGAAGTGCCTTGGTACACAGACTCTCTTTCCCAGGTTCCTGGGCCTGCTGGCCTCTGCCTGGCTTCCATCTGGCTGGAGACTGGACAGCGAGGAGGAGAAAAGCATCAGTTCCTCCCTCTTCCTCACTTTTGGAGACTTTTCGATCAGCAAGGAGCTTCTCTGGTGTTTCAGCTCCTACAGCTTGGCATTGGCACCGGTGCGGGGTCACAGCAGTTAAGTTTTCCCATCTGCCTCAGCCAGGGGGATGGTGATGTCCTGATTCTGACAGTCTCACAGAGTCATGTTTGGTTCCTTGGTTCTCGCATCGTCTATGTGGTCAATTCTCTACGCCATGATCTTTGTTTTTTAGCATAGATTCTGGACTCTCATAGATAGAGAGCCATATCATCTACAGAACGCTAATTTTTCTTTAATTCATTCATTATTTCTTGAAAACTTGCAGGGGGCAGGTACCATTCTAGTTGCTAAAGACACTACAGGGGCTTTTTGTTTGTTTTCAATTTTTTTCTTTTTTTAAATTAAATTTTTTTTTTTTTTTGCTGCACCAAACCACACATAGGATCCTGGTTCTTTAACCAGGGATCAAACGTGAGCCCCTACCACTGGAAGAATGGAGTCTTAATCAGTGGACCACCAGGGAAGTTCCAAGTACTTGACAGTTTTAGAAAATCGCTGTGACTGCATTTTGGGGAGCAGGTTAAGGGAGGGCAGGGTGACAGTGGGGAGAGGAGTCACCTTTGTTGCCAGGTGACCGTGCTGGTGATGGTTGGATAAGAGTGGAGAGGAAGGGCATCTAAACACCGTCAGAAGGGGCAGCGCATGGGGTGCTGATGGAAAGGATAAGAGAAGAATGAAACGAAACACTCTTTTCCAATATGGTTTATCATAGGATACTGAATACAGTTTCCTGTGCTATATAGCGCATGCGTTGGTGCATGCTCATTCACTCAGGGGTGTCCGACTCTTTGCGACCCCATGGACTGTAGCCTGCCAGGCTCCTCTGTCCATGGAATTTTTCCAGGCAACAACACTGGAATGGCTTGCCATTTCCTCCTCCAGGGGGCTCTTCCCCACCCAGGGATCAAAGCCACATCTCCTGTATCTCCTGCATTGACAGGCAGATTCTTTACCACTAAGCTGACTAGGAAGCCCTATACTATATAGTAGGAGCTCATTCATTCATTCTATCTATAAAACCTCAAAATGACTGTGATGTTTGATTGAACAGTTAGATGGATACTGAACCACACTCCACTCTTCATCATATTTCTGTGACCTTACTTGAGTTAGCTTTCTTTTCTGGAGAAGCATCCATACATGAATATTAACCAGTATAAAATATAAACAAATATTTGTTTCTTTCCCCAATCTGTTAGTTTGAAAACTTTCAAACCTCTGGGAAGGTTACAAGGACAGGTCTATAAACATCCACATTTTACTTTGCCTGGGTTCACCCTTTTTAATATTTTGCTATATCTATTTTGCCTTACCTCACTTTCTCTCTCTGAACTCCCATACAGGTACATACACAGATTTTTACTGAAACATTTAAAAGAGGCAGCAAATACCACTTTCCCTCTTGATTATTCAGCATAAATCTCTGAAGAACAAGGACCTTCTGTAGAGCTGTACAATTCACTCCTAAGAATTTTTACTTTCATGTCTCATTCCAATCTAACATACAGCCCCTATTCAAATTCCCTGATATTCCTCAAAAACAACAACAGCAACAACAAAAACCACTGTTCCATGTAGCCCTAGTTGTTGTTTAGTCACTAAGTGTGACCTTTTTTTCCCACCCCATGGGCTACAGCCCGTCAGACTCTCTGTCCATGGGATTTACTCAGCAAGAATACTGCAGTAGGTTGCCATTTTCTTTCCCAGGGGATCTTCCCAACCTGTGGATCAAACCAGAGTCTCCTGCATTGCAGGCAGAGTCTTTACCACTGAACCACCAGGAAAGCCCTCACTGCCCTTGCATGCACGTGTGCTAAGTCACTTCCATGTGTCTGACTCTTTGGACCCCAGGGACTGTAGCCCACCAGGCTTCTCTGTCCATGGGATTCTCCAGGCAAGAATACTGGAGTGGGTTGCCAGGTCCTCCTCCAGGAGATCTTCCCGAGCCAGGGATCAAACCCATTTCTCTTATGTCTCCTGCACTGGCTGCTGCTGCGAAGTCACTTCAGTCGTGTCTGACACTGTGCAATAGGTTCTTTACAACTAGCTCCACCTGGGAGAGCCCTTAGGGCACTAAAAAAAAAAGGAAACTGAACTTCCAGTTGTGAAGGATTACTTGGTTCTCATCTGTC
>SJYT01031541.1:0-123315 GCA_006410635.1 Cephalophus harveyi | reverse complement strand
TCTTCTTCTTGGATTGATCCTTTGATCATTATGTAGTGGCCTTCTTTGTCTCTTTTCACAGCCTTTGTTTTAAAGTCTATTTTATCGGATATGAGTATTGCTACTCCTGCTTTCTTTTGGTCTCTATTTGCATGGAATATCTTTTTCCAGCCCTTCACTTTCAGTCTGTATGTGTCCCTTGTTTTGAGGTGGGTCTCTTGTAGGCAGCATAGACAGGGATCTTGTTTTTGTATCCATTCAGCCAGTCTTTGCCTTTTGGTTGGGACATTCAATCCATTTACATTTAAGGTAATTATTGATAAATATGATCCTGGTACCATTTACTTTATTATTATGGGTGTGGGTTTATATACCCTTTTTGTGTTTCCTGTCTAGAGAATATCCTTTAGCATTTGTTGGAGAGCTGGTTTGGTGGTGCTGAATTCTCTCAGCTTTTGCTTGTCTGTAAAGCTTTTGATTTCTCCTTCATATTTGAATGAGATCCTTACTGGGTATAGTAATCTGGGCTGTAGGTTATTTTCTTTCATCACTTTAAGTATGTCTTGCCCTTCCCTCCTGGCCTGAAGAGTTTCTATTGAAAGATCTGCAGTTATCTTTATGGGAATCCTCTTGTGTGTTATTTGTTGTTTTTCCCATGTTGCTTTTAATATTTGTTCTCTGTGCTTGATCTTTGTTAATTTGTTTAATATATGTCTTGGGGTGTTTTGCCTTGGGTTTATCCTGTTTGAAACTCTTTGAGTTTCTTGGATTTGGCTGATTATTTCCTTCCCCATTTTAGGGAAGTTTTCAACTATTATCTCCTCAAGTATTTTCTCATGGTCTTTCTTTTTGTCTTCTTCTTCTGGGACTCTTATAATTCGAATGTTGGAGTGTTTCATATTGTCCTGGAGGTCTCTGAGATTGTCCTCATTTCTTTTGATTCGTTTTTCTTTTTTCCTCTCTGATTCATTTATTTCTACCATTCTATCTTCTAGTTTACTAATCTTATCTTCTGCCTCTGTTATTCTACTATTTGTTGCCTCCAGAGTGTTTCTGATCTCATTTATTACATTATTCATTATATATTGACTCTTTTTTATTTCTTCTAGGTCCTTGTTAAACCTTTCTTGTATCTTCTCAATACTTGTCTCCAGGCTATTTATCTGTGATTCCATTTTGATTTCAAGATTTTGGATCATTTTCACTATCATTATTTGGAATTCTTTATCAGGTAGATTCCCTATCTCTTCCTCTTTTGTTTGGTTTGGTGGGCATTTCTCCTGTTCCTTTACCTGCTGGGTATTCCTCTGTCTCTTCATCTTGGTTGTATTGCTGCATTTGGGGTGGCCTTTCTGTATTCTGGGAATTTGTGGAGTTCTCTTTATTATGGAGTTTCCTCACTGCGTGTGGGGTTGTATCAGGAACTTGTCTAGGTTTCTTGGTTAAGGAAGCTTGTGTCTGAATTCTTGTGGGTGGAGCTGGATTTCTTCTCTCTGGAGTGCAATGAAGTGTCCAGTGATGAGTTATGAGATGTCAATGGTTTTGGAGTAACTTTGAGCTGTCTGTATATTGAAGCTCAGCGGTGTGTTCCTGTGTTGCTGAAGAATTTGCATGGTATGTCTTGCTCTGGAACTTGTTGGCCCTTGGGTGGTGCTTGGTTTCAGTGTAGGTATGGAGGCATTTGATAAGCTCCTATCGATTAATGTTGCCTGGATTCAGGAATTCTCTGATGCTCTCAGGATTTGGACTTAAGCCTCATGCTTCTGGTTTTCAGTTTTATTTTTACTGTAGCCTCAAGACTTCTCCATCTATACAGCACTGATAATAAAACATCTAGGTTAAAGATGAAAAGTTTCTCCACATTGAGGGACACACAGAGAGGTTCACTGAGTTATATGGAGAAGGGAAGAGGGAGGGGGTAGTTAGGGGTGACTGGAATGAGATGAGGTGGGATCAAAAGAGGAGAGAGCAAGCTAGCCAGTAATCACTTCCTTATGTGTGCTACATTGCTCCGCCGGGAACCATCTGAGGCCAGCCCTAGGTTGCATGCACCTCCCTGGTCTAAGCTGCTCAGGCTCGGCACTCAGGTAGCCCTCAGAGGTGCAGATTCAGTTGGGCCTGTGTTTTGTGCCCTTCCCAGGTCCGAGTAGCTCAGGTGTTTGGTGAGCTTGGTCGCTGCAACTTATAGCCTTTCCCGTCCCTCCTGCTCAGTTTTCTGGGTGTATAACTGGCACCCCTTCTCAGGTGGATGATGACTGTCCAGAACCCCAAGAAGTCTTAGTTTGCAAAGAAACCTGCTTGCAGTTTGGTGGGGAATGTCTTTCTAGGGCTGCGATTGCCCCCTTCCAGCCCTTCCTGCTCTGGCTGTCTGTCACCAGAGGGGGATGGCCTGCAGCTGGCTATTTATGTTCCATCCTTTGTTCTGTGCACGATCCTGGCAGTGTCTTATGTTAGAGATTTTCGTGTGGTAGTTATCCCACAGCCTGGTTTGCTAGCCCAAGTTAGTTCGCTCTGGTTACACTTGGGGCATTCTGGCCTGATTCTTAAAAAACACCACAGCCTACACCTCCCTGCTCAGCCGCCGCTTGCTATTGGCGGATGCAGGTGTCTGCACTGGTTCTCTGCTGGGGGCACAGATCTCAGACAATGCTGTTGTTACTGTCCTCCAAGGATGCACCCTTCTCTTCTCTCTACACATGTAGGGTGAAAGCCAACATGGTGATGTTTGTTGGGGTGGATAAATCCTACTACCAGGGAGCACTCAACTGGGTACTGTTGATCCACACGGGTGACTGGAGTGTACACATGGACCGGTAAGCCTCTCCCTCTGACGGTCAGCCCAAGTGATGCTCCTGCTACTGTACATGGACATAGGCAGACACATACAAATACATTCTCAGACAGTCACACAGACATATGCACCACCCACAATGACACTGACACACAGAAACATCGAAGCACACAAGCGGACACATATAAACATACACAGAGACACATATAAACATGCATAGCTAGTCAGAGATACACAAGCACTCACAGAGACACAAACAAACACACATACAAACAAAAACACAAGCAGATAGATATGCAAACAACCGATGGGTTCATAATCCCCAGGCCTTCTGACCAGGGCTCTGACCAGGGTACTAAAAGGGTCCAGAGATATCTGTCCAGAGGATTGCACCCTCTGCCCTGTGAGGTGTGAAGTATAGTTAGAGGACTCTACAGTATGGTGAACAGAGGTATAAGATGACCAACTGTCCAGGGCTATCTGGGACATAAGAAGTTCTCAGTACAGATAAATGTCAGTTTAAAAACAGGGAAAGTCCTGAGCAAATGGGGAGACTGCTTTCCTAAGGGAGCAACTGCTGAGCAGGGTAGAGAGATTTGCTGAAGTCTTAAGATGTGAAGGTGAGGTGAAGTCGTTCAGTCGTGTCCGACTCTTTGTGACCCCGTGGAGTGTAACCTACTAGGCTTCTCCATCCATGGGATTCTCCAGGCAAGAATACTGGAGTGGATTGCCATTTCCTTCTCCAGGGGATCTTCCCGACCCAGGGACCGAACCCAGGTCTCCCACGTTGGAGGCAGACGCTTTAACCTCTGAGCCACCAGGGAAGCAAGATGTGAAAGCAACTAATAAAAAAGACACAGCAAGTTCATGGGCACACAGTGGGGCAGGGACTATAACAGAGAATCAGGAAGGTGGGATCCAGGAGTGACTGGAGGACAAGAGGCATAATTGATAGGATTCTGTGTGATACCCTCAGACAAAAGCTTTGAAGTGTCTGTGGGCTTGTCATATATTTCCTGGCCAGGGACTGAGCATCTGAGCTGGTTGTAGAAGCAGTGCTGGCAGACACCCTCTCCCAGCGGAGCCCCTCTCTCCCACTACTATGAGAGTCTACTGCCCTCACGAATCTCCATTTTCACTCTGCGATTGACCCGTTATTTGTTCCCCACCAGATACAGCTCTTTGGGTATTTTTCATTCGCTATTCTCACAATCTTCATTCACTCACCAAACAGACAAGCCTTGGGCATCCCCTGTGTGCCAGACATTTTAGGGAGGCAATGAGAATGAATATCG
This sequence comes from Cephalophus harveyi, assembly GCA_006410635.1. Taxonomy (NCBI): domain Eukaryota; kingdom Metazoa; phylum Chordata; class Mammalia; order Artiodactyla; family Bovidae; genus Cephalophus; species Cephalophus harveyi. The sequence continues at coordinate 119,250 of SJYT01031541.1, read as the reverse complement.
CCCTCACATCTAAGAAGGCAGATGCACAGGAAAGAGACACATACATAATGAATTGTGACTTTGGTACATGCTAGACATGAGGAAGTGTCTACAGAGACTATCAAGGAAGGAGACTGATCAACACTGGGGGAAAGACTTCCCTGAAACCATGACAATTAAGCTGGAATCTGGAGGATGAGAAGAAATTTGTTAGTCAAAGGCGAGGGGTCTCCTCTAGGAAGGAAGACAAGCTTGTGTCAAGGTGCAAAAGAGCCTGGTGTATTCAAGTACTGCATTCAAGAATGTCAAGGAAGGTGCCGTGTCGGGAGCAAAAGAAAAGAGGGCAAGAGACAAAGGGCTGTTTAGGAGACAGTCGGGAAGAGGGCAGCTCTGGGGAGACTCAGGGTGACCTTGATCCCTGCTTTGTCACACTGTCTCTCAGCATCTCCATGGAAAGAAAGGTTATTGCTTGTTCTGGTGGCTGTGAAGCCCTTGTGGATACCGGGACATCACTAATCCTTGGCCCAAGAAGACTGGTCAAAAACATCTAGAAGCTCATCGGTGCCACACATGAGGTTCCGTGGTGAAGGGTCATGCCCCAGGGTCACTCCCAGTCTCCACGCACAAGAAGGATCCCCAGGGCCAACCTCTCTCCCGCTCTCTCTAACAGCACTATGTTTCATGTTTTGCAGTCAATACCCTGTCCCCTATTATCCTCACCATCAATGGTATCAACTACCCAGTCCCAGCTCAAGCCTACATCCTCAAGGTGAGGGGAGAAGCCTGCGGGTTGGTTCTCAAACAGGAACTTGAAATAACACTTAGCCTGCTGCTGGGAGAAGGGCGCCCTCTGCAGGCCATCTCGCACTATTGCAGATGCTGCTGAGCCCTGTGGCTGGGCTAGAGTCTCCCACATGAACCACTTGAGAGTATAGGGCCGTCTGGGACACTGATCATCCTGAAATAAATGTGGAGACATCACACCATGCTGGCATGGTGGGAGTCACAAGGAGAGGGGAATACTCAGGTCCTCAGTGATCAAAGACCTTCAGTTCAATTTGAACCCTCAGATGGATGAACATGGACAGTCAGCTCTAGCAGTCCCTGAAATAGGCCATGTGACAAGGAGAATGCTGTCACACCATAGGGACAGTATGCTGTCCCACCATAGGGATTAACAGTCTCCCTTCCCTTCTTGCAGTTTTCCTGGTTTGGATGATAAATTACGTGGTCACCCTAGTTCTCAGATGCATCTTCCCATAGCTATAGCCGGGTGCCCCCTATGTGAGTCAGGCTACCTGACCCCTTTGTGTGGAGGCTGGATGCTAAAGTGAATAAAGGGTTCACAGTGACTGCTCAGTCCCAGCACAGGGTGGAGGCTTCATGTCAGCTCCCTAGGGGAGTTCAGAGCAGGCTGATGGGCTCAAAGAAGCTTATGAGGAAAGGAGGGAATTTCAGGAATTCTAAAACTGTAAACTCACGGAGCCATATGGAGGGTTGCCTGGTTCTAGGCAAAACTGCATTGGATTCCATGCAAATGGCATCCCAAGGTGCTCTGCATTGTGGCACTGGGGACTTACTCAGGGTGATGAGGGCTATAGACTGACCGGTGGGGATGGGGAACCAGAATACATTACCCACCCAAGTCTGGAGTGGCCAAAGAGGGTGAGAGCGGGTCAAAGGAGGATTCCCAGAGTTCCTAAGTTAAGTCTTCAAGAACGTGTTGTGGGCACTGCTCTATATAAGATGGATAACCAACAATGAGTTACTGTGTAGCACAGGGAACTCCACTTAATTATAATGACAACCTGGATGGGAGGGGTATTTTGGGGATCAGGATACATGGATACATATGGTTGAGTCCATTTACTGTTCACCTGAAAATCAGAATATTGTTAATCAGCTATACTCCAATACAAAATAAAAATTTTTAATAACATATGGACTGTGGGGACGGAGGAGGAGAACCAGCATTCTCTGAAGAGAAAACAAGGAGCAGGAGTCAGAAGGAAAGAAACAGGGAGAGGAGAACTATGGGCACTCCTTTTCTAAAAATGTTATTGAAGTGTGGCTAATCTTCAGTGTTGCATTAATCTTCAGTTCTGCTGCACAGCAGTGTGACTCAGTAATACACATACAGAAATATATATTCTTTTTCATATGGTTTATGACTGGATAGTTAATATATTTCCTTATGCTCTACAGTAGGACTTTGTTGTTTATCATTCCTCTGTATCCCCAACTCCCAGTCCTCACCTCCCCACACCCTTCCTTATGGCAACCTCATGTCTTGGCCCTTTTTGGTTTTGGGTGAATCTCATATTCCCTGCTAAGGAGAAACTCCCTTGATACTTACCAAAAGAGGGAAACAAAATCAAGAATTGTGCTAGGTCTAGATATTTGTGGGGGTCGCATACAAGGGCTCAGGCTGACTGGTGTGTGTCTCTGACACTCCCAAAATTCTAGAGGCCACTTCTATATCACCTTTAAAGAGAACACAGTGAGTATTACTCAGCCATTAAAAAGAATACATTTGAATCAGTTCTAATGAGGTGGATGAAACTGGAGCCGATTATACAGAGTGAAGTAAGCCAGAAAGAAAAACACCAATACAGTATACTAACACATATATATGGAATTTAGAAAGATAGTAACAATAACCCTGTATGTGAGACAGCAAAAGAGACACAGATGTATAGAACAGACTTTTGGACTCTGTGGGAGAGGGAGAGAGTGGGATGATTTGGGAGAATGGCATTTAAACATGTATAATATCATGTTAGGAACAAATCGCCAGTCTAGGTTCTATGCAGGATACAGGCTGCTTGGGGATGGTCCACTGGGATGACCCAGAGAGATGATATGGGGAGGGAGGTGGGAGGGGGGTTCAGGATTGGGAACTCATGTACACCCGTGGCGGATTCATGTTGATGTATGGCAAAACCAATACAGTATTGTAAAGTAAAATAAAAATAAATAAATAAATAAAAATGAGAACACACACACACACACACAAAAGAGAACACAGTGAGGACACCTAGAGAGACCTGGACCCTGAGTGAATCTTCCTGAGGCTGTATTTCTCAGTCTTTGATCGAGGAAATGACAGGATTGGCCTGGCACGGGCAGTATATGCTTGGTGTGGTTCAGGAATCAGTAAGGCCACTCCGAGCAAATACTAAATCACACTTAGGGTACTCCTGCCCAGGATGCTGGTGAACTGTATTTGTTGGTCTTCACACCCTATTCTCAGTAAAGAATAAAAGGTTTCACTCATAATGGTGCTGAAACAAACAGGTGCCTCCTTTTTTAAGCCTGGGAGGTGTACAATGATCAGGAAGAATCTAGAACAAAGTCTGAATCACAGTTGAGAGGATCCCACCTCCAACTGGCTTCAAGGAAAGGGGAGACTCTGAAATTATTCTGGGAATCCAGGACACAAGACTCAGAGCAAATACAAAGATCTCAGTGACTGGACCCAAGAAATGAGAAGTTATCAGTCCTCTATTTAACACCCTCCCTCTTTCATTCCCTCTTCTCTGATGGTCTTAGCCTGACAACTTTCTCCTTTAAGGCTTCTACACCTAGTAAGAGAGTCCAAGCTACCTGCCCTAGGCTTTTATATCCTGAAGGCATCTCCAATAAGGAAAGAAAAGATTGAAGACATCAGAGTTCAAGGATGTTCTCTGAATGACCCACCTCAGATCACATGTGCAGTCCTAGATCAGCCATCCTGGCAGGGCCATGGGATCCTATGACTGGCTTTACATGGTCTTGTGGCCTGACCCAGCAACACACAGGATTGTCAATTTCCTCCAGAACTACATGACTGAAGCTGGGGAGAGGCAGCCCCAAAAAAAGTGACTGGGAGATAGTCTAGGCAATGGAAAAGTTTATGATGACCCACCAACTCCATCACCTCCTCATTCAGGGAATTATAAGGGGTAATGAAATAGACTCTCTTCATCCCATCTCAGATGAACTTCATCTCCAGGGGAGTTTGGGTGAGGTACTTCGTGGAGAGCTGGTTCCCTTTTGTCCCATACCCAGTTACCAGCTCTCTGCCATATATGCCTACTCTGTCCTTTCCAGTCCTACTTGGTAACTGATGGCCCCAGTGGATCCCTGAGCCATCTCCCTCCTCCAGGACCCAGAATGCCCCTTCCTTGACCTCCAATGTTACTGGGGAGAATGCAACGCATGTATCGGGAGACCCAGGGAACACAGAGCCTTCAGCCTTTCTGAGCTTCACCATGGGTGGGGAAGCTGTTTGCTTGGAGCTGCCATGGTTAGGCACATTTGCAGTGAAAACATCCATTCTTTTCACCTGGAGGCCCTCAGTAGATGCCTCAGCTGAGACAGCAGGGATCAGAGGTTGATTTCGTTTCAGATTGACTGGTATGATCTCCTTGTTGTATAAGGGACTCTCAAGAATCTTATCAAGCACCACAGTTCAAAAGCTCAATTCTTCGGCATTCTCGCTTTCTTATGCTCCAGATTGCACATCTGTACCTGATTACTGGAAAAACCATAGCTTTGACACTACAGACCTATGTAGCAAAGTGAGTCTCTGCTTTTTAATACACTGGGCATGTTTTTCATAGCCTTTCTTCCTTCCAAGGAGCAAGTGTCTTTTAATTTTGTCGCTGCAGTCAAGGTCCATAGTGATTTTGGAGCCCAAGAAAATGAAATCTGCCACTGTTTTCACTTTTCCATCATCTATATGACATGAAGTGGTGGGACTGGATGCTGTGAATATTGAGTATCTTTTTGTGAATAGTTTTTTGAATCTTGAGTTTAAGCTAGCTTTTTCATCTCCTCTCTTCATCACGAGGCTCTTTAGTTTTTCTTTGCTTTCTGCTATTGGTAGTGTCATCTTCATATCTGTGGATGTTGATACTTCTCCCAGCAATCTTGATTCCAGCTTGGGATTTATCCAGACCAGCATATTGAATGATGTATCATATAGGTTAAATAACCAGAGTGACAGTGTATACCTTGTCATGCTCCTGTCCCAGTTGTAAATCTTTTAGTTGTTCCATGTCTGATTCTAACTGCTGCTTTTTGACCTACATGCAGACTTGTTAGGAGAAAGGTAAAGTGATCTGGTACTCCAATTTCCTTAAGATTTTCCACAGTTTGTGTGGTCCACACAGTGAAAGGCTTTAGCATAGTCAGTGAAGCTGGAAATGTTTTTTTCTGGGATTCCCTTGCTTTCTCTATGATCCAATGAATGTTGGTAATTTGATCTCTGGTTCCTCAAACCAGTTTGTATATCTAGAAGTTCTCAGTTCATGTACTGTTGAAACTTAGCTTGAAGGATATTGAGCATTACCTTGCTAGCAAGTGAGATGAGTGCAATTGCATGATAGGTTGAACATTCTTTGGAATTGCTTTTCTTTTGGATTGGAATGAAAACTGACCTATACCAGCACTGTGGTCACTGATGAGCTTTCCAAATTTGCTGACATATTGAATGCAGCACATTTATAGCCTTATTCTTTAGGAATTTTAAACAGCTCAGCTGGAATTTCATCACTTTCCCTAGTATTTCTTGCAGTGATGCTTCCTAAAGCCCACTTGACTTCATACTCCAGTATCTGGCTTTATGTGAGTGACTTCAGCAACATATCTATCCTGGTCATTATGACCATTTTTGTATAGTTCTTCTGTGCATTCTTGCCACCTCTTCTGATCTCATCTGCTTCTGTTAGGTCTTTGACTTTTCTGTCCTTTATTGTGCCCATCTTTGCATGAAGTGTTCCTCTGGTATCTCCACTTTCTTGAAAAGATCTATGCTCTTTACAATTCTCTTGTTTTCCTTTAATTCTTGCACTATTCACTTATGAAGACTTTCTTATCTCTCCTTGCTATTCTCTGAAAGTCTGCATTCCATTGGGTATATCTTTCCCTTTCTTCTTTGCCTTTCACTTCTCTTATTTTCTCAGCTATTTTTAAGGCCTCCTCTGGAAACCACTTTGCCTTCTCACATTTGTTTTTCTTGAGGATGGTTTTGATGACCACCTCCTGTACAATGTTACAAACCTCCATCCATAGTTCTTCAGGCTACCAGACCTAATCCCTTGAATCTATTTTTCGTCCCCACTATATAATCATAAGGGATTTGATTTAGGTCATAGCTGAATGTTCTAGTGGTTTTCCTTACTTTCTTCAAGTTAAACGTGAATATTGTTTGCTTCTGCCTAAGCATTGTTTCTAGATCACCACCCACCACTCCCAGTGGGTGTGGAGCAAAAACACACAATTTGAGGACTGTTACTCTGGGTGTGTGCTTGGCTTTTCACATGCTTAGCTGTGTGACCTTGATCAAGTCTCTTAATCTCAGTTTTCTCATCTGGAAAATGGGCACCATGATGATAACTCCACCTTCTAGATTGCATGTGTGCCTGCAAAGAGCAAGTAGCCCAGAGAGCAAGTAGCTTTCTGGGTTCCTGAATCTGGAACAAATATAAATTATTCTGCCACCTGGGGAGAAGGAAATCTTCTGTTTAGAGGTTATGGCTGCCATCTCCAAGGCTAAATATTGATCAATTTCTGAACCCTGACCCAGAACTCTGACTGAGCCTATGCTTCTGTTTTCTGCACTCACATAAGAGCTAATGATTACTGTCTCAGATTACTCCCTTCCTCAGTCTTACCAGTCAGCCTTTCTTTGTCAACTGCTTCTCTCCTGAAATCACACTGCAAGGAAAGTTGTAAAAGCTCTTGCTCTTTTGTCAATTTCCCACATCTCCAGCGTAGCAACAAGTAGCTGTTATGGCTACTTTTCATAGCAACAACTATGGCAACCTGTACAGTCCAATCTCAGCCTGTTAAGTGAATCTTTCCCCATTTGGCCCTTCATGTTTAAATTACCTATAGTTGCCTTAGTAATCATCCTATGCTTGCTGTTTAATGTTGAAATATGTGTGGACTTAATGAAGTTTTCTTTGCCAAGCATAATTCCAACCATGCAATTAAGTAACCAAATATTTAGTCATCTAACTACCCACAGGAATTGACAAAAGCAAACCATCCATCATGCATTTCTTGCTTGCCCCAAAACACCATTGAACTGATCTACTGAAACAATGTGATACATTTGCATGTACACTCCAGAAGGGACACTTTTTCTCTAGATTTGTTTTCCACCTAGTGCAGAATGTCTATCATAAGCCTGGCCTTCCAGAAGGTGGTCACTTAACTTTTCAGACTCAGCCCACTCCAGATCCCTTCCACATCCCTCAGTAAAATCTAGAGAATAGACTCAGTCAAAGTTCTCACTCCTGCAGAAAGCAGGTTTTTTTTTTTTTGTTTGTTTTTTGTTTTTTGTTTTTTTTTTTTAGAAAACAATATTTGGTAACACATTCAAAATCTTGTGCTCCTTGCCTTGGATTCAAGCACCTGCACCAGAGGATGGGAAGCCTCCCCTTCCACCTAAATCTTTCAGCACTCCCACCAGGACCACAGGCTTGACTGGAACCCAAAGACTTCTGATGTTCCCTGATGTCTTCTGTACATTAGTTCAGTTCAGTCCCTCAGTCATGTCCAACTCTTTTCTGTATCATGGGGTGCAGTATGCCAGGTTTCCCTGTCCATCACCAACTCCCAGAGCTTGCTCAGACTCATGTTCATCAGGTCAGTGATGCCACCAAGCAATTTCATCTTCTGTCTTCCCTTTGCCTTCTGTCTTTAATCTTTCCTTTCATCAGGTTCTTTTCTAATGAGTCAGTTCTTCCCATCAAGTGGCCAAAGTATTGGAGGTTCAGCTTCAGCATCGGTCCTTCCAGTGAATATTTAGGACTAACTTCTTTTAGCATGGGCTGGTTGAAACTCCTGCAGTCCACGGGACTCTCAAGAGTCTTATCCAACACTACAGTTTAAAAGCATCAATTCTTTGGTACTCAGCTTTCTTTATGGTCCAACTCTCACATCCGCTCACGATTTCTGGTAAAACCATAGCTTTGACTATACAGACATTTGCTGGTAAAGTAATGTCTCTGCTTTTTAGTATGCTGTTGGGTTTTTCATGGCTTTTCTTCCAAGGAGCTAGCGTTTTTTTTTTTTTTTTTTTCTTTTCACAACTGTGGGCACTATCTACAGTGATTTTTGAGCCCAGGAAAATAAAGTCTCTCACTGTTTTCATTGTTTTTCCAGGTATTTGCCATGAAGTGATGGAACTGGATGCCATGATCTTCATTTTTTGATCTGTACATACCACATCAAGACCGTCCCAAAGAAAAATAAATACAAAAAGGCAAAATGGTTGCCTGAGGAGGCCTGACAAAGAAGTAAGAAAAGAAGAGAAGCAAAAGGCAAAGGAGAAAAGAAAGACATACCCATCTGAATGCAGAGTTCCAAAGAATAGCAAGAAGAGATTTTAAAAAAGCCTTCCTAAGTGATCAGTGCAAAGAAATAGAGGAAAACATTAGAATGGTAAAATTTTCTGTTCAAGAAAATTAGAGATAGGGCGAGAATGTTTCCGGCAAAGATGGGCACAATAAAAGAGAGACATGGAATGGATCTAACAGAAGCAGAATATATTAAGAAGAGGTTGAAAGAATACATAGAAGAACTGCACAAAAAGATATTAATGATCAGGATAGCCACGATGGTGTGATCACTCACCTAGAGCTAGACAATCCTGAAACACAAAGTCAAATGAGTCTTCAGAAGCATCACTAAGAGCAAATCTAGTGGGTGCGATGGCATTGCAGTAGAGCTATATCAGATCCTCAGAGATGATGCTGTTAAAGTGTTGCATTCAATATGCCAGCAAATTTGGGAAACTCAGCAGTGGTCACAGGACTGGAAAGGTCATTTTCCTTGCAATCCTCATAAAAGGTGATTTTAAAGAATGTTCAACTATCACACAGTTGCACTCATCTCACATGCTACCAAAGTAATTTCTCCAAGCAAGTCTTCAACAATACATGAACTGTGAAATTCCATATGTTCAAGCTGGATTTAGAAAAGACATAGGAACCAGAGATCAAACTGCCAACATTCGTTGGATGATAGAAAAAGCAAGAGGATTCTAGAAAAACACCTACTTCTGCTTTATTGACCATGCAAAAGCCTTTGACTATGTGGATTACAACAAACTGTAGAAAACTTACAGAGATGGGAATAGCACACTACCTTACCTGCCTTCTGAGAAATCTGTATGCAGGTCAAGAAGCAAAAGTCAGAACTGAACATGAAACAACAGACTGGTTCCAATTCGGGAAAGGAGTATGTAAAGGCTGTATATTGTCACCTTGCTTATATAGCTTATATGCAGAGTACATCATGTGAAATGTCCAACTGAATGAAGCACAGCTGGAATCAAGATTGCTGGGAGAAATATCAGTAACTTAAGATATGCAGAGTCGGACACGACTGAGCGACTGAACTGAACTGAACTAAGATATGCAGAAGACACCACCCTCATTGCAGAAATTGAAGAGGAACTAAAGAGCCTCTTGATGAACGTGAAATAGGAGAGTGAAACATCTGGTTTAAACTTCACATTCAGAAAATGAAGATCATGGCATTTGGTCCCATCACTTCGTGGCAAACAGATGGGGAAACAGTGAGAGGGGTTATTTTCTGGGGCTCCAAAATCACTGCAGATGATGACTGCAGTCATGAAATTAAAATATGCTTGCTCATTTGAAGTAAAACTATGACAAAATTATACAAATTTTTTAAAAGTACAGACATTACTTTGCTGAAAAAGTTCAGTATAATCAAAGGTATGATTTTTCTAGTTGTCATGTATGGATGTGACAGTTGCACCATAAAGAATGGTGAGCGATGAAGAATTAATAGTTTTGAACTGTGGCATTGGACAAGACTCTTGAGAGTCCCTTGGACTGCAAGGAGATCCACCCAGTCATCCTAAAGGAAATCAATCCTGAATATTCATTGGAAGGACTGATGCTGAAATTGAACCTCCAATACTTTGGCCAACTGATGTGAAGAACTTCAGTTCAGTTCAGTCGCTCAGTCGTGTCCGACTCTTTGCAACCCCATGAATCGCAGCACTCCAGGCCTCCCTGTTCATTACCATCTCTCGGAGTTCACTCAGACTCACGTCCATTGAGTCCGTGATGCCATGCAGCCATCTTATCCTCGATCGTCCCCTTCTCTTCCTGCCCCCAATCCCTCCCAGCATCAGAGTCTTTTCCAGTGAGTCAACTCTTCACATGAGGTGGCCAAAATACTGGAGTTTTGGAGTTCAAAGTACTGGAGTAAGTGAAGAACTTACTCATTAGAAAAGACCCTATTACTGGGCAATATTGAAGGCAGGAGGAGAGAGGATGACAGAGAATGAGATGGTTGGATGGAATCACCAACTCGATGGACATGAGTTTGCCCAAGCTCCAGGAGTTGGTGAAGAACAGAGAGTCCTGGTGTGCTACAGTCCATAGGGTTGCAAAGAGTCAGACATGACTGAGCGACTGAACTGAACAGAACATACCACATAGCAAATACTGTTTGTAATAGGCATGTTTCTCCAGCAAGACTGGGGCTCCCTATGGCCCCAACATATATCCCCAGTCAAGTTTGCACCCATGCACAGAAGTCAGTGCCTAGCAGTCGCAAGGCATTCACTGAGTTCTAATTGCAGGGGGACCTCCATTTTAGTCGACATAAAGGATTAAAGGACACATTTATTCTCCTGCCTGTAATAACTCCAAAGTAGGAAAGACAAATGAAAGAGCATTGTTTTACATCAAACATCTGGCAGCAGAGAACGGATTCCTGAGGTGGGGAGCAAGCAAGGAGAGTTCTACAATTGCCCCAACTCTAGAAATAGTTTCCAACACATACATGGAAGTTGTATCTAGGCAGAGACAAACAGTTTCTCCAAGAAGAGAGATTTATGACTCTATATAGTTAGAATTCACAGGAGAGAGCTACATACAGAGAACTGTAGGAAGGTACAGGTGATACCCTTCCAGTTTTCTGCAGAGACTTGATAGTACTGGTCTGAATTATAGGGAACAATTCTTGAGTCTCAAATTGCACCATGTCTAATTGTGTCCTCACCCACCAGTGTGTAATTTACTCATTTTTAATGTAAATTTATTTATTTTATTTGGAGGCTAATTACTTTACAATATTGTATTGTTTGCCATACAGTGACATGAATCCACCACGGGTGTACACGTGTTTCTCATCCTAAACGCCCTCCCACCTCCCTACCTATACCATCATTCTGGGTCATCCCAGTGCACCAGCCCCAAACATCCTGTATCATGCATCAAACCTGGACTGGCGATTCATTTCACATATGATAATATACACGATTCAATGTCATTCTCCCAAATCATCCCACCCTTGCCCTCTCCCACAGCGTCCAAAATACTATTCTATACATCTGTGTCTCTTTTGTTGTCTCGCATACAGGGTCATTGTTACCATCTTTCTAAATCCCATATATATGTGTTAGTATACTGTATTGGTGTTTTTCTTTCTGGCTTACTTCACTTTGTATAACAGGCTCCAGTTTCATCCACCTCATTAGAACTGATTCAAATGTATTCTTTTAATGGCTGAGTAATACTCCGTTGTGTATATGTATCACAGCTTTCTTATCCATTCATCTGCTGATGGACTTCTAGGTTGCTTCCATGTCCTGGCTATTATAAACAGTGGTGCAATGATCTTTGGGGTACACGTCTCTTTCAATTCTGGTTTCCTCAGTGTGTATGCCCAGTAGTGGGATTGCTGGGTCATAAGGCAGCTCTGTTTCCAGTTTTTTAAGGAATCTCCACACTGCTCTCCATAGTGGCTGTACTAGTTCGCATTCCCACTAACAGTGTAAGAGATTTCCCTTTTCTCCACACCCTCTCCAGCATTTATTGCTTGTGGACATTTGGATAGTAGCTATTTTGACTGGCTAAGGTTTAACATGATTAATCTTAAAGGTTAATACTTATTTCTCCTATATGCTAGTTATATATTTGTATAAGGGTAGGGGATTTAACAGCAAAAATTGGCCCAATAAATGAAAAACTCTTCACCAGTACAATTTCTAACCAACCCACTAATACTATACTAATAATTTTCTAACTTCTCCAAAGAATCTGTATTTGGAAAGTTTAAAGTATCTCGTGCCTCTCACGGTTGGGAGGCTGTGAACAATCACATGTGGCTGGACGAGCCTGTCAGGTAGGCTAGAGAACTTTCAGAGAAGTTTGTGAAATGAAACACTCTTCTCATGCCCAAAAATTTATTGACTGGAGCTCTAAGTTAACTCCTTCTCAGAGAGAGGTGGTGGGGGGGATAGCCCCCCATAAAGTCAGAGGTATAGGTGAGAACATAAAGCAGTAAAGTAGGCAGACTCTGGTTTTGGGGGTAGATACTCGGGAACAGGGGGTCTCCTGAGGCTCGATCCTGCCTCTGCGTATGCCGAGCCTCCTTCCTCATGACCTTTGCCATGGGCAGAGTTCCTCACACTGGCTCCCAGCAATACACCACATTAACAAATTGAAAAATAAAAGCCATATGATTATCTCAATAGACGCAGAGAAAGCCTTTGCAAAATTCAAAATCCATTTATGATAAAAACTCTCCAGAAAGCAGGACTAGAAGGAACATAACTCAACATAAGAAAGCTATATATGACAAACCCACCACAAACTTTATCATCAATGGTGAAAAATTGAAAGCATTTCCTCTAAAGTCAGGAACAAGACAAGGGTGCTCACTCTCACCACTACTATTCAACATAGTTTGGGAAGTACTGGCCACAGCAATCAGAACAGAAAAAGAAATAAAAGGAATCCAAATTGGAAAAGAAGAAGTAAAACTCTCACTGTTTGCAGAGGACATGATCCTCTACATAGAAAACCCTAAAAACTTCACCAGAAAATTACTAAAGCTCAACAAAGAATATGGTAAAGTTAAAGGATTTAAAATCAACACACAGAAATCCTACCAAGCCACCATGGTATTTTTCACAGAGCTAGAGCAAATAATTTCACAATTTGTATGGAAATACAAAAAACCTCGAATATCCAATGCAATCTTGAGAAAGAAGAATGGAACTGGAGGAATCCTGCCAGTCAGGAATCCTGCCTGACTTCAGGATCTACTACAAAGCCACAGTCATCAAGATAGTATGGTACTGGCACAAAGACAGAAATGGAATGAAATAGAAAGCCCAGAGATAAATCCACGCACCTATGGACACCTTCTCTTTGACAAAGGAGGCAAGAACATACAATGGAGAAAAGACAATCTCTTTAACAAGTGGTGCTGGGAAAACTGTCCAGTGACTTGTAAAAGAATGAAACCAGAACACTTTCTAACACCATACACAAAAATAAACTCAAAATGGATTAAAGATCTAAACGTACAACCAGAAACTATAAAACTCCTACTGAAAACATAGGCAAAACACTCTCTGACATAAATCACAGCAGGATCCTCTATGACCCACCTCCCATAATATTGGAAATAAAAGCAAAAAGAAAACAAATGGGACCTAATTAAAGTTAAAATCTTCTGCACAACAACAGAAACCATAAGTAAGGTGAAAAGACAGCCTTCAGAATGAGAGAAAATAATAGCAAATGAAACAACTGAAAAGAACTAACCTCAAAAATGTACAAGCAACTCCTGCACCTCAATTCCAGATAAATAAATGACCCAATCAAAAAATGGGCCAAAGAACTAAACAGACATTTCTCCCAAGAAGACATACAGATGGCTAATAAACACGTGTGTCTTTCAATTCTGGTTTCCTTGGTGTGTATGCCCAGCAGTGGGATTACTGGGTCGTATGGCAGTTTGATTTCCAGTTTTTTAAGGAATCTCCACACTGCTCTCCATAGTGGCTGTACCTGTGTGCATTCCCACCAACAGTGTAAGAGGGTTCCCTTTTCTCCGCACCCTCTCCAGTATTTACTGCTTATAGACTTTTGGATAGCAACCATTCTGACTGGCGTGAAATGGTACCTCGTTGTAGTTTTGATTTGCATTTATCTGATAATGAGTAATGTTGAGCACCTTTTCATGTGTTTGTTAGCCATCTGTATGTCTTCTTTGGAGAAATGTCTGTTTAATTCTTTGGCCCATTTTTTGAATGTGTCATTTATTTTTCTGGAATGGAGATGCAGGAGTTGCTTGTATATTTTTGAGATTAATTCTTTTTCAGTTGCATCATTTGTTAATATTTTTTCCCATTCTGAAGGCAATCTTTTCACCTTACTTATAGTTTCCTTTGTTGTGCAGAAGCTGTCAATTTTAATTAGGTCCCATTTGTTTTCTTTTTGCTTTTATTTCCAATATTCTGGGAGGTGGGTAATAAAGGATCCTGCTGTGATTTATGTCAGAGAGTGTTTTGCCTATGTTTTCAGTAGGAGTTTTATAGTTTCTGGTTGTACGTTTAGATCTTTAATCCATTTTGAGTTTATTTTTGTGTATGGTGTTAGAAAGTGTTCTGGTTTCATTCTTTTACAAGTCACTGGACAGTTTTCCCAGCACCACTTGTTAAAGAGATTGTCTTTTCTCCATTGTATGTTCTTGCCTCCTTTGTCAAAGAGAAGGTGTCCATAGGTGCGTGGATTTATCTCTGGGCTTTCTATTTCATTCCATTTCTGTCTTTGTGCCAGTACCATACTATCTTGATGACTGTGGCTTTGTAGTAGATCCTGAAGTCAGGCAGGAATCCTGACTGGCAGGATTCCTCCAGTTCCATTCTTCTTTCTCAAGATTGCATTGGATATTCGAGGTTTTTTGTATTTCCATACAAATTGTGAAATTATTTGCTCTAGCTCTGTGAAAAATACCATGGTGGCTTGGTAGGATTTCTGTGTGTTGATTTTAAATCCTTTAACTTTACCATATTCTTTGTTGAGCTTTAGTAATTTTCTGGTGAAGTTTTTAGGGTTTTCTATGTAGAGGATCATGTCCTCTGCAAACAGTGAGAGTTTTACTTCTTCTTTTCCAATTTGGATTCCTTTTATTTCTTTTTCTGTTCTGATTGCTGTGGCCAGTACTTCCCAAACTATGTTGAATAGTAGTGGTGAGAGTGAGCACCCTTGTCTTGTTCCTGACTTTAGAGGAAATGCTTTCAATTTTTCACCATTGATGATAAAGTTTGTGGTGGGTTTGTCATATATAGCTTTCTTATGTTGAGTTATGTTCCTTCTAGTCCTGCTTTCTGGAGAGTTTTTATCATAAATGGATTTTGAATTTTGCAAAGGCTTTCTCTGCGTCTATTGAGATAATCATATGGCTTTTATTTTTCAATTTGTTAATGTGGTGTATTGCTGGGAGCCAGTGTGAGGAACTCTGCCCATGGCAAAGGTCATGAGGAAGGAGGCTCGGCATACGCAGAGGCAGGATCGAGCCTCAGGAGACCCCCTGTTCCCGAGTATCTACCCCCAAAACCAGAGTCTGCCTACTTTACTGCTTTATGTTCTCACCTATACCTCTGACTTTATGGGGGGCTATCCCCCCCACCACCTCTCTCTGAGAAGGAGTTAACTTAGAGCTCCAGTCAATAAATTTTTGGGCATGAGAAGAGTGTTTCATTTCACAAACTTCTCTGAAAGTTCTCTAGCCTACCTGACAGGCTCGTCCAGCCACATGTGATTGTTCACAGCCTCCCAACCGTGAGAGGCACGAGATACTTTAAACTTTCCAAATACAGATTCTTTGGAGAAGTTAGAAAATTATTAGTATAGTATTAGTGGGTTGGTTAGAAATTGTACTGGTGAAGAGTTTTTCATTTATTGGGCCAATTTTTGCTGTTAAATCCCCTACCCTTATACAAATATATAACTAGCATATAGGAGAAATAAGTATTAACCTTTAAGATTAATCATGTTAAACCTTAAGCTAAGTAAATTCCTTTCTTAATTGTAACCCACTAAGCCCTCACCCTATAGGAATGCTACTTTATCTGGTACCTTCGGATGGGTGGCATCTGGTTTAAGAAAAATCACCCCTGGAAAAAAATAAAATAAGTTTTCTGGTTGACTGACCGTTATCAGAAAAAAAGGGGTCATAAAATGTCAGCAGGCCTTATGCCAGAAGATGATGTAAATCCCTTAAGACCTTTGTATACATCTGTATAAAGCACCTGATTTTGATAAGGGTCACGTCTGCTGACCCTGCATGACTTTGTATTCTATCTCTACGTATAACAAAAAGTATATAAACAAATCAGAAAAATAAAGAAAACAGATCAGTTCCTGGTAAGACTGATTCCACCGTGTGGTTTCTTCTCGTTCTCTTCTTCTCTGGCTGAATTCCCATCTGGAGTGTGGATGCTCACCAAGCCTGGTAATTATGCCTGGGGCTTCTAAGATCTGACTGGGGAGGCCTCAGCATCTCCTCTCCTTCAGGAGAACAGAAAGACACCTGTGGCCTACGTAGGTGGTGCAAACCTCTTGTCTTGAGGTTTTATTGGTATTCCACGTAAATCAAGTTATTCAACCCCTTTTCTCTACTAATTTTCCTACTACACTATTCTTTCCTAATTTCTCTTTATATTTCTAATTAAATAGCTCTTTCCTAGGATGCCGACTCTGCCTCCCCTTCGAATTACCCTGGATTCACCGGGGCTGGACCGTGGCAGTGTATTACATTGATTGATTTGCGGATGTTGAAGAATCCTTGCATCCCTGGGATAAAGCCCACTTGGTCATGATGTATGTTCTTTTTAACATCTTTTTGGATTCTGATTGCTAGAATTTTGTTAAGGATTTTTGCATCATTTTCATCAGTGATATTGGCCTGTAGTTTTCTTTTTTGTCGCATCTTTGTCAGGGGTTGATATTAAGGTAATTTTGGCCACATAGAATGAGTTTGTAAGTTTACTTTTGTCTGCAATTTTCTGGAAGAGCTTGCGTAGGGTAGGTGTTAGCTCTTCTCTAAATTTTTGGTATAATTCAGCTATGAAACCGTCTGGTCCTGAGCTTTTGTTTGCTGGAAGATTTCTTATTGCAGTTTCAATTTCTGTGCTTGTGATGGGTCTGCTAAGATTTTCTATTTCTTCTTGGTTCAGTTTTAGAAAGTTGTACTTTTCTAAGAATTTGTCCATTTCTTCCACATTGTCCATTTTATTGGCATGTAATTGCTGATAGTAGTCTCTTATGATCCTTTGTATTTCTGTGTTATCTGTTGTAATCTCTCCATTTTCATTTCTAGTTTTATTGATTTGATTTTTGTTCCTGTTTCTCGATGAATCTGGCTAATGGTTTTTCAATTTTATTTATCCTCTCAAAGAATCAGCTTTTGGCTTTGTTGATTTTTGCTATGGTCTCTTTTGTTTCTTTTGCATTTACTTCTGTCTGAATTTTAAAGATTTCTTTCCTTCTACTAACACTGGGGTTCTTCATTTCTTCCTTTCCTAGTTGCTTTAGATGTAGAATTAGGTTATTTATTTGACTTGTTTCTTGAGGTATGCCTGTATTGCTATTAACTTTCCCCTTAGCACTGCTTTTACAGTGTCCCACAGGTTTTGGGTTGTTTTGTTTTCATTTTCATTCGTTTCTATGCATATTTTGATTTTGTTTTCTTCTGTGACTTATTGGTTATTCATCACCGTGTTGTTTTGCTTCCATATGTTGGAATTTTAAATAGTTTTCCGCCTGTAATTGAGATCTAATTTTACTTCATTGTGGTCAGAAAAGAAGCTTGGAAGGATTTCACTTCTTTTTTTTTTTTGAATTTACCAAGGCTAGATTTATGTCCCAGGATGTGATCTATCTTGGAGAAGCTTCCATGTCCACTTGAGAAAAAGGTGAAGTTCATTGTTTGGGGGTGAAATGTCCCATAGATATCAATTAGGTCTAACAGTTCTATTGTATCATTAAAAGTTTGTGTTTCCTTGTTAATTTTCTGTTTAGTTGATCTAGCCATGGGTGTGAGTGGAGTATTAAAGTCTCCCACTATTATTGTGTGCCAGAGTCCAGCTCCAGCAGCCAGGGAATCAGCCTGAACTGGTGAGCAGTGTCAGCAGGCGATAATGTAGCCTCTGACTCAAAGTACAGAACTGCATGTTTATTTCAAGCTTCAGGTTTTCTTTTATACTTTGACCAAAGCATTACATCAGAGGTTTGATAGTTTTTGTTTCCCCCACCCAGATTTATTGTCTCCAGAAATCATTGTTGTCCTACAAACAGAATTCCTGCTTCAGCAACTCTCTCAGAATCCACTTTACTATCTATCATCTACTTAACTTGTGATTACATTGTAACTCATGCCACATTCGTCAGTTTATTTCATATCTTTCTAAATTCTGTTTGCCCCTAGCATCTTAAGATCATTATATCCTAAAAAGGCTTCTAGCTATTCTTAATTATTCCTAAACCCTAAACTCAGCAAAGGTCTTTAGCCATAAATATTTCCCTCACAAACAGGTCTCAGAAAACAATCCTTCCCATCGCCTCAAGCTGCGGCCAATGGGCTCATCCTGGAACATTCTTTGTAAAGATCCTTGAGCAAATGTCAATGGTTACTTTATAGATTATTTTCTGGGCACAACTGCAGAAGGCTTTGTGCTTTCTCATGTTTCTCTCAAGGAAAATAAGCTCCTTAACATTCTTTCCAGTCAAGGAAGAAAGGAAAGAGCAAATCAGAATCACAAGACCTAAATCCTTCATCCTGTTTCCGTGCCTGCGGAATAGGAGAGGGCGTTGGGCCCATGCCTCCATTTTGTCAGTAATGCCTAATGCGGCTCCTGACAATTGTGTTATTGTTAATTTCCCCTTTCATACTTGTTAGCATTTGTCTTACATATTGTGGTGCTCCTATGTTGGGTGCCTTTATATTTATAATTGTTATATCTTCTTCTTGGATTGATATTTTGATCATTATGTAGTGTCCTTCTTTGTCTCTTTTCACAGCCTTTGTTTTAAAGTGTATTTTATCTGATATGAGTATTGCTACTCCTGCTTTCTTTTGGCCTCTATTTGCATGGAATATCTTTTTCCAGCCCTTCACTTTCAGTCTGTATGTGTCCCTTGTTTCAAAGTGGTTCTCTTGTAGACAATATATACAGGGGTCTTGTTTTTGTATCCATTCAGCCAGTCTTTGCCTTTTGTTTGACGCATTCAACCCATTTACATTTAAGGTAATTATTGATAAGTATGAACCTGTTGCCATTTACTTTATTGTTTTGGTTTGAGTTTCTACACCCTTTCTATGTTTCCTGTCTAGACAAGATTGTTAGCATTTGTTGGAGTCAATATATTTGTTAGTCAATGCTAACAAGATTGTTAGCATTGGTTTGGTGGTGCTGAATTCTCTCAGCTTTTGCTTGTCTGTAAAGCTTTTGATTTCTCCTTCATATTTGAATGAGATCCTTGCTGGGTATAGTAATCTGGACGGTAGGGTTTTTTCTTTCATCACTTTAAGTATGTCTTGCCACTCCCTCATGGCCTAAAGAGTTTCTATTGAAAAATCAGCTGTTTTCCTTATGGGAATCCACTTGTGTGCTATATGTTGTTTTTCCCTTGCTGCTTTCAGTATTTGTTCTTTGTGTTTGATCTTCGTTAATTTGATTAATATGTGTCTTGAGGTGTTTGGCCTTGGGTTTATCCTGTTTGGGACTCTCTGGACTTCTTGGACTTGCGTGATTATTTCTTCCCCCATTTAGGGAAGTTTTCAACTATTATCTCCAGTATTTTCTCAAGGTCTTTCTTTTTGTCTTCTTCTTCTGGGACTCCTATGATTCTGATGTTGGGGCATTTAGCATTGTCCCAGAGGTCTCTGAGATTGTCCTCATTTCTTTTAATTCGCTTTTGTTTTTCCTCTCTATTTCATTGATTTCTATCATTCTTCTATATTCTACCTCACTTATCCTATCTTCTGCTTCTGTTATTCTACTGTTGGTTCCCTCCAGAGTGTTTTTGATCTAATTTATTGCATTATTCAGTATATATTGACTCTTTTTTATTTCTTCTATGTCCTTGTTAAACCTTTCTTGCATCTTCTCAATCCTTGTCTCCAGGCTATTTATCTATATTTCCTTATTGATTTCAAGATTTTGGATCATTTTCACTATCATTATTTGGAATTCTTTAGCAGGTAGATTCCCTATCTCTTCCTCTTTTGTTTGGTTTGGTGGACATTTATTCTCTTCCTTTACCTGCTGGGTATTTCCCTGCCTCTTCTTCTTGTTTATATTGCTGTGTTTGTGGTTGCCTTTCTGTATTCTGGCAGTTTGTGGAGTTCTCTTTAGTGTGGAGTTTCCTCACTGTGGGTGGGTTTGGACGGGTGGTTTGTCAACGTTTCCTGGTTAAGCAAGCTTGTGTCAGTTTTCTTGTGGGTGGAGATGGATTTCTTCCCTCTGTAGTGCAATGAACTGTCCAGTAATGATTTATGAGTTTTCCATGGGTTTGGAGTGACTTTGGGCAGCCTGTATATTGAAGCTCAGGGCTATGTTCCTGTGTTGCTGGAGAATTTTCATGGTATGTCTTTCTCTTGAAATTGTTGGCCCTTGAGTGGTGCTTGGTTACAGTGTAGGTATGGAGGCATTTGATGAGTTCTTATCGATCAGTGTTCCCTGGAGTCAGGAGTTCTCTAGTGTTCTCAGGATTTGGAGTTAAGCCCCTGCCTCTGGGTTTCAGTTTTTATTCTTACAATAGCATCAAGACTGCTCCATCTACACATCACCAATGATAAAACGTCTAGGTTAAATATGAAAAGTTTGTCCACAGTGAGGACATCCAGAGAGGTTCACAGAGTTACACGGAGAAGAGAAGAGGGAGGAAGGGAGGTAGAGGTGACCAGGAGTAGAAGAGGGGGAATCAAAAGAGGAGAGAGAAAGCTAGCCAGTAATCACTTCCTTATGTGCTCTACACAGCCTGGGTCCCTCAGAGATGTTCACATATTTTCACAGATAAGAGAAGAGAGAGGGTGGAGATAGAGGTGACCAGGAGGAGAAGAGGGGGAATCAAAAGTGGAGAGAGCAAGTTGGTCAGTAATCCCTTCACTATCTGCTCTCCACAATCTGGATCCTTCAGAGATGCTCACAGAGTTCCACAGAGAAGAGAAGAAGGAGACAGAGGTGGCCAGGGGGGATAAAGGGGGGAATCAAAAGGAGAGAGACAGATCCAGCCAGTAATCAGTTCTCTAAGTGTTCTCAGCAGTTCAGAACACACGAAGAGATTCACAGAGTTGAGTAGAGAAGAGAAGGGGTAGGGAGGAGATAGAGGTGACCTGGTGGAGAAAAAGGAGATCCAAAGCAGGAGAGAGCAATCAGGCCAGTGATCTCCCACCCAAGTAAAAATAGTTACTGAATATTGGGTTCTTAAAGGTACAAAATTAAAAACAAATACCCAAAAGCAAAGGTTAAAAATCTAGAGTAGAGGTTGGATTCTCAAAAATACAATATTAAATTAAAAAAAAAACACAAAAATTATAACATATATATATATATATATATATATATATATATATATATGAGGTTTGCATAAAGAAACAGGATCTTCTTTTTTTTTTTTTCAAAGTAATAGTAGGTTATAAAAATGAAATTTAAAGGAGTAGTAGAGGACTCAAAAATTTTAAAAATTAAATTTAAAGAATGAAAATAGTAAAAATATATCTAGGACTTTCTCTGGTGTTGTGGACAGTGTGGAATCAGTTCACTTTCAGATAGTTCCTTGATCCAGCTTATGCTTCTCAAGATCTATAGGCCCCTTCCTATGTAGTCAGTGCTAACTGCAAGGTTTTAATCTTTTGCATCTGTCACTGCCAGGGTGGTTCCCTCTGTTTTAGCTTCTTCTGTTTGCTGGTCTCTTCAGTGTTTAATTTCTGCCCTGACCAAAGCAGCTGGTGGTGGACATTTTTTTTAGGCTCACTTGCTCACTCGGGATGTGGGGAGGGAGGAATACTGCAAGCAAATATCACTGGTGTGTGTGGGGAGTGCTCCCAGTGTCTCAGGTACACTGGGTTTGCCCATGCTCACGGCGTGTGTGCTTTCCCAGTCTATACTGTTCAGGCTCTTGGTTACTCTGCCAGGAACTGTCTGGGTGCATGGGTTGCACACACTTCCCA
Source organism: Cephalophus harveyi (assembly GCA_006410635.1). NCBI lineage: Eukaryota > Metazoa > Chordata > Mammalia > Artiodactyla > Bovidae > Cephalophus > Cephalophus harveyi. The sequence continues at coordinate 97,263 of SJYT01031541.1, read as the reverse complement.
GGTCTAAGCCGCTCAGGTTCAGGTACTTGGGTATTCCTTCAAGGCACAGACTCAGTTGGGCCTGCATTTTGTGCCCTTCGCAGCTCCAAGTCACTCAGGTGACCAGGTGTTTGGGGAGCATGGTCACTCCTACTTATTGCCTCTTCTGTCCCTGCTGTTCAGTTTTCTGGGTGTACAACCAGCACACCTCAGGAGCATATTGACCATCCAGAATGCCAAGAAGACTTGGTTAGCAATGAACCCTGCTTGCAGTTAGGTAGATGATACCTCTCAGGGGCCATGATTGCCCCCTTCCGGCTCTGGCAGCCCTCACTCTCCTGTTCCTGGCAGGGGATGTGCCAGTCCACAGCCGGCTACCTCTGCTCACTCCTTTGACTGTGAGCAGGCTGGGAGGTATCTTAGTTTAGGGCTTTTTGCTGGGGTAGCTATCCCAGGGTCTGGTTTGTTATCTCAAGTTAGTTCCCTCAGATTGCCCTCAGGGCATTTAGGCCGGGTCCTTACTCTAAGCAATCCAGCCCGCACCTCCCTGCCCAGTCCCTGCTTGCTAGTGGCGGATGCGGGCGTCTGCACTGCTTCTCTGCTTGGAGTTACCGTTGGGCATGCAATCTGTGTGTTTAAATTATTTATTTATTTTTCCTCCCACTTATGTTGCCCTCTGAGCTTCCAAGGCTCACCACAGTGACAGTGTTTCCTGGTGTTTGGAAGCTTCTCTATTTTTTTAAGACTCCCTTCCTGAGATGGATCTTCATCCTTACCTATTTTGTCTTTCTTTTTATCTGTTACATTTTTCCTACCTCCTTTCAAAGACAATGGGCTGCTTTTCTGGGTGCCTGATGTCCTCTGCCTGCATTCAGAAATAGTTTTGTGGAATTTACTCAGCGTTCAAATGTTCTTTTGAAGAATCTGTTGGGGAGAAAGTGTTCTCCCTGTCATATTCCTCCACCATCTTAGGACTGCCCCTGAAATTACTCATAATTCCCATGAGATCAATAAGGCCCTGAAGACGATATAGCCTTTCTAGTGGGGAATAGTAAACCTGGTCTAAAGGCTGGTTTCATCTCAGCTTAAAAAACTTTACAGCAAGCCTTCAAAAAAATGCAATTGTTTCCAAGAAATTAACAGTGTTTGCAAACAGTGAAAGGAATAATTTTTAAAAAATTAAAAAACATCCAGCATCCAAAGGTAAAGTGACCACATCCACAATCCAATTTAAAATTTCCATATAAATTGTGAAAATATTTGTCCTAGTTTCATCTCAATATTGTAAGGTAATTATCCTCTGATTAAGATAAATAAATAAATTTAAAAAGAAAAAAATCCAGATGCATAAAGAAGCAAGAAAATATCCATAATGAGGGCAAAATCAATTTGTAAAATTACAAGTAAAATATATATTACATAATTAGCAGAGAAGGACATTAAAATGCTTACTACATCAATAATCCTTATATTAATGAAGCTGAAGAATATTGAGTAGTTAAATAGAGACATGTAAAATAGAAATGCAAAACTGTGGGGAAAAATTAATTGTGCATCAGAGAGCTTTGAAGTAACTTTAAGAGTGCCAAAACATTTGTAAATGGAATCACACAGGAAGTGAAAGACAGAAGAATAGATCAAAGAACTTCATAATTACTGGTTGAAAAATTTCCAGCTATGATGAAAGCTTTAAAGCCGTTAACACAGAAGCTCATTTAACTCAAGGACAAGAAATATGACAACTCTACAAAGGCACATCATAATTCATGGATTAAGACAATCAACCAAAGAAATGTAACCAGAAGGAAAAACAGACACAGTAGAAGAAAAAAATAGGGATGACAGCAGATTAGGCAAATGAAACAATGTTACCCAAGGTACACTGGCACCACATCTTAACTGCTGAGAGAAATATAATTGACTCAGAATTCTATACCCAAGAGAAATACATATCAAAAACAAGATAGAATACTTTCTCAGACAGACAACAGCTACAAGATTACATCCCCACCAACAGACAAATGTAACAAATGTTTTTTAAAAGGTCTCAAGTCAGAAGGAATTTAAAACAAGTGAAAATCTGGATCTACAGGGGGAATGAACAGTACCCCAAATGATAAACATGTAATATGTATTAAAAGGTAAATATAGGGACCTCCTTGGTGGTCCAGTGGTTAAGGATCTGCTTTGTAATGCAAAGTATTTGCAAATGGCAACGGTATGTTCTTTTGCCAGAGAACTAAGATGCCACATGCCACTGAGCAACTAAGCCTGCATGTCTCAAATAGAGTGTACATGCTTCAAGTACTGAGCTTGGGCTCCTCAAATAGAGGGTCCCTACCACAAGGAAGATCTTTCATGCCACACTAAGACCCAGTACAGAAAAACAAATGATAAATGAATAAATAATTTAATAATTATCATTAATAATGATAGACTGGCAAGTTAAAGATGCATACCATGGATCTTAAAACTACTTTAAAAAAGTTACAGTGAATAAAATGACAAAGGATATAAAAGGGAATCCAAAATCCTACTCAGTCACAAAGAAGTCAGGGATAAAAAGAAACATGGGAAGAAACACCATGGGACAAACTGAAGATAAAGAGCAAGATAATAGAGTTAAACCCAACTAGAGTTAACGCCTCAGATGTAAACCCAGACTGACGATGTACCCCAGGCCCCAGATAACAGCAGATCACCATACACTGCACTGTGCAGCCGAAACAGAGCCTGCCAGGCTCCAGAGCTCCATATGCCTGGACACAAAACAGACCCAAAAGTTTATAAGGAAGAATTACTTAGAAGACTTCAATCATACAAAGTACATCCTCTGTTTATAACGAAATGGCATTAGAAATCAATGTTCACTGGACAGAAGAAGTATAAGGCGCTAGCATAGCATGGAAATTCCCACTTTTACAACTCTAATTCTGCCCAGGAAGGAGCAGATAAATTACAGGACTTACATCCCTTCAATACTAGACATACTTGACATACATAGACAATGAGGTGAGGTGAGGTGAAGTCGCTCAGTCGTGTCCGACTCTTTGCGACCCCGTGAACTGTAACCTACTAGGCTTCTCCGCCCATGGGATTCTCCAGGCAAGAATACTAGAGTGGATTGCCATTTCCTTCTCCAGGGGATCTTCCCGACCCAGGGATCGAACCTGGGTCTCCCGCATCAGAGGCAGACGCTTTAACCTCTGAGCCACCAGACATAAATGTTTGATTTTCACGGTTCAGTCTCTCTTGTTCATTCTGGGCAACAGGGACTGCTCTGTAAACCACAGCACAATCACTACCCACAAAGTCGGATGATATTTGCCGAATCTTTCACAAAAACCAGTGAAAACTTGTTTCCTCCTATTTTGCACTCTTGGCTCTTTTCAACCAACCACAGCTCTTGTCCTACCTCCTGGGGTCCTGGTCCTCTATCACTTGCAACCATGTTCCCATACACCAGGCCTCAATTACACCCAAAGAAATTCTTATTCAGAGTGGCCATAATACATGCAAAAAGGGAAAAAACAGGCAGCTCCTTACTCTCCTCTCTTGTTCCTTCACTACATACATTCACTGAAAACCTGTGTAGCAAGTTTGTTACATACAAACTTCAAAGTTGAAAACTTTCAGACATGTAAAAGTGCATTTGCATGTGCAACCACATCAGTTAACTCACACACTGACACACATTGTCATGGGTGCATCCAAGACAAGTGGGTGTGCATTTGTGTACTTTACTATACAGACTGTATGGAGTACAATAGTGCAGGACTTTTATTTCAAGCCTATGCTGTCTGAAAGAAAGCATAAATGCAGTGGTAATGGAGATGCTACTACTATTCTATTTTTAAAGGTGTGCTTAGTTGCTCAGCTATGTCTGAATTTTCAGCATATGGACTGCAGTATGCCAGGCTCTTCTTGCCATGAGGATTCTCCAGACAAAAATACTGGAGTGGGTTGCCATGCCATATCCAGGTATGCAAGATTTAAAATGGTTTTTTTTTTGTGTGTGTGTATGTGTGTGTGTGTGTGAAAAGTATTATTTGTGTGAAAAGTATCATAAAGCTATTAAACTACAATAATATATAGCTAGTTGTCTTAGTTGGCTACCTAAGTAACTTTGCTGGATTTATGAAGAAACTGGGATTTTTGAACCTCTCTTTCAAATGTAACTTGTTCATATACAGGGGACTTACTGTTCTGCTAAAATCTGTGGATCCAAAAGTGAATGCATGCCCTCTAGGTCAAAGGAAGTCACATTCTTGGTTGGGATTTTAGAGGAAACGTGAGATCTCCATAATTCTAGCCATTTCAGTCTTTTCAAAAGACCTTGATCAAGACAAACAAATACTAAAGTAGAAATAGTCATTGTGTTTCCACCCACTTCTAAAAAGTGTTTCTAAGATTTCAGTACTGAATCTTATAATGCTGGTGGACTATGGGAGAAGTGATGTGAACAGAAATAAGGAAGGTGAACAGGTAGGTCAGAATGTGAGATAACAAAGACAAGATATTTAGAAGCTGAAGAATTGGGAAAAATTTGGGACCTGAGTTGAAAAATTTGTTTTCAAAACAAATTGCGTCATGCAGTAATCCTCACTTAATCCCTTAGAAGATTTCTACTGACCAGTCTGCCTCTATTTTCTGGAGCACAGTTCAGATCCCTCTAGCTGTTTTTCATTTCTGCTCCTTTCTCCTGGCTTACACACTGTGGCCAGCTGTTCAGCCTATTCCATTCTTTTTTTGTTGCTGTTCTTTAAGGCAGGTGCTGCAGGCTACCTACAAAATGATCTATTCTCTGCTTCTCTTTAAAAACTGAAAATAGTTTGTTATATAGCCATGCGCCCAGTAGCTACAGGACTGCACTTCCTATGCACCTGTGCTCTTAGCCATGACTGGTGACTTAGAGATGCAAGCAGATCTGTAAGAGGGATTTCTTGGAAGACTGCATTCAGGGAGCTGATTTAGCTGAGAGATGGGACTCTTCCTTTCCCTACTTTCTTCCTAACTGTTGTCTGGATTTTAGTTGTGATGGCTGGAACTCCTGCAGTTATATTGGACAATCATATAACCTTGGAGATGGATACCACTCAAGCTCTGGCTGGTCAACCTCCAACTTTTTTTCAGAGGGAGAGAAAAATCAAGTTTATCTTGCTAAAGTTATAGTTGTTTTAGTTTTTTGCAATGTGCATCCAAACTTAATCCTGATACTACTATGTGTTTAATATGATATAGACTTATTATTTTGTTTGGTTTAGGAAATATATTTATATTTTACATTTCTTTAATTTTTTATTTTACAAATTGATTCATCAACCATTATACCTAAGTTGTATAAATGCAATATTATGATTATAAGCATGCTTTCCTTTAGATTTTGAATTTTTATACTTTCTTATCCTCTTTCCATTCTTGATTTCTCCATATTTGTACAGCCTGGGCCATGTCCTTTCTTATAACCTCATGCATATCCATATCTGCAGGCTAAAACAGACTGAGAGCTGTGTAGGGAGAACCAAAGAAGAATGAATTACAGAAACATGAATGAAGGATGGTGGCCCTTGTTACTCATCATGAATGTTCTTCAGTAGGATCACATTCCCCTGTCCTTCTGTGTGCCCACCATCCCCAGGTTTTCCATGACCATGGAAGATACTCTGGCCAGTGGAATTTGAGTAGAGTTGACATGTCACTTCCAAATGGAAGTATTAGTTTCTGTCCCACTAGCTGGAATGCAGATATAATGACAGCAGCTTGAGTAGCCATGTTAGACAAAAGGTAAGTAGCACAGGTGGAAGATGTGACAAGAAAAAGTGGGCCCTCATTTCTGTGAAGAGGCCTGCACTAACATTATATGACAGAGAATTGAAATTATATTTAAGACAATGTTATTTAGTTTTTGATTACAGTAATTGAACCTGTAACCTAACACTCATAATAGAAAAACTGATCTTTGTGTTAGCCTTGTTTTGACATTAGGGTCTGAATGAGACAATATCTATTGGCATATACTTAGAATTGACTCAAGTGACAGCCCTGCCCTCTGGAAGCTTTGCTCTAGTGTGGGATTCAGAAACTGAACCAAGAACAAAACTACATGGCAAGAGAGATTCACGACCCTGTAAGAACCCTTGGGAAGGGAAATTCAATCAGTTCTGATCTCAGGAGGTGGCTTGAAGCAGGGACAATCCTCTATCAGTCTCCTCATAAATAGGCCATGGTGCCAAGTTTCATGTAAAAGTGATTTATTTCAAATTCCTTCCAGAGTGTTTTCTCTTTTGATCCAGTGCTTAAGATGTGCATTTGAGACTTGGTTTGGGAAGATTTCAAATGCTCCAGGGCAACTAAGCTGGTGACCCACAGCTACTGAGCCTGAGTGACCTAGAGCCTGTCATGTATATAAAAAGAAGCACAGGATTGAAAAGCCAGTGCACTGCAATTACAGAGTAGCTCCTGCTCACTGACAATATAGAAGTTCTGAGCAGCAATGAAGACTTGCTGCTGCTGCTGTTATTTTAGTCTTGTCTGACTCTGTGAGTCTCCATAGATGGCAGCTCACCGGGCTCCCCCATCCCTAGGATTCTCCAGGAAAGAACAGTGGAGTGGGTTGCCATTTCCTTCTCCAACACATGAAAGTGAAAAGTGAAAGTGAAGTCACTCAGTCGTGTCTGATCCTCAGAGACCCCAAGCACTGCAACCTTCCAGACTCCTCCATTCATGGGATTTTCCAAGCAAGAGTACAGGAGTGGGGTGCCATTGTCTTCTCCGCAATGAAGACCTAGTGCTGGCAAAAGAAAAAAAAAAAGGTTCTCCTAGAGAAACCAGTGAGGTCTCAAGGGAAGCAAGACATGAAAAATGATGAAACCAGTCTGGGTCTGATATCAGGCAAGTCATGGAGAGGGAAGCAAGAGCCTGTTTTCGCAGGGAACTTGGGATATAAGTTGTGCCTCAAATATGTCCCAACCCAAGGTTATGGAGCTGGGGTTTCACTCTCCCACTAGTGCCTCCCTCTCATCCTTCAACTAACACCCAGCTGATGTCTCCAAGCTCTTGTATTGGATTCTTCAAAGACAAATCAAAGGTGACACTAGAAGCAAAAGACACCAAAGCTTAGGAAAATGCAACCTCAGATAATGTCTAGATTTCTGCACCCAGTATGTCATCTCCAACATCATATCTGAAATTTTGCAAGTCTAAAGAACCCCAAGGGTCTCTACAAGTAAGCATTATTTTAAATTCAGGTTTTAATTTATATAGGATTGTAGTTGATTTGCAGCATTGCATTAATGTTAGTTGTATGGGAAATTAATTTCCTTATAAATACACATGTATCCATTGTTTCTTAGATTTTTTTCCCATGTAGGATATTGCAGGCTATTGAATAGAATTTCTGTGCTGTACAGTTGATTATCTATTAAATAAAGTAGTATACATATATTAATCTCAAACTCTCAATTTATCACTCTCCCACCTTTACACATTTGTAATTATAATTATTGTTTTGATGGAGGGAAGTGTCCTGTCACTTTTTGGATCTGTGCTTGTGAGAGTGCAGTGGCCAGGGAAAGCAAGCTGAGAGAGATTCATTTTAGATGATGCTGAATGTGGAGAAGGACCTGGCCATGCAAAAATCTGGAAGAAAAACATTCTACATGAGGGAAGTCAACCCTGCTAAGGACCAAGGTAAACAACTTTAATAAATGGCTACCCTTCCACTGCCAATCTTCCTTCCATGTTTGGAACTTGGCCCACAGATCAACCACCATGACCTCATCCCATGCTTCAGTTGTGAGCTTGCAGCAAAGAGCCATGTCAGACTTCTCAAGAAGGGAGAACCTGGGGTTATCACAAGGCTGAATATGCTCTGGATTCAGGGACTTGTCCACAAACTGGTTATCACCAGGAGCATCAGGTGCCAGGGGCACCACCAATGCCTCTGACTATCTCCATGTACTTGTTCTCAGAAGTAGAAACGCCAAGGAACCAACAGAGCAAAGAAACAAGTAATGACTCTTGTTTCATCTTGCCCCATGTGATTCCCACGGCCCTTTGACCACACTGCTGTCTGCCCAAAACTCTTTCCTCTTTTGTTTCCTCAAGGTGGCTTGTCAATATCAGCACCTGACTGTGAAGCCTGGTGGCTGGAACTCTAATCACAGTCAGCTCGGACCCAGAGATGTCCAGCCTTGTCCTGTGATTCTGTCCTTTTTCTCCAACTAGATTCATAAAGCAAAGTCCCTACAAAATATACGGGTGACTGTAATTCTCTTAAGGCCTTTGAATCTCCAAGGTCTATTTGGAGCATCAAAGAGGGAACATATCCCATTCATCCAGGCTAGTCTCAGACTCCAACCTTGCTCAGCCAGTGGTTCCCTGAGGAAACATAAGGCACATATCTAAGTTGCCAGAAGGCTGAGAAGAGAATGTTTCTTGCTGTGAATGCAGGTTCATGTTACCCAGCCACCCAAAGGTCTGTGTTATTGAATGATTGGGAGCTCTGGGGATCTGAGTTGGGTGTGAGTCTGTAACCACCTGCACGACAGCCTCCTAGGGTCACTACAGCTGGGGCTCTCCAACTGCGCCTGAAACCCAGAAGAAACAGCTCTGAATATTGCATTGCTGCTGCTACATGAAGGCAGGTCTGCTGATAAAATCGGAAGCAGACTTGAGGGGCAACGGGAAAGAAACTTCCACTCTGGTGCTTGCAGACATCTGAGAGCTACCCAGCAGTGAATGCAATGGAGTTTTCCCTCATCTTTCCCTTCCTGGAAGTCTCCTAGCCTGGGAACCGGAGTTCCTGGGTCCCAAGTCTTCACTAACTTACCTACAGCTAAGATGAGTCACACACCCCAGGGTTCAGTTTCCCATTTTTTGGATGAGGGAGTCTGGACATGCTCCAGAACACTTGTTCCAGAATGAGGCTCAATGTCAATCAGTGGACAAGTGGCTCAGAGGTGGCTGTTGCTGAGGATGATGGGGTTGCCTCTGGTGGGCAGGGGAATGTAACTGTCTGGTGATGTTCATGGGTCTTGGTCTCAGGACTGAGAGTGGTAGAGCACTTGGCACACAGCTGCTGTGATGCCGTGGACCTTAGAGGCCTTGCCCACTGGAACGTACCATCATTTGGGTTCTATGAGATGAGATCAGGTAGTTATAAGTCAAAAGTTACCATTGGGGAAGCATGTAGATTCCTCAGCAGAAACCCAAATTAGGCTGATGAATCATCTCTCCAAAAAAATCCTGGGAACTAGATGTGCCAGGACTCTTAGACAAATTTTGTAGTATTTTAAATATTTTTTAAAGTAGGTCATCTCTTGGATGACCTGCCATTTGGTCTCTGGCTTGGGATGATACCCACAGTTAGAGTAGAATCAAAGGGCCTCTGGGAGATGCTGTCCCTCTCCCTTTGACTCATTAGGAGTGAGTAAAGCTCTCTCCCCTCCACATCTGGAGAAGGTATTCCAGCAGGAATAACATGACCTCCAAGTTTTCCTGGAAGACTCAAGAAGGTCTGACTCTCAGGTAGGCACTATTATTTTCCCAGTGATTCTTCCTTCCCTCATGGGTCATGTGCATGCTGCCCACCTCCTGGTTACTGGGTTCTGAACTCCTCTGCCCTTCAATTGTAGATATCTAGGGAGTCCCAGTTGTGGCTCCCTCCCTACCCAGGCCCAATCCCTCACCTGCAGATCGCACTAAAGAAGGGAAAACCAAGAGGGGTCTTTCCAGTTCATTTTTCCTAAAAATGTCCACATTCCTTCTGCTTCCAGACCCTGTCCTGTCATCAACATCTCCAGCTAGAAGACTGAACTTATGAGAGGAATGGAGATGCAGATTTGGGATGGGGGTGGTAAGAGTGTTAGCTGTGGGGGACAGTTTTCAGATGACAAGAGATGAGTTGGAGTAAGGAGCATGTGGTCCTCCAACCACTCATTCATTTGGGACCTGCCTAAATCTGTATTCTTGGGCTCCTCAGGGTATCATTAAGAAAGAACCTTCAAAATGGGCTTTCCATAAACCTCTTACTGCAAAAAATTTCAAACATGACAAATATAAGAAAGAATAGTGTCATGAACCCTATATTTCATCATTCAGCATCAATAACTACAAAACTAACCTCTTAGTCCCACAGGTTGTCATAGACTGGAGACTATGCAACATCAAGGTGGTGGCCAATTGAGTTCCCTGTGAAGACATTTTTGACTTGCATCATTCTTTCTCTTCTTGCTATGTTCTCACATGTGGTGGCTGAAGGGAAGGAAGAAGAGGGAGAATAAGAGAGAAAAAGAAGGAGAGGCTAATCCCATCATGAGGGACCACCATCAAAACCCCATGTCAACCTGGGTACCTCCCAAAGGCCCTACTTCCTAATACCATCACATTGGGAGTCAAGGGTGGACACAATTCAATCCATACCAGCTATGCATAGCATAGCAGCTATCTGTTTTTACATCAAGACAAACCATCATTTCATTTTCTCTGCTTTAACACTGACTCATTTTCCCTAAAGTATTTTAGGGACAAGATGAACATTTCACCAAATCTACATAATGAGTATTTGTGGTAGAATGATACGATGTGAAAAAAATGCTCTTTTTTCCCCCAAAAAATGAACATTTTATTTACAGTCCATGTACAAATGTCCCTGATGCTCAAAAAGCAGATGTCTTTTCACAGTTTATTGAAAGAATGTAGTCATATGTTGCGCTTGGTTGTTCTCCTTTAGGACAAAATAACTGTTCCTCTCCCAATTTTAATGCTATTCATCTGTTCAGAAACAGGGAGGAAGCAGGGTGGCTTGTCTTACAGAATGTCCCACTATTGGTTTTAGAGCAGGAGTCCACAATACCAGCACAGTGGGTCAGGACAAATACCAGTCCTTGGTCTATTAGGAACCAGACTTCCACAGCAGGTGAGCTTCAGGCCAGTGAGTGAGGCTTCATCTGTATTACAGCTGCTCCCCTTCACTCTCTCATCACCCCCAGAAGGGACAGTCTAGCTAGTTTTCCTGGAACTGTTTGTAGTTACATAACCTATGTTTATGGATGAGAGGATGAGATGGCTGAATGGAATCACTGACTTGATGGACGTGAGTCTGAGTGAACTTCGGGAATTGGTGATGGACAAGGAGGCCTGGAGTGCCGCGATTCATGGGGTCTCAAAGAGTCGGACACGACTGAGTGAATGAACTGAACTGAACCTATGCTTAATAGAAACAAAAATAGCTTAAATATTGATGATTATTTTCCTTTCTCAGTGCTCAGAATGGTGAGTTGGTGTCCTAGCAGTCTATCACACTGACAAATTAGATGTTGCCTATTAACATTTGGACACATTCAGCCAGCTTAAATTTCAATATTAAAAACCTAAGATCATGGGATCCAGCCTCATCCTTTATGGCAAATAGAAGGAAAAAAGGTGGAAGCAATGACAGATTTCTTCATCTTAGCTTCTAAAACCATTGTAAATGATGCCTGCAGCCATGAAATCAGAAGACATTAGCTTCTTGGCAGGAAAACTATGAGAAAGATAAACAGTGTGTTGAGAAGCAGGAACATCATTCTGCCCAGCAAACTGGTAGATGTTTGGCCTTTTCATTTGGATTCCTAAACATTCTGTCTAGTCCCCACTGGTCTTTGAAGTCCCTCAGTTTTCTTGTCCTTCATGACTCCCAAGATTATCTTGTGCATTTCTTTACCCAGTCCAGAAATCAGCTATCTCTTTAAGATTATCTAATGGGAAATGTATTTAGAAGCTACATGTTAGATCTCAGGATAGTCACTGTCATCAAGTTGTCACTGCTTTTAGGCTTTACAGTGGTCAGAGGAGGAAGTACACATTTTCCTTAAAATTAAAATAAAAAGGAATATAATTAGTTGGTAGAAACTTATGCTTTCTGTTCAAGATTTAAGATAGCAGGGTTTGAATTAAACTTCTTTATGTTATGTGTGAACCTCTTTTTCTAGCCACTGAAAGGCTTACTTCAAAACATTAGTTTTAATTATCATTTTGCTTTTACCTGATAACAGGATACGATTCTGTCACAATAACAGAAACAATATGAAAACAATAAGTTGTTGATTTTTGCTCGCCTCAGCTGCGATGGCAGTGCAGGTTCATGACAGCTACAACGGCAGTGTAGAAGCATGACAGAGAGGAACTACCCCACATTGAAATCAAAGGCATCAACCAAGAGGACCCTACTTCCAAGTAAGGAGTAGTGGCTGTGCTTTGCTGGAGAGCAGTGAAGTGATACCCCACGTTAAAGGTAAGAGAAACCCAAGTAAGATGGTAGACACTGAGAGAGGGCATCAGAGGGCAGACAGACTGAAACCACATTCACAGACAACTAGCCAATCTGTCACACAGACCACAGCCTTGCCTAACTCAATGAAACTAAGCCATGCCGTGTGGGGCCACCCTAGATGGTTGGGTCATGGTGGAGAGGTCTGACAGAATGTAGTCCACTGGAGAAGGGAATGGCAAACCACTTCAGTATTCTTGCCTTGAGAACCCCATGAACAGTATGATAAGGCAAAAAGATAGGACACTGAAAGATGAACTCCCCAGGTCGGTAGGTGTCCAATATGCTACTGGAGATCAGTGGAGAAATTACTCCAGAAAGAATGAAGGGATGGAATCAAAGCAAAGACAACACCCATCTGTGGGTGGGACTGGTGATAGAAGCAAGATTTGATGCTGTAGAGAGCAATATTGCATAGGAACCTGGATTGTTAGGTCCATGAATCAAGGCAGACTGGAAGTGGTCAAACAGTCGATGACAAGAGTGAACATAGTCATTGTAGGAATCAGCAAACTAAGATGGACTGGAATGGGTGAATTTAACTCAGATGACCATTATATCTACTACTGTTGACAGGAATCCCTTAGAAGAAATGGAGTAGACATCATAGTCAACAAAAGAGTCTAAAATGCAGTACTTGGATGCAATCTCAAAAATGACAATATGATCTCTATTCGTTTCCAAGGCGAACCATTCAATATCACGGTAATCCAAATCTAGGCCCCAAACAGTAAACCTGAAGAAACTGAAGTTGGACAGTTCTATGAAGACCTACAAGACCTTCTAGAACTAACACCCAAAAAAGGTATCATTCTCATTGTAGGGGACTGGAATGCAAAAGTAAAAGTCAAGAAATACCAGGAGTAACACACAGAGTATACAATGAAGCAGGGCAAAAGCTTTCTGCCAAGAGAATGCACTGGTCATAGCAAATACCCTCTTCCAACAACACAAGAGAAGACTCTACACATGGACATCACCAGATGGTTGGCACCAAAATCATATTGCTTATATTCTTTGCAGCCAAAGATGGAGAAGCTCTATACAGTCAGCAAAAACAAGACTGGGAACTGATGGTGGCTCAGATCATGAACTCCTTATTGGCAAATTCAGACTGAAATTGAAGAAAGTGGAGAAAAGCACTAGACCATTCAGGTATGACCTAAATCAAATCCCTTAGGACTATACAGTGGAAGTGAGAAATAGATTTAAGGGGCTAGATCTAATAGAAAGAGTGCCTGATGAGCGATGGATGGAGGTTCGTGACATTGTAGAGGAGACAGGAATCAAGACCATCCCCAAGGAAATGAAATGCAAAAAAGAAAAATGGCTGTCTGAGGAGGCTTTACAGACAGCTGTGAAAAGAAGGGAAGCAAAAAGCAAAGGAGAAAAGCAAAGATATACCCACTTGAATGCAGAGTTCTGAAGAATAGCAAGGAGAGCTAAGAAAGCCTTCCTCAGTGATCAATGCAAAGAAATAGAGGAAAACAATAGAAAGACTAGAGATCACTTCAAGAAAAGTAGAGATACCAAGGGAATATGTCATGCAAAGATGAGCTCAATAAAGGACAGAAATGGTATGGACCTAACAGAAGCAGAAGATATTAAGATGAGGTGGCAAGAATACATGGAGGAACTGTACAGAAAAGATCTCCATGACCCAGATAATCACGATGGTGTGATCACTCACCTAGAGCCAGACATCCTAGAATGTGAAGTCAATGGGCCTTAGAAAGCATCACTGCGAACAAAGCTAGTTGAGGTGATAGAATTCCATTTGAGCTATTTCAAATCCTGAAAGATGATGCTGTGAAAATGCTGTACTCAATATGCCAGCTTGATCACTCACCTAGAGCCAGACATCCTAGAATGTGAAGTCAATGGGCCTTAGAAAGCATCACTGCGAACAAAGCTAGTTGAGGTGATAGAATTCCATTTGAGCTATTTCAAATCCTGAAAGATGATGCTGTGAAAATGCTGTACTCAATATGCCAGCAATTTGGAAAACTCAGCAGTGGCCACAGGACTGGACAAGGTCAGTTTTCATTGCAATCCCAAAGAAAGGCAGTGCCAAAGATTGCTCTAACTGCCACACAATTGCACTCATCTCACATGCTAGTAAAGTAATGCTAAAATTCTCCAAGCCAGGTTTCAGCAATATGTGAATCATGAACTTCCAGATGATCAAGCTGGCTTTTACAAAAGGCAGAGGAACCAGAGATCATATTGCCAACATCAGATGGATTATCAAAAAAGCAAGAAATTCCAGAAAAACACCTACTTCTGCTCTACTGACTATGCCAAAGCCTTTGACTGTGTGGATCACAATAAAATGTGGAAAATTCTGAAAGAGATGGGAATACCATACCACATGACCTGCCTCTTGAGAAGCCTGTATGCAGGTCAGAAAGCAGAAGTTAGAACTGGACATGGAATAACAGACTGGTTCCAAACATGAAAGGAGTACATTAAGGCTGTATATTGTCACACTGCTTATTTAACTTATATACAGAATACATCATGAAAACGCTGGGCTGGAGGAAGCAGAGGCTGGAATCTAGATTGCCGGGAGAAATATCAATAGCCTCAGATATGCAGATGACACCACCCTATTGCATAAGGTGAAGAAGAATAAAGTACCTCTTGATGAAAGTGAAAGAGGAGAGTTAAAATTTGGCTTAAAGCTCAACATTTAGAAAAGTAAGATCATGGCATGTGGTCCCATCACTTCTTGGCCAATAGGTGGGGAAATAGTGGAGACAGTGTTGACTTGATTTTTCTGGGCTCCAAAGTCACTGCAGATGGTGATTGCAGCCATGAAATTAAAAGATGTTTACACCTTGGAAGGAAAGTTGAGACCAATCTAGACAGCATATTGAAAAGCAGAGACATTACTATGTCAACAAAGGTCCATGTAGTCAAGGCTATGGTTTTTCCAGTGGTCATGCATAGATGTGAGAGTTGGACTATAAAGAAAGCTGAGCCCCAAAGAATTGATGCTTTTGAATGGTGGTGTTGGAGAAGACTCTTGAGTGTCCCTTGGACTGCAAGGAGATGCAACCAGTCCATCCTAAAGGAAATCAGTCCTGAATGTTCACTGGAAGGACTGATGCTGAAGCTGAAACTCCAATACTTGGCCAGCTGATGCAAAGAGCTGACTCATTCGAAAAGGTTCTGATGTTGGTAAAGGTTGAGGGCAGGAGGAGAAGGGGATGACAGAGAATGAGATGGTTCGATGGCATCACCAACTCAAGGGACATGAATATGTGTGGACTCTGGGAGTTGGTGGTGGACAAAGAGGCCTTGTGTGGTGCCGTTCATGGAATCACAAGAGTTTAACATGACTAAGGAACTGAATTGAACTGAAGTTGTTGAATATAGCGTCAGAATTCTTTCCTTGTTTTCTTTTTCTTTTTTTTTGGTTTTATTTTGATGGGTAGGATTTTTGTTTTTCTTAGAAGATATTCCACTCTGAATGTAGAGTCATAAGTCTGAATTTTAAAGCCACTTAAGTAATGTGTTGTTATAGGTAGCTAGTCAACCACTTGATGCAATTAGATTTATTAGTCTTCTCAATTTGTTCAGTTCAGTTCAGTCCTTCAGTTGTGTCCATCTTTGGCAACGCCATAGACTGCAGAATGCCAGGCTTCCCTATCCACATCAACTCCCAGAGCTTTCTCAAGCTCATGTCCATCAACTTGGTGATGCTATCCAACCATCTCATCCTGTCTTCGCTTCTCCTCTTGCCTTCAATCTTTCCTAATATCAGGGTCTTTTCCAATAAGTCAGCATGTTTAGTATGCAGTCAGTCTCATTTAAAATCAACCAACATGTATTAAATTCCTCTCTGTCCCCACTGCACTCCCAACTTTAGGCAGGAAACAAAAAACTGCAGAGACTGAAGGCTGATTCCAGCACATCGCTATGGAGATACTATCCCACTTATTTTCTGGAAAATAATACTAGTTGTAACATTAAAATCAGTAGATTGTACATAAATATCCAAACTTCTGATTCTCTTGAAAACATGGCCAACTAGCCTGCTTTCAAGCACGAATGAAGTGGAGGAAAGACCGCTCCCAGAAGTAAGGCCTGTGCTGCCCAGATTACAACATGGCCACCTAGTCCTAGTATCATATCTCCTGCCTCTTGGGGCCATGAGTTTGTGAGAACTAGAGTGCTAGCTCTCTTAAAATAAAGACTACTTTTGTCTTGATCAACTTTGACTTTAAAGCCTTTAACCCAGAACCTAGCACACAGTTCTTCCTTGTACGCTTGTTGGATGATATAAAATATCTTGTGGATGCATATGACATTTCTTACAATACTGAAACCATGTAATGGAAATACTGCTCTACCCTAAATCTTCGATGCAGCCTGGCATCATAGGTGCCCCTATGTCTGCCATTAGACCCACTACCTAAAGCCAGTTGTATGTCCCTGGGCTGTCGCTGAAGTCTTCACTTTGCCATTTGACAACTTATCATCCTAGCAATCTCTTCTCCCACGAAGGCAACAATGCATATCTCATGAAGTGGCTAGGAAGATGACATGAAACCACGCGTGTTGAGCATGGCCCCTAGTATCCATTTTCATGATGTAGCAGTTTTTTCTCCAAGTAGGTAAGGTTTTCCATCTTCTTAGATGTCCATGCAGATCAGTTTGATATTCCAGCCAAGATTCAGGGAAGAGATTACAGTTCAATTCTCTGTATTCTGAAAAGCTTCAAAGTCCATTCTCCAAGGACATGGATGAAGGTAGTTTTTATCGAGACCTTTGTGGTTTTTTCAGATCTTTTAGTGGCCTGAAGGGGAAAACTAGGGTAGGTCAGAGCATATATAACTGGGGCCCCCGGTCACCACTAAATGCTAAGAATCCAAATTTCCCTGAGTACTTGGAGGCAGAAGAGAAGCATGAAGTGGCTTGTGCTCTTTGGGCTGGTGGCCTTCTCAGAGTGCATAGTCAAGTAAGTATGGGGACTGTATGTCACATCATATTCCTTTATTGGATTTTTCTTTTCATCTGATTATTCTTCCACACATCAGGTTTAGAATGGAATGGAATATTTCCCTAAGAGTCTTAAAGTTCAACTCTTACTTATTGATAAGCAACTTGCTATAGGAACTGTGAATCCCAAGGTCTTGGTGTAGATTAGGGTTGCACAACATTTGGGGTCCAGTCATGTCATGACCTGTTGAAAATGCAACTCCTTGCAACTGTTCAGTGCACAGTCTTTGCAGATGTTGATCAGGTCCTGTGGAATAGCACTTTTCTAAATTTTGTTTAACATGACCTCTTTTTTCCCTGTCAATTTCAGTGTGTATATGCCTATGTCTGCATCTCTGTATCACTGTCATTTATCTCTCCATTGCTTTGGAAGTCACTGGGAGTCTATTTCTCTTTGCATTGTTTTCTTTTAATTTTTCATTTGACTCTTACTTCCTCCTCAACCTCCGAATTTCCCTTCCTTGTTCCCCGTATCTTGGATTCTTTCAAATCTCTCTTCTCTTTCAACTTGGAGAAAGATACACTGTCTTATATCTGACAAACAGTGTGACCACAGCCAACTCAGAAACCTCTTGCATTTCAAATTGCTCCCTTGTAAAAGAGAATAAGAGTCCCCCTTCTACCTCCTTCCTTGAGGTTCTTTGAGAAGGAATGAGTGGGATGGCAACAGCAATGCTAGTGGCTGTCACTGTTGAGACTTCCTATTTATCAGGTACCTTATATCCATCACTTCACTATCCCCAAGATATCCTATCTGGAGGGTTTGTATTGTTACATTCCACCATTTTGCCGAAGGGGACACTGAGACACCAAATGGTCATACGGCTTACCCAAGATTGCAGAAAAAAACCTGTATTCAAATCTATGTTTTTGCCATGGTATATGCATAAAATTTTGATAATAATATGCCTCATAAAAATGACTAAAAAACACCCAGGACCATTACAATGACAGTTATACATTAACACTGACAGTTAATTGTAGCATCTTCTTTGTTTTCTTTGTCAAATGCTCGGTGAAAGAATACCTCTAAGGACAGTGAAGACCATGAGACAAACCATCAGTGGAAGAAACATGCTGAACGATGTCTTGAAGGAGCATCCTTACAGACTGCCCCAGATTTCTTTTCGTGATTCAAATCTAACTATTCTCCCATTGAAAAACATCAGAGATGTGAGTATTTTGGGAGGATGGTGCTCCACAGCACCTGCTGGTGCTCTAGCTTAGCATGGGGCTCATCTGGAGGTGCCAGGTGGGATGTCAGGGTTGGGATTCCTGCAGGAGGCAGAGACACTGGAAAACAGGGACCCCACCCAGAGGAGAAGCCACTCTCATCCTCAACTGTTGGTCTTTGTGACTGGGCCCGGCAATTACCAGGTGGCAGGTAAATATCCATTTCTGTCAAACATGTGTCATTAGTTTGAGAGCGATTGTTCCTCTGAACAATGTGAGCCGCTCAGTTACAGATGAAGAGTGAACCATCACTGATCAAAAGGTAGAACCAACTGCAAAGCAATTGTTAATCCCCAAGTAGAGGAATTCAGTTTCCACAGATGCAAGAATGACAGCAGGAAAAAGTTACTGAACATGTATGCTGTGTATGGCCATAAGAATCTAACACAGTGCTTACTGTTTCTAGATTAGAAAAGGGCTTATTTTGTCTTCAAGAATGCCCATGCAAGCCTGAGAGATAGGGAAAGAATAAATACATATCAATTGAAAGGGTCACCGGTGTGGTGTTGATTGGATGTGGTCTGAGTTTAGAGGGAGTGGCTGGAGTTGATCAAGAAGGACTTCCTGGAGAAGGGGCTGTGAGCTTGGTTTGAAGAGACTACAGAGCTCCTCAAATGAAGGCACCAGGAATTCCCTGGGTGTCCAGCAGTCCTGGAGGCCCAGTGGTTATGCCTCTTGGCTTCCCATGAAGGAGGTACCACTTCAACGCTTGGTGATAGAGTTCATATCTTCCATACAATGTAGCACAGGAAAAATATATCAAATGCAGTTATCTCTGTGACCAAAGTCTGTGAGCTGCACGGTGGTTAGAAAGTGGTCTCAAGATATGTGATACCCGAGGGAGGCATCAGTGTGGGAATAGAGGGTAGCCAGTTCTGCACTAACCCACTCCCTCCTTCTCCCTGTAGATATTCTACTTGGGTAACATCACCATTGGAACACCCCCTCAGGAATTCCAGGTTATCTTTGACACAGCCTCATCTGACTTGTGGGTCCCCTCCATCCATTGCAACAGCTCAACCTGTTGTGAGTACAGACACTCCCTACCCGGACCATCTTTCACTTACCCTGCCTCTCTGTTTCCACCCTTGGCACCCGATGACTCTCATCTCTTGTGTCTGCAGCTACACGTGCTAGGTTCAGACATCGCCAGTCTTCCACCTTCCGGCGTGCCAATAAGACATTCGGGATCACGTATGGATCTGGAAAAATGAAAGGAGTTGTTGTTCATGACACAGTTCGGGTAACAGTGTAACAAATACTGAGACAGGACTGTATATGAGGCGACCACTGCTTACAAAACAGATGCAGGACCATCTGGCAAGACCCTTCCTAGCCTAAGTCCCATAAAATTTGGCCGTCTTATCTATAGGATCATGTCTCTAGGGAGGCAGTGCCCATGGTGACACACGAGCAAACAAATTAGCTAACCCAGAGAGTGGCTTGAGGTGTGGACTTGCAGTTCTTGTGCCCATGAGCAGTTCAAGGTTCATTTGGCTTGGAGCGAGAAGGGATAAAGCACCTACTTTTATATTAACAGATTGTTCAGCAACTTTCAGGTGATAATTGGTTTAATTCTGCAACAACTTCACAAAGCAGTTACTCTGATTAGGTCATGAGACATATGACGTAACTGAGGTCCAGACAGCAAGGGCCTTGCTGAGAGCACACAGGTGATAAAAGGGGGAGTGAGGCTGGCTTTTCAGGCCTGAAGTTGCTATGGAGTGTTTGGGAACAAGATAAAATGGATCTGGGGACCCTGGAGGCAGTCAAGGGCTTCATGTATCAGGAGTGGGAAACTGGAGGCCTGAGAATTCAAGGGGCTTAATAAATGAGTTCTCACTCTAGAGGACCCTTGAGAGTCTAATAAATCTATGGCTTGCTACCCCCAAAATACGTGAGCAGTTCCCCTCTCTCTCTTTCTCTCTCATACACACTCACAGAAATATACACATATCCCCAAAAGTGAATTCCCCAGGCAGTAATTTCATAGAACCCTGCAAGCAAGATTGTGTTTTTGGCTACTGTCTTCCTGGACAGATGCAGAATCCACAGTACCTTACAGAGAATTCAGTCCATTCCTGTCATTAGGTCACAGTAATGCCAAAGAGAAGGCTATCTTGCTCTCAATTGTTTTGTCCGTAACGTGGCACCAATGGGACCTGTCCTGACTCTTGATTGCCCCACCTGTACAGAAGCCAAGAGGCCAGTTTAACTAACTCAGGTGGTGCTTTTCAGAGGGACAGATGTTTTAGAATTCACAGGCTCTCTCAAATGGAACCCAAATTCCCCTTCTACATTTCTCTACCCATTTGTGGGCAACCAAAGGCAGAGCCCAACCTCAATTTTCCTCTGAGGGTCTAATGGCAATGCACCCCAACCCAGTCATAGCATCACTTCACGTATCTGTAAGTGGGAATATTCTTCACTCCCACAGATTGGGGACCTTGTAAGCACTGACCAGCCATTCGGTCTAAGCGTGGTGGAATCCGGATTTGAGCATAGAAGATATGATGGTATCTTGGGCTTGAACTACCCCAACATATCCTTCTCTGGAGCCATCCCCATCTTTGACAAGCTGAAAAATCAAGGTGCCATTTCTGAGCCTGTTTTTGCCTTCTACTTGAGCAAGTAAGTCTGAGATGGACAATTCCTTTCTCCAAATTAGCTATAAGATGTTTTCAGTTGCATGAAAATTATAGAACACTTGATAAAGAAGTATCCTGAGAGTAAAATAACCAAGGATAACTATGGCCCCAGGGCCCTACCTGGTTTCACCACTTGCTTTTATAAATAAAATTTTATTTGAACACAACCCTACCTCTGGGCTCAAGACCAGTAACTTGGTCCAGGGGGGTGAGATAGGAAGGAGGCCAAAGGAAGGCAACAGGAAACAATTTGGAGGAAAAAGCATTATGATTTGATTATGAATTTGTTAAGGAAGGAAGGAGATGGATGGTGGATATCTTTCCTTCTTCACTGGCACTTCACTGGGAGCCCTGGATCAGCTCCCCAATTTGGGGAGCCAATGAGACATGAAAGTGTGGGACACAAAAGTGTGGAACCCTTTGTTCAAGGAATAGGCATTTCAAGACAGGGAGAGCAGAGGTGGGGTCCCTTCTGAGTGTGGGGCCCTTTGGACAGTGGAGGTCACAAGCCACTGGAGCCAACTCTGGGTGACCTGAACCCACACTCTTAGAACTCCCAGACCTTGATTTTTCTGAAAAAATGACAAGGTGGACAAGAGGAAAGCCAAATGCTTTAGCATCCTGTCCTCTGAGGGTGTCTGAGCACTCAGGTTGCTGAAGGTCCAGGGCATCTTCAGAAGACATAGTGGGTGGAGCTCAGACAAGTGATTCAGCTTCTAACATCCTCTGTGCCACTCATGAGACAGTAACAGACCTCAGTCTGGATCTCTATCTGTCCTAGATGCTATTTCTGCATCTGCACACGGGGACCTTATTAGGGCCTTGATGGGTGGAGAAGCACAGCTCTCAGACAGTGCTGTTGTTACTGTCCTCCAATGATACCCCCCTCACTTCTCTCTACAGAGACGAGCAGGAGGGCAGTGTGGTGATGTTTGGTGGGGTGGACCACCGCTACTACAAGGGAGAGCTCAACTGGGCACCGTTGATCCAAGCAGGAGACTGGAATGTACACGTAGACCGGTAAACCTCTCCCTCTGAGGGTCAGCCCAAGTGATGCTCCCGCTAATGTACATGGACACAGGAAGACACACACAAATGCATTCTCAGACACACAGTCACACAGACATATACACCACCCACAATGACACAGACAGACACACAGACACTTGGAGACATACAAGCAGACACATATAAACCTACACAGAGATATATGAAAACATGCATAGCTAGTCAGAGACACACAAGCACACACAGAGACACATACAAACACACATACAAAGAAACACACAAGCACACAGATACACAAACAACCCATGGGTGCATAATCCCCAGGCCTTCTGAGCAAGGCTCTGACCAGGGTCCTAAAACAGTCCAGAGAGGTCTGTGCACCTGAGAGAGGGCTGCACCCACTGCCCTTCAAGGCGGGGAGCATGTTTAGAGGACTCTACAGTATGGTGAACACAGCATCAGGGAGAATTTCACCAGCCTGAACAGAGTTATGATAAGATGACCAACTGTCCAGGGCTACCTAGGACATAGGAAGTTCTCAGTACAGATAAACGTCACTTTAAAAGCAGGGACAGTCCTGAGAAAATGGGAAAAACTGGTTTGCTTAGGGAGCAATGGAAAGAGGTTGGCTGCAGGCTTAAGACGTGAAAGCAACTAATACAAAAGGCACCCTATGTTCATGGGCACACAGTGAGGCAGGGGCTATAACAGAGAATCACGAAGGTGGGATCCAGGAGTGACCTGAGGACAAGAGGTATAATTGATAGGATTCTGTGTGATACCCTCAGACAAAAGCTGACCTCTACTTTGGAGTTTGTGTGGGCTAGTCATGTATTTCCTGGCCAGGGTCTCAGGGTCTGAGCTGGTTGTAGGAGCAGTGTTGGGAGACACCCTCTCCCAGAGGAGCCACTCTATCCCCCTACTATGAGAATCTGCTTCCCCTGTGAATCCCCGTCTTCACTCTGTGTGTGATCCGTTATTTGTTACCCACCAGATACAGCTCTCTGGAGATTTCTTATTGTTTTCTCAGTCTTCATTCAATCATTTAACAGAAAAGTATTGGGCCACTGTGTGCCAGGCACCTTAGGGAGGCAAGGAGAATAAAACTTGCCCTCACATTTAAGAAGGCAGATGTACATGAAGTGACTCGCTCACATAGTGAATTGTGACTTTGGTACATGCTAGACATGAGGAGGAGAAGGCAATGGCAACCCACTAAAGTACTTTTCCTGGAAAATCCCAGGGATGGCAGAGCCTGGTGGGCTGTCCTCTATGAGGTCGCACAGAGTCGGACACGACTGAAGTGAATTAGCAGCAGCAACAGTCATGAGGAAGGGTCTACAGAGATTGACCAAGACAGGAGACTGATAAACACCAGGGGAAAGACTTCCCGAAAACAATACAATTAAGCTGGAATCTGGAAGATGAGAAGAAATTTGCTAGTCAAAGGGGAGTGGAGTCTTCTAGGAAGGAAGACTAGCTTGTGTCAAGGCACAAAAGATCTTGGTGTATTCAAGTACTACATTTGAGAATATCAGGAAAGGTGCTGTGTCGAGAGCAAAGGAAAAGAGAGCAAGAGACGAAGGGCTGTTTATGAGACAGTTGGGAAGGGGACAACTGTGGGGAGACTCAGAGTGACCTTGATGCCTGCTTTCTTCCATTGTCTCTCAGCATCACCATGAAAAGCGAGGTTATTGCTTGTTCTGACGGCTGCACGGCCCTTGTGGACACAGGGTCATCACATATCCAAGGCCCAGGAAGACTGGTCGATAACATACAGAAGCTCATCGGCACCACACCACAGGGTTCCATGGTGAAGGGTCATGCCCCAGGGTCACTCCCTGTCTCCACACACAACAAGGATCTCCATAGCCAACCTCTCTCCCTCTCTCTCTAACAGCACTACATTTCATGTTCTGCGGTCAATACTCTGCCCTCTATTATCTTCACCATCAATGGCATCAACTACCCAGTGCCAGGTCGAGCCTACATCCTCAAGGTGAGGGGACAATACTGAGGGTTGGTTCTCAAACTGGAGCTTGCAGGAACCCTTGGGCTGCTGCTGGGAGGAGGGCGCCCTCTGGAGGCCATGTCACACCATTGCAGATGCTGCTGAGCCCTGTGGCTGGGCCAGTGCCTCCCACAAAACCAATCACTTGAGAGTAAAGGGCTGTGTGGGACACTGATCTTCCTGAAATAAATGTGGAGGTACCAGACCATATGGCATGGTGGGAGTCAGGGAGAGGGGAACATTAAGGTCCTCAGTCCTCAAAGATCTTCAATTCAATCTGAACCCTTAGGTGCATGAACATGAAATTCAGCTCTAGCAGTCCCTGAAATAGGCCATGTTACAAGGAGAATGGCAGAGGACAGTCCAACTGTGAAGTCCCAACATAAGTTAACAGTCTGCCTTCCCTTCTCAAGATTTTTCTGGTTTGAATGATAAATTACATGGTCAGCCTAGTCCTCGCCTGCATCTTCCCCTTGCTCTGAACAGGTGCCTCCTTTGTCAGTTGGGGTACCCGACCACGACCCCTCAGTGGGGAGGTTGGATACTAAGGTGAATAAAGGGTGCCAGGTGACTACTCAGCCCCAGCACAGGATGGAGGCTTCATGTCAGCTCCCTGAGAGAGTTCAGAGCAGGCTGATGGACTCAAAGAAGGCTTTGAAGAAGAGAGGGAATTTCAGGGATTCTAAAATGACAAACTCACTGAGCCATTTTGAGGGTTGCTTGGTTCTATGCAAAAGTTCACTGGATTCTATGCAAATAACATCTCAAGGTACACTGCACTAAGGCACTGGGGACTTACTAGGGATGATGAGGTCTATGGACTGACCAGTGGGGATGGGGAACCAGAGGACATTACCCACCCAGGCCTGGAGTGGCCAAAGAGGGTGAGTGTGGGCCGAAGGAGGCTTCTCAGAGTTCCTGAGTTGTGTTCAAGAACGTGTTGTGGGCACTGCTCTATTTAGGATGGATAACCCACATCGAGTTACTTTGTAGCACAGGGAAATCCACTCAGTTATATGACAGCCTGGATGGGAAAGATGTCTTTGGGACAAGGGTACCCAGATAAGATACATACGGTTGAGTCCCTTTACTGTCCACCTGAAACTCAGAATATTGTTAATCAGCTATACTCCAATACAAAGTTTTTTTTTTTTTTTTAATAAAGTACAGATTGTGGGGGTGTAGGCAGAGAACCAGCAGTCTCTGCAGAGAAAACAAGGGGCAGGAGTCAGAAGGAAAGAACCAGGGAATAAGGAGAGCTATGGACACACTTGTTCTTTTTGAAAAAATTATATTGAAATGTGTCTAATCTTCAGTGTTGCATTAAGATCTGCTGCACAACAATGTGACTCAGTTATACACATAAAAATGTATTTTTTCTTATTCTTTTTCATGTGGTATATCACTGAATATTGAATATAGTTCCTGACGCTCTACAATAGGACTTTGTTGTTTATCATTCCTCTGTTTCCCCAACTCCCAGTCCTCCACTCACCACACCCTTCCTCATGACAACCTGATGTCTTGGCCCTCTTTGGTTTTGGATGAACTCTCATATCACCTGCTGCTGAGAAAACCCCTTGATACTTACCAAAAGAGGGAAATAAAGAATTTTGCTGGGTCTGGATATTGGGGGGATTCAACGGTAAGGGCTCATGTTGACTGGTGTGTGTCTCTGACTTCCCCAGGATTCTAGAGGCCGCTGCTATACCATCTTTAAAGAGAAAAGTGTGATGAGATTTACAGAGTCCTGGGTCCTGGGTGAACCCTTCCTGAGGCTGTATTTCACGGTCTTTGATCGAGGAAATGACAGGATTGGCCTGGCAACAGCAGTGTAAATGCTTGGTGTGGTTCAGGAATCAGTAAGGGCATTCCTAACACACACTCACTCACACTTTGAGCACTCCTCCCCAGGATGCTGGTGAACTTTATTTGGTATTTTGTACACGCTATTCTCAGTAAAGAATAAAGTGTTTCATTCTTAATGGTGCTAAAACAAATGTTGCTTTTGTTTGTGTCTGGGAATGAAGGATCTAGAACCAAGTCTGAATCAAAATTGAGAGGAGCCCTACTCCAACTAGCTTCAAGGAAATGGGAGTCTCATTGAAATGATTCTGGGAATCTAGGATACAAGAATCAGAGCAAATATAAAGGTCTCAGTGACTGGAGCCAAGAAATCAGAAGTCATCAATTCTCTCTCACCCTCGCTACTTCCCTTCAGTCTACTTCGATGGACTTAGCCTGGCAACATTTTTCCTTAAGGCTTCTACACCTAGTGAGGGAGTTCAAGCTACTCACCCTAGGGTTTTAAATCCAAAAGGCATCACCTAGTAAGGAAAAAAGATTGCAGACCTCAGAGTCAAAGTGTGTTCTCTGAATCACCCACTGCAGTTCACATGTACAGCCCTAGATCAGCCACCCTGGCAGGAAGATGGGGTCTTATCACTTGCTTTACATGGTCTTTGGCCCTGACTCAGCAGCACACATGATTGTTAATTTCCTTCAGAACTACATGACTGAAGCTGGGGAGAGGCAGCCCCAAGGATTGCGACTGGCAGATACTCTAGGCCATGAAAGAGTTTGTGATGACCCACAAACCCCACCACCTCCTCATTCAGAGGAATTATAAGGAGTAATGAAATAGACTCTCTTCATCCCATCTCAGACGAACTTATCACTGGGCTTCTCCTCCAGGGGATGTTGGGTGAGGTACTTCATGTAGAACTGGTTCCCTCTTGTTCCCACATCCTAGTCACCAGCTCTCTGCCACATATGCCTGCTCTGTCCTTTCCAGTCCTACTTGGTAAGTGGTGGCCCCAGTGGATCCCTGAGCCATCCCCCTCCTCCAGGGCCCAGAATGCCCCTTCCTTGGCTTCCAATGCTGTTGGGGAGAATGCAGCACATGTATCGGGGGACCCAGGGTACACAGAGCCTTCAGACTTTCTGAGCTTCCTCCAGGGGTGGAGCTACAAACTATTTGCTTGGAGCTGCCATGGTTAGGCTCTTCTGCAGTGGAAGAATCGATTCTTTCCACCTGGAGGCCCTCAGTAGATACCTCAGCTGAGTCAGCAGGGGTCACAGGTTGATTTCCTTTCACATTGACTGGTTTGATCTCCTTGTTGTATGCAGGACTCTCAAGAATTTTCTCAAGCACTGCAGTTCAAAAGCTCAGTTCTTCGGCATTCACCCTTTCTTATGGTCCAGATCACAAATCTGTACATGATGACTGGAAAAATCATAGCTGTGACACTACAGACCTCTGTAGCAAAATGAGTCTCTGCTTTTTAATACACTGTGCAGGTTTTTCATAGCATTTCTTCCTTTCAAGGAGCAAGTGTCTTTTAATTTTGGGCTGCAGTCAAGGTCCATTGTGGTTTTGGAGCCCAAGAAAATAAAATCTGCCACTGTTTCCACTTCTCCCTCATCTATGTGCCATGATGTGGTGGGACCGGATGCCAAGAATGTTGAGTATATTTTTGTGAAGAGTGTTTTGGATGTTGAGTTTTAAGCCAGTTTTTGCATATCCTCTCCTCATCAAGAGGCTCTTTAGTTCTTTGCTTTCTGCCATTAGGGCAGTATCATCTTTGTATCTGTGGATGTTGATATTTCTCCCAGCAATCTTTATTCTAGCTTGGGATTTATGCAGTCCAGCATATTGAATGATGTATCCTATGTAGAATTTAAATAACCAGAGTGAGAATGTACACCTGACCAGTTTTAAATCTTTCAGTTATTCCGTGTATGATTCTAACTGCTGCTTTTTGACCTATATACACACTTTTCAGGAGACAGGTTAGGTAATCTGGTACTCCCCTTTCCTTAAGAATTTTCCACAGTTTATTTTGGTCCACACAGTGAAAGTCTTTAGCATAATCAGTGAAGCAGACGGAAATGTTTTCTGGGATTCCCTTGCTTCCTTGTGATCCAATGGATGTTGGCAATTTGATCTCTTGTTCCTCAAACCAGTTTGTACATCTGGAAGTTTTCAGTTCGTGTTGAAGCTTACCTTGAAGGATTTTGAGCATTACCTTGCTAGCAAGTGAGATAAGCGCAATTGCATGATAGGTTGAACATTCTTTAGAATTGACTTTCTTTTGGATTGGAATGAAAATTGACCTTTCCCAGCACTGTGGCCATTGCTGAGTTTTCCAAATTTGCTGACATATTGAATGCAGCATTTTTACAGCCTCATTCTTTAGGATTTTTAAATAGCTCAGCTGGAATTCCATCGCCTCTCCTATCATTATTTGTAGTGATGCTTCCTAAGGCCCACTTGACTTCTACTCCAGTATATCTGGCTTTACCTGAGTGACACAAGCATCATCCCTATCCCGGTCTTTCTGACCATTTTTGTACAGTTCTTCTGTGCATTCTTGCCCCTCTTCTTAATCTCATCTGCTTCTGTTAAATCTCTGAATTTTCTTACATTTATTGAGCCCATTCTTGCATGAAGTGCTCATCTGGTAGCTCCAATTTTTCTGAAACAATCTATACTCTTTACAATTCTATTATTTTCCTCTAATTCTTGCAGTGTTCACTTATGAAGACTTTCTATATCTCCTTGCTAGTCTCTGGAAGTCTGCATTCCATTCAGTATATCTTTACCTTTATCCTTTGCCTTTCATTTCTCTTATTTTTTTAAGGCCTCCTCAGGCAACCCCTTTTCCTTCTCCTATTTGTTTTTCTTGGGGATGGTTTTGGTGACCACCTCCCGTAAAATGTTACAAACCTCCATCCATAGATCTTCAGGCTTCCAGACCTAATCCCTTGAATCTATTTTTCATCTTTGCTATAAAATCATAAGGGATTTGATTTAAGTCATAGCTGAATGCTCTACTGGTTTTCCTTACTTACTTCAATTAAAGCCTAAATACTGCTTGCTTCTACCTAAGCATTGTTGCCAGATCACCACCCACCACTCCCAGTCGGTGTGGAGCAAAAACACACAATTTGAGGACTGTTACCCTGGGTTTGTGCTTGGCTTTTCTCGTGCTTATCTGTGTGACCTTGATCAAGTCACTTAACCTCAGTTTTCTCATCTGGCCAATGGGCACCATGATGATAATTCCACCTCTAGATGCATGTGCGCCTGCTAAGAAGAGGTGGCCCTGAGAGGGCTTACTTGGTTCCTGAGTCTGGAAAAAGTATGAATTATTTTGCCACCTGGGGAGGTGGAAACCTTCTGTTTAGAGGTTATGGCTGCCATCGCCAATGTTAAATAGTGATTCAAGCCAAATGACATCTATCTCTGAACCTGGCCCAGAACTCTGACTGAGCCAATGCTTCTCTTTTCTGGGCCCCAACAAGAGCTAATCATTACTGGCTCAGATTGCTCCCTTCCCAGGCTTACCAGTCAGCCTTACCTTGTCAACTACTTCTAGCCTGAAATCACATTGCAAGGAGAGTTTTAAGGCTGTTGGTTTCTTTTTGGTTTCCACATATCCAGCATAGCAAGAAGTAGCTGTTATGGCTACTTGTCATAGCAACAGCTATGGCAACCTGTATTTTCCAATCTCAGCCTGTTAAATGTAACTCTCCCCATTTTGCCCCTCATGTTTAAATTCCCTATAGTTGCCTTAGAAACCTTCCTATGCTTGCTGTTTAATGACCAAATATGTGTGGACTTGATCTAGTTTTCTTTCCCAAGTATGATTCCAAACATGCAAGGAAGTAACCAGACATTTAGTCATCTAATTACCCACAGGAATTGATAAAAGCATACCACCCATCCATTACTTTCTTGCCCCAAAACAACTTTGAAGTGATCTGCTGAAACAATGTGATAAATTGGCATGTACAATCCAGAAGGGACACTTTTTCTGGATCTATTTTGCACCTAGTGCCTGATGTCTACCACAAGCCTTGCCCTCCAGCAGCTGGTCACCTGGTTTTTGCACACTCAGCCGACTCCAGATCCCTTCAACATCCCCCAGTAAAATCTAGAGAATGAACTCAGTCAAAGCTCTCTCTCCTGCAGAAAACAGTTTTGTTTTTTTTTAGAAAACAATTTTTGGTAACATTCAAATCTTGTGCTCCTTGCCTTGGATTCAAGGAGCTGCACCAGAGGATGGGAAGCCTCCCCTTTCAACTAAATCTTTCTCCACTCCAACCAGGACCAGAACCTTCACTGGACCCTGTGTCCTCATTGGTATCGTTCAATTGCTAAGCCATGTCTGACTCTTTGTGATTACATGTCCAGCAACAAAACAGGCCTCCCTGGCTTTCACTATTTCATGTAGTTTCCTCAAACTCATGTCCTTTGAGTAGGTGATGCCATCTCATATTCTCATCTCTCTCCTTCTGCCCACAATCTTTCCCAGCATCAGGGTCTCTTCCAATGAGCTGAGTCTTCCCATCATTGGCCTAAGTGTTGAAGCTTCATCTTCATCATCAGCCCTTCCATTGAATATTACTCTACCACTTCCAAAACAAAACTCATGTTTCCAATCACCTAGCAATACTGAACATTGATAAAGTTTAATAGAAGTGGGATCTGGTCCTCTGGGAAATCCCAGCACTGCCACCCTGCCTTTCTCTTACCTTTCTTTCCACCTGGCATAGAATTGCTTTCATACAGCTTCTCCAGCTTAAAATATCCTGCTGACCCAAAATTGTCAGCTATCCAGGACTTGTTCCTTTCTCCTTCCTTAAAGACTTCTGCCTGCTCCCTGATTGTCCTCTGTAAATCAGTTCAGTTCAATCTCTCGGTCATGTCCACTCTTTGCTATATCGTGGGGTGCAACATGCCAGGCTTCCCTGTCCATCGCAGACTCCCAGAGCTTGTTCAAACTCATGTTCATCAACTTGATGATGCCACCCAACAATTTTGTCTTCTGTCTTCCCCTTTGCCTCCTATTTTTAATCTTTCCCAACATCAGGGTCTTTTATAATGAGTCAGTTCTACCCATCAATTGGCCAAAATAATAGAGGTTCAGCTTCAGCATCGGTCCTTCCAATGAATATTCAGCACTGATTTCCTTTAAGATGCACTGGTTGGATCTCCTTGCATTCCAAGGGACTCTCAAGAGTCTTGTCCAGCACACAGTGCAAAGGCATCAATTCTTTGGTGCTCAGCTTTCTTTATGGTCCAACTCTCATATCCACTCACAACTTCTGGAAAAACCATAGCTTTGACTCTACAGATCTTTGCTGGTAAAGTAATGCCTATGCTTTTTAGTATTCTGTCAAGGTTTTTCATAGCTTTTCTTCCAAGGACCAAGTGTGTGTGTGTGTGTGTGTTTTCCCACAGCTGCAGTCACCATCTGCAGTCATTTTGGAGCCGAGGAAAATAAACTATGTCATTGCTTTCATTGTTTCTCCATGTATTTGCCATGAAATAATGGAACTGGATGCAGTGATCTTCGTTTTTTTGAAATGTATGTACCTCCTCAAGACCATCCCCAAGAAAATGAAATGCAAAAAGGCAAAATGGTTCTCGGAGGATGCCTTGGAAATAATGTTAAAAAGAAGAGAAGCAAAAGGTAAAAGGGAAAAGAAACACATACCCACCTGAATGCAGAGTTCCAAAGACAGCAAGAGGAGATTGAAAAAAAAAAAAAAAAAAAGCCTTCCTAAGTGACCAGTGCAAAGATATAGAGGAAAACAATAGAATGGGAAAGACCAAAGATCTGCTCAAGAAAATTAGAGGTAGGGAAGGATGGTTTCATGCAAACATGGGCCAAATAAAAGAAAGAAATGACATGGACCTAAGAGAAGCAGAATATGTTAAGAAGAGGTTGAAAGAATATATAGAAAAACTATACAAAAAGGATATTAATGACCCAGATAACCACGATGGTGTGATCACTCACCTAGAGCTAGACATCCTGAAATGTGAAGTCAAGAGGGCCTTAAGAAATATCACTATGAGTAAAGCTAGTGTTTGTGATGGAATTGTAGTTTAGCTATTTCAAATCCTAAAAGATGATGCTGTTAAAGTGCTGCACTTAATATGCTAGCAAATTTGGAAAACTCAGTGGTGGCCACAAGATTGAAAAGGTTGCTTTCATTGCAATCCCAAAGAATGGCGATTTCAAATAATGTTCAACTACCACATGCTTGCACTCATCTCACATGCTACCAAAGTAATTTCTCCAAGCAAGTCTTCAATAGCACATGAATTGTGAATTTTCATATGTTCAAGCTGGATTTAGAAAAGACAGAGGAACCAGAGATCAAATTGCCATCATCCGTTGGATCGTAGAAAAAGCAACAGAATTCCAGAAATATACCTACTTCTGCTTTACTGACCACGTAAAAGCCTTTGACAGTGTGGATCACAACAAACTGTGGAAAACTTACTGAGATTGGCATACCAGACCATCTTGCCTGCCTTGTGAGATATCTGTATTCAGGTCAAGAAGTAATAGAACTGAACATGGAACAGCAGACTGGTTCCAAATCAGGAAAGGAGTAATTAAAGGCTGTATATTGTCACCCTGCTTATTTAAATTATATGCTGAGTACATCATGCAAAATGCCCAACTGGATGAAGCACAAGCTGGAATCATGGTTGCTAGGAGAAATATCAATAACCCCAGATACGCAGAAGAGACCACTGTCATGGCAGAATGTGAAGAGAAACTAAACAGCCTCTTGATGAAAGTGAAAGGGGAGAGTGAAACATCTGGCTTAAATTCAACATTCAAAAAATGAAGATCATGGCATTTCGTCCCATCACTTCATGGCAAATAGATGGGGAAACAGTGAGAGACTTTATTTTTAGGGGCTCCAAAATTACTGCAGATGATGACTGCAGCCATGAAATTAAAAGGTGCTTGCTTATTTGAAGAAAAGTTATGACAAACCGAGCAACATTTTTCAAACAAAGGCATTACTTTGCTAAAAATGTTCAGTATAATCAAAGTTATTTTTCCAGTTGTCATGTATGTATGTGACAGTTGGAGCATAAAGAATGGTGAGTAATGAAGAATTGAAGGTTTTGAACTGTGGTGTTGGACAAGACTCTTGAGAGTCCCTTGGACTACAAGGAGATCCAACAAGTCCATGCTAAAGGAAATCAATCCTGAATATTCATTGGAAGGACCAATGCTGAAGCTGAAACTCCAATACTTTGGCCAACTGATGTGAAGAACTTACTCATTAGAAAAGACCCTATTAGAGAAAGATTGAAGGCAGGAGGAGAAAAGGATAACAGAGCATGAGATGGTTGGATGTCATCACTGACTTGATGACATGAGTTTGAGCAAGATCCAGGAGTTGGTGAAGGACAGAGAAGCCTGGCGGGCTGCAGTCCATGGGGTTGCAAAGAGTTGGACATGACTGAGTGACTGAACTGAACTGAACATATGCACAGCAAATGCTATTTGTAACTGTCATGATTCTCCAGGAAGACGGGGTTCCCCAAAGCCCCATATCCCTAGTTAGTCTGCACCCATGCACAGAAGTCACTGCCTAGCATTCACCAGGCATTCAGTGAGTTCTCATTGCAGGGGCACCTCCATTTTGCTAGACATAGCGGAGCAAAGGACCCATTTATTCTCCTGTCTCAAACTACTTTAAAATAGAAGAGATAAATGAAAGAGCAGTTTTTTACATCCAATGTCAGGCAGCAGAGAATGAATTCCTGAGGCAGGGACTTTTTCACTCTCCTCCTTCACTTTCTTTAAGAGGCTTTTTAGTTCCTCTTCACTTTCTGTCATAAAAGTGGTGCTGTCTGTGTATCTGAGGTTATTGATATTTCTCCTGGTAATCTTGATTCCAGCTTTACTCTGCTGCTGCTGCTGCTAAGTCGCTTCAGTCATGTTTGACTCTGTGCGACCCCATAGACGGCAGCCCACCAGGCTCCCCCATCCCTGGGATTCTTCAGGCGAGAACACTGGAGTGGGTTGCCATTTCCTTCTCCAATGCATGAAAGTAAAAAGTGAAAGTGAAGTCACTCAGTTGTGTCTGACTCTTAACGACCTCATGGACTGCAGCCTACCAGGCTCCTCCGTCCATGGGATTTTCCAGGCAAGAGTACTGGAGTGGAGTGCCATTGCCTTCTCTGCATAATGTACTCTGCATATAAGTTAAATAAGCAGGGTGACAATATACAGCCTTGATGTACTCCTTTTCCTATTTGGAACCAATCTGTTGTTCCATGTCCAGTTCTAACTGTTGCTTCCTGACTTGCATACAGGTTTCTCAAGAGACAGGTCAGATGGTCTGGTACTCCCATCTTTTTCAGAATTTTCCACAGTTTATTGTGATCTACACAGTCAAAGGCTTTGGCATAGTCAATAAAGCAGAAATAGATGTTTTCTGGGACTCTCTTGCTTTTTATATGATCCAGCAGATGTTGGCAATTTGATCTCTGGTTCCTCTTCCTTTTCTAAAATCAGCTTGAACATCTGGAAGTTCACGGTTCACGTATTGCTGAAGCCTGACTTGGAGAATTTTGAGCATTACTATACTAGCGTGTGAGATGAGTACAATTGTGCGGTAGTTGGAGCATTCTTTTGCATTGCCTTTCTTTGGGATTGGAATGAAAACTGACCTTTTCCAGTCCTGTGGTCACTGCTGAGTTTTCCAGATTTGCTGGCAGATTGAGTGTAGCAACTAGTGTTGTGCTAATAGACATTTTACAAGTTAGTGCATTACTCTTTAAGACAACCTGATGGGATAGTATTTTTAACTTGATATTTTTATCTATACTTTAAAAAAAAAGTACAGCTGACACTTGAACAACATGGGGTGGGTCCACGTAGATTTTTCCCATAATAAGTACTGCAGTATTACCCAATTTGTGATTGGATGCCAAAGGACCACAGATACAGGGGGCAAACTATAAATTATACACAAATGTTCAACTGAGGATCTGTGTTTCTAATCCTCACATTGTTCATGAGTCTGCTCTACTCAGATTTAGAAAGTAACTTGCAGATAATCTTATAATTCTCACGGCAAAGTTGAGACTTGAGTTCAGATCTGGCCAATTCTAAAGCCATGCTACTTACCTTCTTGAATTTTTTTTTTTTCTTTCAGATATTTCTCATAACTCTCCTTTATTGTTTTATAGCAGGCAGTTGGTTCATTGTTGTTCAGTCACTGAATTGTGTCTGACTCTTTGTGAACTGCAGCATGCCAGGCTTTCTTGTCCTCCAATATCTCCACGGTTTGTTCAAACTCATGTCCATTGAGTCAGTGATGCCATCCAACCATCTCATCCTCTGTCATACTCTTCTTCTCTTGCCCTCAATCTTTCCCAGCATCAGGGTCTTTTCCAGTGAGTTGGCTCGCCCTATTAGGTGGCCAAAGTATTGGAACTTCAGCTTCAGCATCAGTCCCTTTCAACAAATATTCAGGGTTGATTTCTTTTAGGATTAGCAGTTTGATCTCCTGCAGTCCAAGGGACTCTCAAGAGTCTTCTCTAGCAACACAATTCGAAAGCATCAATTAATTCTTTAATACATACTAATTCTTCTATAATTGAACAGTGTAGAAATAACTAAGGCAAAATTCCCCAATCCTACTCCCCAGAAGTACATAATTTAAAAAATTTGTGCTATATGCTTTCAAGTATTTCCCCTGCATCTATATGTATATGATGCGAAGAACTGACTCATTTGAAAAGACCCTGATGCTGGGAAAGATTGAAGGCGGGAGGAGAAGGGATGACAGAGGATGAGATGGTTGGATGGCATCACCGACTCAATGGACATGAGTTTGAGTAAACTCTGGGAGCTGGTGATGGATAGGGAGGCCTGGTGTGCTGCATTCCATGGAGTTGCAAAGAGTTGAACACGACTGAGTGACTGAACTTAACTGATATCTATATGCTGTATGGGGCTCTTTTCTGAAAAGATTGTGCTAATTTACACTTTCAATGGTGTGCAAAAATTCCTATTTCCCTGCACCATTATTAATACTGAATGTTCTCTAATTGCTTGTCCATTTGATAGATGAAAGAATGTCATATCTTTGCTTTAATTTGTACTTCTTAAATTATGATGTTGAATGTCTCAAAATCAAAACAATTTCTCTATAAACAGTCCCACGTGAATTTGTAATAATCCCAGATGGTGGTGTTTTAAAATAAAAGTTCATATAAATATAATGTAGATACTCCATTTATTATCCTTCTTCTCCTCTATGTGCCCCCAGAAAGCAAAGCAAATGACTATAATATTTAATATATCATAATTCAATTGAGAAGATGCCTAATGTGCCTTGGAATTTTAATATGGCTTATTATTACCAGATGTCTCATTTACATTAAGTAAATATTTTTAGGAATTTTCAGAAAAGAATCATCAAGAAAGCAAGTACTGTATTCCAACCTAGTATTTATCAGATGTTTTCCATGTGCCAGGCAGGGTACTCAGTACCTAAGTTTTAGAGAGAAACAAGATAAATATAAGCTCTTATCAAATAGTTTAGTCTTGTGCAGAAGATAAGCAAATGTCTCTGAAAGTTTTGACTGGAGAGGACAGAGTAGCTAATTCAGACTGACTGAAGCAATAAATAAGTGTATGAGCTCTCCTTAAAAAGATTGCTAGGAATAAAGCTGAGCTTCAGGTCTGGTTGGTCCAGGGCCCTAGTTTTGTCATCAGAGAACCAGTTCTTCCGTCTTTGTCTTTGCTCTGTCATTCAGTCTAGTTTCCTTCTGGCTATGGGATGGCTGTCCATGGTAGCTATTTGCATTTTATACTCTCTTGTTATTTTGGGAGCCATGGGGACTTCTTGTGGTTCTTTTAAGATCTAGGAAGGACCTTTTCAGAAGTCTCCAAGAAACCTCTCTTGATGCCTCACTGACAAGAACTGGACCACATACTCATTCCTGGCAGAATCATTGGCCAAAAGAATTGAGATTAGCCTTAAGACAACCAGGCCTACTCTGGGGGCAGAGAGTCATCATTGTTCAGTCACTCAGTCATGTCTGACTCTTTGCCACCCTATAGACTGCAGCACTCCAGGATTCCCTGTCCTTTACTATCTTCCAGAGACTCAAACTCATCTCCATTGAGTCAGTGATCCAACTATCTCATCCTCTGTCATCCCCTTTTCCTCTTACCCTCAATCTTTCCCAGCATCAGGGTCTCTTCCAGTAAGTTGGCTCTCCCCATCAGGTGGCCAAAGTATTGGAGCTTCAGCTTCAGCATCAGTCCTTCCAGTGAGTATTCAGGGCAGAGAGTAGGGATTCAGCTTTCTCTTACTCTGAGCAACAGATAGATACCTGAAAAAAAATAGAAAGGCAGGTATATCTCTGAGCAACAGGTATATCTCTGAGCAACAGATAGATACCTGAAAAAAAAATAGAAAGGCCTTCTACTGGAAAGAAAAAAGAGGAAACCATATCCACAATATCCACTACAACAATAAAGCAAGCAACTCTGATAAAGTACAATTTAGGTGACTGTGAGTGAAGAATGACATCTTTGCCACTTTTTTTTTTTTTTTTAATGTCTCATAGGATCAGAGTGGCTCTGAATTGGTTAGTGGTGAGGAAGACTCCAGTCTCGAAGTTGGTCTTAAACCATCTCCTGAAAGTGAAAGCTCCAAACTGGTAAGAATCCTGGTTATTTCATCCAGTGTTCCTTTTAGGGATGAATTGTTTATATTTTGGGTCAGTTGTTGTGTTTACTTCTCTTTGAATCTTGATCTCTGAGACAGCGGAAGCTATTCTGTATAGGGAATGGCCCATCCACATAGCGAATGACCTAAGGAACAGAGCGTTCTCCTGCTTTCCTGAATTGAAGCTGTCTGGGACTAAAGAAGTAATCTTTTAAATCTTGTTTAAATTGGGTTTCTTTGGGCTAAGGTGGTGCTGAATTAGTTCTAGAGGCAAAGAAATAGATAGTAAATGTATTCCTTTGTTTATAATAAGAGTTATTTAAACTTACCCAGGGCCTAGAGCATTAGGAGAGAGTCAGTTTTAGAGAACTCTCCCTCCTTATGTGTGCTACCTAATATTTGATATCTTGTTCTTTAATACTTATGGAACTTTTGCTGTATACCATGTGCTGTGCTGTGTTCTACATTCATTTTCTGATCCTCATAGTGTAGGTGGCAATATTTTTCTTTTACACATGAGGAAAGCTTGCCTTGTTGTTGTTCAATCACTAAGTCATGTCCAACTCTTTGAGACGCTATGGACTGTAGCCCGCCAGCCTTCTCTGCCCAAGAGATTTCCCTGGCAAGAATACTGGACTGGTTTTTGTTTCCTTCTCTAGAGGATCTTCCCTGACTAAGGATTAGACACATTTCTTCTGCCTTGGCAGGCGAGTTCCTTACCACTGAGCCACCTGGGAAGCTCAGACTTGCTTAAGGACATTAATTAACTTGCCAGAGGCCAGTCACTAGTCTGTCTGGAGACTGATCTCATTTGGTCTGACTCCCAGCCTTTGCTCATAATCTACCTTCCTGTTTTGCAGCCTGGCACTTCCAAGGTTAGATTGCAAGTTCTCGAAAGACATGTGGGCTTTTCCCCACCTCTGTTTCAAAATCTCTTATGAATCTCAAAGAATTAATCACTTGGGAGGGTCACTGTGATTTTATGATAGCTAGAATTGTTCATTTTACTTGAAAGATTTTGAAAAATTATCCATTTATCTTCTTTCAACTTTTAGAAAATATATATCAGACTGGCTTGGGGTTCATGTCCTAGAAAATGAACTGATTCTTTCTGGAGGATGAAAAAGGACATTTAGGCAAAAGTGGAATTTATCAAGGTCCACTCTTATACAAATCCTACATGAGGCATCAAGAGCAACAGATTAGGACCATTGTTCTTGAGCAAGATGTTCCAAGGTTACACTATTCCCTTTCCAAACAATAAACTACATCTTTGCACTGAAAGGGGATGAGGAACATCAGCAAATTTCAAACTCAAACTCCTTTCATTTAAAAATACTATTAACTTGTTCTTTTTGACATTGTTATTCCATAGGTAGGTTAGGGAAACATCTTTTAGAGAAATAGGGTTTTGTAAGTGTGAGCCCCTGATTTCATCCATGGAGAACATGGTAAAAACAGTGAGAACACTCCTTAGCTTGTTGGGAGAGGCTGATAGTCCCACAGAGGCTCAGTTGTAGGCTGCAAACAAAAGCCATCTATCATCTACCCTGATCCCAAGAAGGCAGCGCAAACAGAAGACATGAACGGCTAGGGATGATTTTTAGATATTGTTTCATGCTGCATTTTAACAGGAATAAAAGCTTCCCAAACTCGTTGACTGGTATTTATTTTTCCCTTTCCCCATGACCTCTTTTTAGTATTCTGTAATTTCTTTTTACCATTTCCAGTAGAATATGCATGGTCTAGTCAATTGAGGAAAGATAGCCTGAATTTGAACAACTTCTATAGCATAAATATACATGGCTTAGCATAAATTGACTATGTCAAAGCCTTTGACTGTGTGGATCACAATAAACTGTGGAAAATTCTGAAAGAGATGGGAATACCAGACCACCTAACCTGCCTCTTGAGAAATCTGTTTGCAGGTCAGGAAGCAACAGTTAGAACTGGACATGGAACAACAGACTGGTTTCAAATAGGAAAAGGAGTACGTCAAGGCTGTATATTGTCACCCTAAATATACCTACTTCTGCTTTACTGACCACGTAAAAGCCTTTGACAGTGTGGATCACAACAAACTGTGGAAAACTTACTGAGATT
Organism: Cephalophus harveyi; assembly: GCA_006410635.1. Taxonomy (NCBI): domain Eukaryota; kingdom Metazoa; phylum Chordata; class Mammalia; order Artiodactyla; family Bovidae; genus Cephalophus; species Cephalophus harveyi. The sequence continues at coordinate 57,449 of SJYT01031541.1, read as the reverse complement.
GGCATACCAGACCATCTTGCCTGCCTTGTGAGATATCTGTATTCAGGTCAAGAAGTAATAGAACTGAACATGGAACAGCAGACTGGTTCCAAATCAGGAAAGGAGTAATTAAAGGCTGTATATTGTCACCCTGCTTATTTAAATTATATGCTGAGTACATCATGCAAAATGCCCAACTGGATGAAGCACAAGCTGGAATCATGGTTGCTAGGAGAAATATCAATAACCCCAGATACGCAGAAGAGACCACTGTCATGGCAGAATGTGAAGAGAAACTAAACAGCCTCTTGATGAAAGTGAAAGGGGAGAGTGAAACATCTGGCTTAAATTCAACATTCAAAAAATGAAGATCATGGCATTTCGTCCCATCACTTCATGGCAAATAGATGGGGAAACAGTGAGAGACTTTATTTTTAGGGGCTCCAAAATTACTGCAGATGATGACTGCAGCCATGAAATTAAAAGGTGCTTGCTTATTTGAAGAAAAGTTATGACAAACCGAGCAACATTTTTCAAACAAAGGCATTACTTTGCTAAAAATGTTCAGTATAATCAAAGTTATTTTTCCAGTTGTCATGTATGTATGTGACAGTTGGAGCATAAAGAATGGTGAGTAATGAAGAATTGAAGGTTTTGAACTGTGGTGTTGGACAAGACTCTTGAGAGTCCCTTGGACTACAAGGAGATCCAACAAGTCCATGCTAAAGGAAATCAATCCTGAATATTCATTGGAAGGACCAATGCTGAAGCTGAAACTCCAATACTTTGGCCAACTGATGTGAAGAACTTACTCATTAGAAAAGACCCTATTAGAGAAAGATTGAAGGCAGGAGGAGAAAAGGATAACAGAGCATGAGATGGTTGGATGTCATCACTGACTTGATGACATGAGTTTGAGCAAGATCCAGGAGTTGGTGAAGGACAGAGAAGCCTGGCGGGCTGCAGTCCATGGGGTTGCAAAGAGTTGGACATGACTGAGTGACTGAACTGAACTGAACATATGCACAGCAAATGCTATTTGTAACTGTCATGATTCTCCAGGAAGACGGGGTTCCCCAAAGCCCCATATCCCTAGTTAGTCTGCACCCATGCACAGAAGTCACTGCCTAGCATTCACCAGGCATTCAGTGAGTTCTCATTGCAGGGGCACCTCCATTTTGCTAGACATAGCGGAGCAAAGGACCCATTTATTCTCCTGTCTCAAACTACTTTAAAATAGAAGAGATAAATGAAAGAGCAGTTTTTTACATCCAATGTCAGGCAGCAGAGAATGAATTCCTGAGGCAGGGACCAAGCAAGGTGAGTTCTACAATTGCCCCAACTCTAGAAATAGTTTCCAACACATACATGGAAAGGCTATCTAGGCAGAGACAAACTGTCTCCCAAGAAGAAAAATTTGAGACTCTAGATATTTAGAGTTCACAGGAGAGAGCTACACACAGAGAACTTTGGAAGTGTACAGGTGATACCCTTCCAGTTTACAGCAGAGAGTTAATAATACTGATCAGGATTATAGGAAATAATCCTTGAGTCTCAAATTGCACCAAGTCTAATGGTGTCCCCACCCACCAGCATGGAAATTACTCATAATTCCCATGACATCAGTATGGCCATGAAGACAATATTGCCTTACTAGTGGGGAATAATAAACCTGGTCTAAAGGCAAGTCTTATATCAGCTAAAGAGCCTGAACAGCAAGCCTTCAATAAATACAATTGTTTCCATGAAATTAACAGTGTCTGCAAACAGTGCCATGAATAATTTTAAAAATTAAGAATATCTAGCATCCAAAGAGTAAAAATTGCCACATTCAATGTCCAACTTAAAATTTCCATATGAAGTGTGAAAATATTTGTCCTATGTCAATCAAAATATTGTAAATTAATTATCCTCTAATTAAGATAAATAAATAAATTTAAAAAGAAAAAAATTCCCAATATGTAAAGAAGCAAGAAAATATCCAAAATGAGGGAAAATCAATTAGTAAAAACACAGCTAAAATATATATTACATAATTAGCAGGGAAGGATATTAAAATGCTTCCTAGAATAATAATCTTTATAGTCATGAAGCTGAAGAATATTGAGTATGTTAAATAGAGACATGGAAAATAGGAATGAAAAGACTCTGGGAAACAATTAATTGTGCATCACAGAGATTTGAAACAACTTTAAGAATACTGAAATATATGTAAATGGAATCCCACAGGGAAGTGAAAGAAGGAGAATAGAGAAAAGAACTTCATAATTATTGGCTGAAAATTTTCCAGATATGATGAAAGCTTTAAACCCATTAACACAGAAGTTCAATTAATTCAAGGGCAAGAAATAGGACAACTATTCAAAGGTGCATGATAACTCATTGTTTCAAACAATCAACCAAAGAAATGTAACCAGAAAGAAAAACAGACACAATAGAACAAAAATGGGAAAAACAGCAGATTAGGCATATGAAACAATATTAGCCAAAGGACACTGGCACCACATCTTAAAATGCTGAGAGAAATAGAATTGACTCAGAATTCTATACCCAAGAAAAAATACATATCAAAAACAAGATAAAATATGTCAGATGTGCAACCACTATGAGACTGCATCAGCACCATCAACCAATGTAACAAGAAATGTTTTTTCAGTTCAGTTCAGTTCAGTTCAGTCATGTCCGACTCTTTGCGACCCCATGAATCGCAGCACACCAGGCCTCCCTGTCCATCACGAACTCCTGGAGTTCACTCAAGCTCACGTCCATCGAGTCAGTAATGCCATCCAGCCATCTCATCCTCTGCCGTCCCCTTCTTCTCCTGCCCCCAATCCCTCCCAGCATCAGAGTCCTTTCCAATGAGTCAACTCTTCGCATGAGGTGGCCAAAGAACTGGAGTTTCAGTTTTAGCATCATTCCTTCCAAAGAAATTCCAGGGCTGATCTCCTTCAGAATGGACTGGTTGGATCTTCTTGCAGTCCAAGGGACTCTCAAGAGTCTTCTCCAACACCACAGTTCAAACGCATCAATTCTTCAGCACTCAGCCTTCTTCACAGTCCAGCTCTCACATGCATAGTGAAGTGAAGTTGCTCAGTCATGTCCAACTCTTTGTGACCCCATGGACTGCAGCCTACCAGGCTCCTTCGTCTGCGGGATTTTCCAGACAAGAATACTGGAGTGGGTTGCCATTTCCTTCTCCATGCTAGTGCTAAGTCGCTTCAGTCGTGTCCGACTCTGTGCGACCCCAGAGACGGCAGCCCACCAGGCTCCCCCATCCCTGGGATTCTCCAGGCAAGAACACTGGAGTGGGTTGCCATTGCCTTCTCCAATACCAGGCCTCAAATGTGAGATTTCCATAATTCTAGCCATCTCAGTCCTCCAAAAGACCTTGATAAGGACAATCAAATATTAAAGTAGAAATAGTCATTGTGTTTCTACCCACTTTGAGAAATTATTGCTAATTCCTCAGTTCTGGATATTGCAATGCTAGTGGACTAGATGGTGAAGAGATGTGAACAGAAATAAGGAAGGTGAGACATGTAGGTCAGAATGTGAGGTAACAAAGACAAGGTATTTAGAAGCTGAAGAATTGAGAGAAATTTGGGATCTGAGCTGGAAAAGCAGTTTTCAAACCACATTGGGTCATGTGGTGTGTATAATCTCACTTTAGTCCTTAAAAGATCTCTACTGACCAGTCTGCCTCTTCTTTTTTGGAGCACAGTTCAGGTCCATCTAGCTGTTTCTCGTTGCTGTTCCTTTCTCCTGGCTTCCACACTGCGCCCAGCTGTTCAGCCTAATCCATTCAGAAAAGGTTTGTTCTTTTAGGCAGATGATGCAGGCTACCACAAAATGATCTATTCTCTGCTTCTCTTTCAAAACTGAAAATAGTGTGTTATATAGCCATGAGCCCAGTAGCTATAGGACTGCATTTCCTACCCAGCCGTGCTCTTAGTCATGACTGGTGACTGAGATGCAAGCAGATATTTAAAAGGAATTTCTTTCAAGACTGCTTTCAAGGAACTTATTTAGCTGATTTAGCACTTCCCTACTTTGTTCCTAACTGTTGTCTGGATTTTAGTTGTGATGGCTAGAACTCCTGCAGTTGTATTGGACAGTCATGTAACCTAGGAGATGGATATCACCCAAGCTCTGGCTGGCCCACCTCCAGCTTTCTTTCGGTGGGAGAGAAAAATCAAGTTTATCTTGCTAAAGTTATAGTTATTTTAGTTTTTTGTAATGTGCATCCAAACTTAATCCTGATACTACTATGTGTTTAATACGATATAGCCTTATTATTTTGTTAGGTTTAATTAATATATTTATGTTTTACATTTCTCTATTTTTTTATTTTATAAATTGATTCATCAACCATTATACCTAAATTATATAAATGCAAAATTATTATTATAAGCATGCTTTCTTTTAGATTTTGAATTTTTATACTTTCTTATCTCCGTTCCTTTCTTCTTTTCTCCATATTGGTACAGCCTGGATCATGTCCTCTCTGTTATCCTCATCCATATCCATATCTGCAGGCCAAAACAGACCAAGAGCTGTGTAGGGAGAACCAAAGAAGAATGAATACAGGGATATGAATGAATGGTGGTGGCCTTTGTTACTCATCATGAATGTTCTTCAGTAGGATCATGTTCGCCTGCCCTTCTGTGTTCCCACAACCCCCAAGTTTTCCATGAACATGGAAAATAATTTGGCCAGTGGAATTTGAGTAGAGGTGATATGTCACTTCCAAATTGAAGTAATATTTTCTGTTCCACTAGCTGGAATGCAGATGTAATGACAGCACCTGGAATAGCCATGTTAGACCAGAAGTAAGTAGCACCGGTGGAAGATATGACAAGAAATAAGTGGACCCTCATCCCTGTGGAGAGACCTGCATTAACATTATATGAAAGAGAGTTGAAATTTTATTGTATTTAAGATAATGTTATTTAGGGTTTGATTACACTCGTTGAACCTGTAACCAAACACTCATAATAAAATAACTGATCTTTGTGTTAGTCTTGTGTTGACATTAGGGTCTGAATGAGACAGTATCTACTGATGTATACTTAGAAGTGGGTCAAGTGACAGCCCTGCCCTCTGGAAGCTGTGCTCTAGTGTGGGATTCAGAAACTGAAGCGGGAACAAAGCCACATGGCAGGACAGCTTCAAGATCCTGTAGGAACCCTTGGGAGGGGAACCTCAATCAGTTCTGATCTCAGGAAGTCGCTTGAAGCAGGGACAATCCTCTATCAGTCTCCTCATAAATAGGCCATGGTGCCAAGTTTCATGTAAAAGTGATTTATTTCAAATTCCTTCCAGAGTGTTTTCCCTTCTGAGCCAGTGCTTAAGATATGCGTTTGAGACCTGCTTTGGGAAGATGGCAAATGCCCCAGGGCAACTAACCCAGTGGGCCAAAACTATTGAGTCTGAGTGCCCTAGAGACTGATCTACATCAGGAGAAGCACAGGATTGAAAAGCCAGTGCACTGCAATTACAGAGTAGTCCCTACTCGCTGCAAATAGAGAAGTCCTGAGCAGCAATGAAGACCTAGTACAGCCAAAATTAAAAAAAAAAAAAAAAAAAATTCTGGCAGAGAAACCAGCGAGGTCTCAGAGGAAGCAGGACATGAAAAAGGATGAAGCCAGTCTGGGTTTGATATCATGCAAGTCGTGGAGAGGGAAGCAAGAGCCTGTTTTCACAGAGAACTTGGGATGTAAGTTGTGCCTCAAATGTGCCCCAACCCAAAGCTAGGGAGCTGAGATTTCACTCTCCTACTAGCGCCTCTGTCTCATCCTTCCACTAACACCCACCTGGTGTCTCCAAGCCCTTGTATTAGATCCTCCAAAGACAAATCAAAGGTGACACTAAAAACAAAAGACTCCAAAGCTCAAGAAAATATAACTTCAGAAAATGTGTAGATTTCTGCAACCGTTCTGGCATATCCAGCATCATATCTGAAATCCTGTGAGTCTAAAGAACTCCATGGATCTCTACATGTAAGCATTTACAAAAAATTAGCTTTTTATACTATAGTAGTATAGTTGATTTACAGCATCATATTTATATTTGTTCTATGAGAAATTAATTCCCTTATACATAGACATGTATCCATTCTTTCTAGATTCTTTCCCCATACAGGTTATTACAGACTACTGAGCAGAATTCCTATGCTGTACAGTAGGTCTTTGTTGATTATCTATTAAATAAAATAGTATACATATGTTAATCAAAAACTCTCAATTTATCCCTCTCCCACCTTTCCACATTGGTAACTCTAATTACTGTTTTGATGGAGGGAAGCATCTAGGCACTTTTTGGTTCAGGGTCTGTGCTTGTGAGAGTGGAGTGGCCAGGGAAAGCAAGCCTGAGAAAGATTCATTTGAGATGATGCTAAATGTTGAGAAGGACCTGGCCAAGCAAAAAGCTGGGAGAAAAACATTCAAGATGTGGAAAGTAGCCCCTGCTAAGGACCAATGTAACCAAGTTTAATGAATGGCTACCGTTCCACTGCCAATCTTCCTTCCATGCTTGGAACTTGGCCTACAGGTCAACCCCCATGACCTCATCCCATGCTTCAGTTGTGAGTTAGCAGCAATGAGCCATGTCAGCCTTCCCAAGAAGGGAGAACCTGGGGCTTTCATGAGGCTGAATATGCTCTGGACTCAGGGATGTGTACACAAACTGTTTATCATCAGGAGCATCAGGTGCCAGGGGCACCACCAATGCCTCTGACTATCTCCATGTGCTTGTTCTCAGAAGTAGAAATGCCAACGGACTGATAGAGCAAAGAAACAAATAATGCCTCTTGTTTCATCTTGCCCCTGTGATTTCCATGCCCCTTTGACCACACTGCTCTCTGCCCAAAATCTCTTTCCTCTTTTTCTTCCACAAAGGTGGCTTGTGAATTACATCAGCACCTGATTGTGAAGCCTGGTGGCTGGAACTCAACTCACAATCAGATGGGACCCAGAGATCCCCAGCCTTGTCCTCAGTTTCTGTCCTTTTTCTCCAACTGGATTCATAAAGCAAAGTCCCTAAAAACATAAGGGTGATGGTAATTCTCTCATGGCCTTTGAATCTCCAAGGTCTATTTGGAGCATCAAAGAGAGAACATATTCCCCTGCACCCAGGCTAGTGTCAGACCGCAGCCTCCCTCAGCCAGAGGTTCCCTGAGGAAACATAAGACCCTTATCTAAGTTGCCAGAAGGCTGAGAAGAGAATGCTTCTCACTGTAAATGGAGGTTCGTGTTATCCAGTCACCCAAAGGTCTGTGTTGTCTGAATGAGGGTTGGGAGCTCTGGGGATTCTGAATTTTGAGTGAGTCAGTCACTAGGGTCACTACACGATGGCCTCCTAGGGTCACTACAGCTGGGGATTCCCACTGTGCCTGGAACCCAGAAGAAACAGCCAGCAGCATTGCTTTCCTGCTGCTTTCCTGTTCAACCCATGGCAGCTATGCAGATCTGTTGTTAAATCAAGACAGACACTCATTTCATTCTCTTTTTTACTTCTTATTCATTTTTCCTGAAGTATTTTAGGGTCTAGATGAACAATTCACAAAAGGTATATAATGAGTATTTGGGGTAAAATAATGGGATGTTAAAAAAATGCACTTTGTTCCCAATAAAATTAACATCTAATATCCAGTCCATGTACAAATTTCCCTGATTCTCAAGAAGTTTTCACAGTTTATTGAGAGAATGTAGTCATATGTTGCACTTGGTTGTTCTCCTTTAAGATGAAATAACTGTTCCTCTCCCAATTTTAATGCCATTCATTTGTTCAGAAACTGGGTGGTAGCAAGGTGGATTGTCTTACAGAATGCCCCACTATTGGGTTTAGAGCAGTCCACAATACCAGCACAGTGGGTCAGGACCAGTACCAGTCCTTCATCTATTAGGAACCAGACCTCCACAACAGGAGGTGAGCTGCAGGCCAGTGAGTGAGGCTTCATCTGCATTATAGCTGCTCCCCATCACTCTCTCATCACTCCCAGAATTGACAGTCAAGCTTGTTTTCCTGGAACTGTTTGTAGTTACATAACCTATGCTTAATAGAAACAAAATAGCATAAATATTGATGATTATTTTCCTTTCTCAGTGCTCAGAATGGTGAGTTGGTGCCCTAGCAATCTGTCACAGTGTCACATAAGAAGTTGACTATTAATATTTGGACACATTCGGCCAGCTTAAATTTAAATATTAAAAAACTAAGATCATGGGATCCAGCCCCATCCTTCATGGCAAATAGAAGGACAAAAGGTGGAAGCACTGACAGATTTCTTCATCTTAGCCTCTAAAACCACTGTGGATGCTGCCTGCAGCCATGAAATCAGAAGGTGTTTGCTTCTTGGCATGAAAGCTATGACAAACATAAACAGTGTGTTGAGAAGCAGAAACATCATTCTGCCCAACAAACTGGTAGATGTTTGGCCATTTCATTTGGATTCTTAAAATTTTTGTCCAGTCCCCATTGGGCTTTGAAGTGCTTTAGCTTTCTGGTCCTTCATGATTCCCAAGATTATTTTTTGCATTTCTTTACCCAGTCCTGAAATCAGCCATCTCTTTAAGAATCCATAGATCATCTGATGGAAAATGTATTTAGAAGCTACATGTTAGACCTCATAATAGTCACTGTTATCAAGTTGTCATTGCTTGTGGGCTTTACATTGGTCAGAGTAGGAAGTACACATTTTCCTTAAAAAATAAAATAAAAAGGAATATAATTAGTTGGTACAAACTTATGCTTTCAGTTCAAGATTTAAGACAGCAGGGCTGGAATTAAACTTCTTTCTGTTACCTGTGAACCCCTTTTTCTAGCCACTGAAAGGCTTATTTCAGAACATTAGTTTTAATTACTATCTTTTTTTCTGCCTGTTAACATGCATATGATTCTGTCACAATAACAGAGGTTATGAGGAAAAACAAGTTGTTGAATATAGTTTCAGATTTCTTTCTTGTTTTTCTTTTGATTTTCTTTGGTTTTGTTTTGGCTGAGCAGTATTTTTGTTTTTCCTTAGAATATGTTCCACTCTGAATGTAGTCATAATTCTGAATTTTAAAGCTACTTAAGTAATGTGTTTTTATGGGCAGCTAGTCACCAAATTGATGCAATTAGATTTATCAGTCTCTTTGTTCTCAATTTGTTCAGTTCAGTTCAGTCCTTTCAATTGTGTCTGTCTCTTTGCAACGCCATGGACGGTAGCATGCCAGGCTTCCCTATCCATCACCAACTCTCGGAACTTACTCAAGCTCATATGCATGGACTTGGTAATGCCAACCAACCATCTCACTCTGTCTTCCCCTTCTCTTCCTGCCTTCAATCTTTCCGGGTCTTTTCCAATGTGTCAGTTGTTCCTATCAGGTGGGCAAATAATTGGAGCTTCAGATTCAACATCAATCTTTCCAGTGAATATACAGGACTGATTTTTTTTAGGATGGACTGCTTTGATCTCCTTGCAGTCCAGGGGACTCTCAAGAGTCTTCTCCAACACCATAGTTCAAAGGGTATATATGCGTGTCATTTGTCAGTGACATCATATTTCCCCTGTTGGGATTTAACCACCAGATCTGAATTTAAACAACATGCAAAAATGAGGATTAAGTCACAGTGCCCCATATAAACACACCTGGCAAAAGGAGAGGCTCCTGTTGCTTTCAAGGGACAGGCATGGATTGACCTTATGCAGGAATAGGCCCTGGGAGTGTTGGATGAGCCATTAAACACGATTGTCTTTACTTGGCTGCCACAGTAGTTTTGTCTTCTTTGATTGGGATGACATTTCAAAATTATTTTTCTGTATGTTTGGTTTAGCAGACAAAATTTTTCGTGACATAGACCCTATGTGGAAATTATATCAGAAATATATCCATTTATCTTCAGCAGTTAAATTTTGTTGGTTTGTATATCCTTGATGATATTTCTTTAGAAATAGAAAGGAAAAACACATGTTCATTATGCATTCAGTCTCTTTTTAAATCAACTGACATGAATTAAATTCCTCTCTGTCGCCACTGCACTCCCAATTCTAAGCGAGAAATACAAACCTGCAGAGACTGAAGGCTGATTCCAGCACATTGCTGTGGAGATTTCGTTCCCACTGTTTTTGGGGCTATAACAGAAAATCAGGAATGTGGGATCCAGGAGCAACCTGAAGACAAGTGGCATAATTGACAGGATTCTGTGTGATACCCTCAGACAAAAGCTGACCTCTCCTTTGGGGTTTCTGTGTGCTAGTCATGTATTTCCTGGCCAGGGTCCCAGGGTCTGAGCTGGTTGTAGGAGCAGTGCTGGGAGACACCCTCTCCCAGAGGAGCCCCTCTATCCCCCTACTATGAGAATCTACTGCTCCTGCAAATCTCCATCTTCACTCTGTGTGCAACCTGTTATTTGTTCCCCACCAGATACAGCTCTTTTGAGGTTTCTTATTGTTTTCTCAGTCTTCATTCACTCATTGAACAGACAAGCATTGGGCATCCACTGTGTGCCAGGCACTTTAGGGAGGCAAGGAGAATAAAACTCGCCCTCACATCTAAGAAGGCAGATGTACATGAAGTGACTTGCCCAACTTAGTGAATTGCGACTTTGGTACATGCTAGACATGAGGAGGAGAAGACAATGGCAACCCATTCCAGTACTCTTGCCCAGACAATCCCAGGGACAGCAGAGCCTGGTGGGCTGTCCTCTATGAGGTCGCACAGAGTCGGATATGACTGAAGTGGGTTAGCAGCAATAGCAGCAGCAGACACAAGGAAGGGTCTACAGAGAATGACTAACAGGAAACTGATAAACACCGGGGGAAAGACTTCCCGAAAACAATACAATTAAGCTGGAATCTGGAAAATGAGAAGAAATTTGCTAGTCAAAGGGGAGTGGAATTCTCTAGGAAGGAAGACCAGCTTGTGTCAAGGTACATAAGATCCTGCTGTATTCAAGTACTACATTCGAGGATGTCATGAAAGGTGCTGTGTCAAGAGCAAAGGAAAAGAGGGCGAGAGATGAAGGGCTGTTTAGGAGACAGTCGGGAAGGGGACAACTCTGGGGAGACTCAGAGTGACCTTGATGCCGGCTTTTTTCCTTTGTCTCTCAGCATCTCCATGAGGAGAAAGGTTATTGCTTGTTCTGGCAGCTGTGAGGCTGTTGTTGACACTGGGGTATCAATGATCAAAAGCCCAGGAAGACTGCTCAATAACATACAGAAGCTCATTGGCGCCACACATTGGCGTTCCAAGGTGAAGGTTCATGCCCCAGGGTCACTCCCAGTCTCCACACACAACAAGAATCCCTAGGGCCGACCTCTCTCACTCTCTCTAGCAGCACTACGTTTCATGTTCTGCGGTCAATACCCTGCCCTCTGTTATCTTCACCATCAACGGCATCAACTACCCAGTGCCAGCTAGAGCCTATATCCTCAAGGTGAGGGGACAACACTGAGGGTTGGTTCTCAAACTGGAGCTTGCAGGAACCCTTGGGCTGCTGCTGGGAGGAGGGCGCCCTCTGGAGGCCATGTCACACCATTGCAGATGCTGCTGAGCCCTGTGACTGGGCAAGTGACTCCCACAAAACCAATCACTTGAGAGTAAAGGGCTCTGTGGAACACTGATCTTCTTAAAATAAATGTAGAGAGGCCACACCATATGGCATGGTTTGGGTCAGGGAGAGGGGAACACTAAGGTCGTCAGTCCTCAAAGAGCTTCAATTCAATCTGAACCCTTAGGTGCATGAACATGGAATTCAGCACTAGCAGTCCCTGAAATAGGCCATGTTACAAGGAGAAGGGTGGGGACAGTCCCAGTGTGCTGTCCCAGCATAAGTTAACAAGCTCCCTTCCCCCCTCAAAGTTTTCCTGGTTTGAATGATAAATTACATGGTCAGCCTAGTTCTTGGCTGCATCTTTCTCTTGCTCTGGCCAGGTGCCTCCTTTGTGAGTTGGGGTACCAGACCCCTCTGTGATGAGGTTGGATGCCAATGTGAATAAAGGATGCACTGTGACTGCTCACCCGGCACTGGGTGGAGGCTTCATGTCAGCTCCCAGCAGGAGTTCAGAGCAGACTGATGGACTCAAAGAAGGCTTTGAGGAAGAGAGGAAATCACAGGAATTCTAAAACCACAAACTCATTGAGCCATATGGAGGGTTGCTTGGGACCAGGCAAACTGCACTGGATTCCATGAAAATGGCATCTCAAGGTGGTCTGCACTGGGGCACTGGGGACTTTCTAGGGGTGATGAAGGCTCTGGACTGACCCGTGGAGATGGGGAATGAGAGTACGTTACCCAACCAAGCCTGGAGTGGCCAAAGAGAGTGAGTGTGGGCTGAAGGAGGCTTTGCAGAGTTCCTGAGTTAAGTCTTCAAGAAAGTGTTGTGGGCACTGTTCTGTTTAAGATGGATAACCAACAATGAGTTGCTGTGTAGCACAGGAAACTCTGTTCAGTTATATGACAGCCTGGATGGGAGGGGTGTCTTTGTGACCAGGATACCCGGATACATACCATTGAGTCCCTTTACTGTCCACCTGAAACTCAGAATATTGTTAATCAGCTATACTCCAATACAAAACAAAGTTTTTTTTAATAAAGTATGGATTGTGGGGATTCAGGAGGAGAACCAGCATTCTCTGCAGAGAAAACAAGGAGCAAGAGTCAGAAGGAAAGAAACAGGGAATGAGGAGAGCTATGGACACACTTGTTCTTTTTGAAAAAATTATACTGAAGTGTGTCTATCTTCAGTGTTGCTTTAAGTTCTCCTGCACAACAATGTTATTCAGTTATATACATAAAAAATATATATTTTCTTTTTTTCATGTGTTTATCACTGAATATTGAATATAGTTTCTTATGCTCTACAGTACAACTTTGCTGTTTTTCATTTTTCTGTTTCCCAAAAACTCCTAGTCCTCCACTCACCACACCCTTCCTCATGGAAACCTCATGTCTTGGCCCTCTTTGGTTTTGGATGAACTCTAATATCCCCTGCTGCTGATAAAACCCCTTGGTACTTACCCAAAGAGGGAAATAAAACAAAAAGAATTGTGCTTGGTCTAGATAATGGGGGGAGTCATCAGTAAGGGCTCATGCTGACTGGTGTATGTGTCTGAATCCCCCAGGATTCTAGAGGCTGCTGCTATACCACCTTTCAAGAGAACACTGTCAGTCCATCTACAGAGACCTGGATCCTGGGAGACGTCTTCCTGAGGCTGTATTTCTTGGTCTTTGATCGAGGAAATGACAGGATTGGCCTGGCACGGGCAGTGTAAATGCTTGGAGTGGTTCAGGAATCAGTAAGGGCGCTCCTAACACACACTCACTCACACTTTGGGCACTGCTGCCCAGGATGCTGGTGAACTGTGTTTGGTGGTCTGCACACCCTATTCTCAGTAAAGAATAAAGGGTTTCACTCTTAATGGTGCTGATACAAATGGTTGCCTCTGTTTGTGTCTGGGAGTGAAGGATCTAGAACAAAGTCTGAATCAAAATTGAGAGAAGCCCTACTCCAACTGGCTTCAAGGAAAAAGAAGACTCATTGAAATGATTCTGGGAATCCAGGATACAAGACTCAGAGCAAATACAAAGATCTCAGTGACTGGACCCAAGGAATCAGAAGTCACCAGTTCTCTCTTTCTCACCCTCGCTATTACCCTTCCCACTTCTCTGATGGTCTTAGCCTGATAACTTTCTTCCTTAAGGCTTCCACACCTAGTGAGGGAGTCAAGCTACCTACCCTAGGGATTTATATCCTGAAGGCAACTCCTAGTAAGAAAAGAAGTTCGGAACCATTAGAGTTCAAGGGTGTTCCCTGAATGACCCACCTCAGTTCACATGTACAGCCCTAGATCAGCCACCCTGGCAGGGCCATGGGGTCCTATGATTGGCTTTACATGGTCATTGGACTTGACACAGCAGCACACATGATTGTCAATTTCCTCCAGAACTACATGACTGAAGCTGGGGAGAGGCAGCCCCAAGGATAGCGACTGGGGGATGGTCTAGGCCATGGAGGAGTTTGTAATGGCCCACCAATTCCACCACTTCCTCATTAAGAGAAATTATAAGGGGTAATGAAATAAACTCTCTTCATCCCATCTCAGATGATCTTATCGCTGAGCTTCTGCTCCAGGGGATTTTGGGTGAGATATTTCATGCAGAGCTGGTTCCCCCTTTTTCCCACGCCCCAGTCACCAGCTCTCTGCCATATATGCCTGCTCTGTCCTTTCCAATCCTAATTGGTAAGTGGTGGTCCCAGTGGATCCCTGAGCCATCTCCCTCCTCCAGGGCCCAGAATGCCTCTTCCTTGGCCTCCAATGCTGCTGGGGAGAATCCAATGCATGTATTGGGGGACCTAGGGTACACCGAGCCTTCAGCCTTTCTGAGCTTCCTCCAGGGGTGGAGCTCCAAACTATTTGCTTGGAGCTGCCATGGTTACGCACTCTTGCAGTGGAAGTATTCGTTCTTTCCACCTGGACCCCTCAGTACATGCCTTGGTTAAGACAGCCGTGGTCAGAGGTTGATTTCCTTTCAGACTGACTGCTTTGATCTCCTTGTTTTATAAGGGACTCTCAAGAATCTTCTCAAGCACCACATTTCAAAAGCTCAATTCTTTGGCATTCACCCTTTTGTATGGTCCAGATCTCACATCTGTACATGATTACTGGAAAAATCATAGCTTTGACACTATAGACCTTTGTAGCAAACTGAGTCCCTGTTTTTTAACACACTGTGCAGGTTTTTCATAGCCTTTCTTCCTTCCAAGGAGCAAGTGTCTTTTAATTTCATGGCTGCAGTCAAGGTCCATAGTGATTTTGGAGCCCAAGAAAATAACATCTGCCACTGTTGCCACTTCTCTCTCATCTATATGCCATGAAGTGGTGGGACTGGATGCCATGAATGTTGAGTATTTTTTTTGTGAATAGTTGTTTGAATGTTGAGTTTTAAGCCAGCTTTTTTTCATCTCCTCTCCTTTTCAATTGGTCTTTAGTTCTTTGCTTTCTGCTATTAGGGTGGTGTCATCTTCATATCTGTTCAGTTCAGTTCAGTCACTCAGTCGTGTCGGACTCTTTGCGACTCCATGAATCACAGCACGCCAGGCCTCCTTGTTCATCACCATCTCCTGGAGTTCACTCAGACTCACGTCCATCGAGTTCATGATGCCATCCAGCCATCCTCGGTCGTCCCCTTTTCCTCCTGCTCCCAATCCCTCCCAGCATCAGAGTCTTTTCCAATGAGTCAACTCTTCGCATGAGGTGGCCAAAGTACTGGAGTTTCAACTTTAGCATCATTCCTTCCAAAGAAATCCCAGGGTTGATCTCCTTCAGAATGGACTGGTTGGATCTCCTTGCAGTCCAAGGGACTCTCAAGAGTCTTCTCCAACACCACAGTTCAAAAGCGTATCTGTGGATGTTGATATTTCTCCCAGCAATCTTGATTCCATCTTGGGATTTATGCAGTCCAGCATATTGAATGATATTTCCTACATACAAGTTCAATAATCAGAGTGACAATGTATACCTT
This sequence comes from Cephalophus harveyi, assembly GCA_006410635.1. Classification (NCBI taxonomy): domain Eukaryota; kingdom Metazoa; phylum Chordata; class Mammalia; order Artiodactyla; family Bovidae; genus Cephalophus; species Cephalophus harveyi. The sequence goes on along the minus strand of SJYT01031541.1, from coordinate 41,963 downwards.
ATCATGCTCCTTTTCCAATTTTAAACCTTTTAGTTGTTCTGTGTCTTATTCTAATGGCCACTTTTTGACCTAAATATAGACTTTCAGGAGACAGTTAATGTGATCTGCTACTCCCATTCTCTTAAGAATTTTCCTCAGTTTGTTGGGGTCCACACAGTGAAAGGCTTCATTTAGCATAGTCAGCGAAGCAGATGCAGATGTTTTTCTGGAATCCCCTTGCTTTCTCTATGGTCCAGTGGATGTTGGCAATTTGATCTCTGGCTCCTCAAACCAGTTTGTACATCTGGAACTTTTCACTTCATGTACTGTGAATCTTAGCTTGAAGTATTTTGAGCATTACCTTGCTAGCAAGTGAGATGAGTGCAATTACATAATAAGTTAAACATTCTTTTGAATTGCCTTTGTTTTGGATTGGAATGAAAATTGACCTTTCCCAGCACTGTGGCCATTCCTGAGTTTTCCAAATTTGCTGACATATTGAATGCAGCACTGTTACAGCCTCATTCTTTAGGATGTTTTAAACAGCTCAGCTGTATTCCATCACCTCCACTATCTTTGCTTGTAGTGATGCTTCTTAAGGCCCACTTGACCTCATACTCTAGTTTATCAGGCTTTACATAAGTGACCACAACATCATCTCTATTCGGGTCATTATAACCATTTTTGTGTAGTTTTTCTGTGCATTCTTGCTACCTCTTCTTAATCTCATCTGCTTCTGTTAGGTTTTGACTTTTCTGTCCTTTATTGTGCCCATCTTTCCATGAAGTATTCCTACGGTATCTCCAATTTTCCTGAAGAGATCTATACTCTTTACAATTTATTATTTTCCTCTAATTCTTGCACTTTTCACTTAGGAAGACTTTATTATCTCTCCTTGCTCTTCTCTGGAAGTCTGCATGTCATTGGGTATATCTTTCCCTTTCTTGTTTGCTGTTCACTTCTCTTCTTTTCTCAGCTGTTTTCAAGGCCTCCTCAGGCAACCACTTTGCCTTCTCACATTTGTTTTTCTTGGGGATTGTTTTGGTCACCACTTCCCATACAATGTTACAAACCTCCATCCATAGTTTTTCAGGCTACCAGACCTAATCCGTTGAATCTATTTTTCATCTCCACTGTATAATCATAAGGGATTTGATTTAGGTCAAAGCTTAATGGTCTAGTGGTTTTCCTTACTTTCTTCAATTGAAGCCTGAATATTGCTTGCATCTGGCTAAGCAATAGTGCCGGATTACTACCCACCACTCCCAGTGGGTATGGAGCAAAAAACACAATTTGAGGACTATGCAATGGAAGTGAGAAATAGATTAAAGGGACTAGATCTGATAGATAGAGTGCCTGAGGAACTATGGACAGAGGTTCGTGACATTGTACACAAGACAGGGATCAAGACCAACCCCATGGAAAAGAAATGCAAATAAGCAAAATGGCTGTCTGAGAAGACCTTACAAATACCTGTGAAAGGAAGAGAAGTGAAAAGAAAAGGAGAAAAGTAAAGATGTAAGCATCTGAATGCAGGGTTCCAAAGACTAGCAAGGAGAGATAAGAAACCCTTCTTCAGTGATCAATGCAAAGAAATAGAGGAAAACAACAGAATGGGAAAGACTCGAGATCTCTTCAAGAAAATTAAAGATACCAAGGGAACATTTCTTGCAAAGATGGGCTAGATAAAGGACAGAGAGCGTATGGACCTAATAGAAGCAGAAGACATTAAGAAGAGGTATCAAGAATATACAAAAGAACTATACAAAAAAAAGCTTCACAACCCAGATAAANGAGTAGTTTTTTACATCAAACATCTGGCAGCAGAGAATGGATTCCTGGGGCATGGGGAGTGGGGAGTAAGCAAGGTGAGTTCTACAATTGCTCCAACTCTAGGAATAGTTTACAACACATACATGGAGGTGGTATCTAGACAGAAGATGTGTATAAGAGACAGGGTGTGATCACTCATCTAGATCCAGACATCCTGGAATGTGAAGTCAAATGGGCCTTAGGAAGCATCACTACAAACAAAGCTAGTGGAGGTGATGGAATTGCAGTTGAGCTATTTCAAATCCTGAAAGATGATGTTGTCGAAGTGCTGCATTCAATATGCCAGCAAATTTGGAAACTCAGCAGTGGCCACAGGACAAGAAAAGGTCAGTTTTCATTCCAATCCCAAAGAAAGGTAATGCCAAGGAATGCTCAAACTTCTGAACAATTGCACTCATCTCACACGCTAGTAAAGTAATGCTCAAAATTCTCCAAGCCAGGCTTCAGCAATACATGAAACATGAACTTCCAGATGTTCAAGCTGTTTTAGAAAAGGCAGAGGAACCAGAGATCAAATTACCAATTTCTGCTGGATCATGGAAAAAGCAAGAGAGTTCCAGAAAAACATCTATTTCTGCTTTATTGCCTATGCCAAAGCCTTTGACTGTGTGGATCACAATAAACTGTGGAAAATTCTGAAAGAGATGGGAATACTAGACCACCTGATGTGCCTCTTGAGAAACCTGTATGCAGGTCATGAAACAACAGTTAGAGCTGGGCAAGGAACAACAGACCAGTTCCAAATAAGAAAAGGAGTATGTCAAGGTTGTATATTGTCACCCTGTTTATTTAACTTATATGCAGAGTACATCATGAGAAATGCTGGACTGGAAGAAGCACACGATGGAATCAAGATTTCCAGTAGAAATATCAATAACCTCAGATATGCAGATGACATCACCCTTATGGCAGAAAGTGAAGAGGACCTAAAAAGTCTCTTGATGTAAATAAAAGAGGAGAGTGAAAAAGTTGGCTTAAAGCTCAACATTCAGAAAACTAAGACCATGGCATCTCGTCCCATCACTTCATGGGAAATAGATGGGGAAACAGTGGAAACAGTGTCAGACTTTATTTTGGGGGCTCCAAAATCACTGCAAACGGTGATTGCAGCCATTAAATTAAAAGAAGCTTACTCCTTGGAAGGAAAGTTATGACCAACCTAGATAGCATACTGAAAAGCAGAGATATTACATTGCCAATAAATGTCCATCTAATCAAGTCTATAGTTTTTCCAGTGGTCATATATGGATGTGTGAGTTGGACTGTGAAGAAAGCTGAGTGCCAAAGAATTGATGCTTTTGAACTGTGGTGTTGGAGAAGACTCTTGAGAGTCCCTTGGACTGCAAGGCGATCCAGCCATTCCACCCTAAAGGAGATCAGTCTTGGGTGTTCATTGGAAGGACTGATGCTAAAGCTGAAACTCCAATACTTTGGCCACATCATACGAAGAGTTGATTCGCTGGAAAAGACCCTGATCCTGAGAGGGATTAGGGGCAGGAGGAGAAAGGAATGAAAGAGGATGAGATGGCTGCATGGCATCACTTCACTGACTCAATGGACATGAGTTTGAGTGAACTGTGGGAGTTTGAGTGAACTGCGGGAGGCCTGGCATGCTGTGATTCACAGGGTTACAAAGAGTCGGACACGACTGAGCGACTGAACTGAACTGACCCTAGGTTTGTTCTGGCACTTCACATGCTTAGCTGTATTACCTTGATCAAGTCCCTTGACCTCAGTTTTCTCATCTGGAAAATGGGCACCATGATGATACTTCAACATTTTAGATTGCATACGTGCCTACAAGGTGCAGGTGGCCCTGAGAGGGCTTTCTGGGTTCCTGAGTCTGGAACAAATATGAATTATTCTGCCACCTGGGGAGAAGGAAATCTTCTATTTAGAGGTTATGCCTTCCATCCCCAAAGTTAAATACTGATTCTGCTAAGTGACGTCTATTTCTGAACCATAACACAGAACTTTGACTGAGCCGATGCTTCTGTTTTCTTGGGCCCCACAAGAGTTAATGATTACTGTCTCAGATTACTCCCTTCCTTAACCTTGCAAGCCAGCCTTTTCTTGCCAACTACTTCTAGCCTGAAATCAACTGCAAGGAGAGTTGTAAGGCTTTTCGTCTCTTTTCGGTTTCCCACATCTCCAGCAAGGCAAACAAGTAGCTGTTATGGCTACTTGTTATAGCAACAATACAGTCCAATCTCAACCTGCTAAATTAAACTGTCCCCAAATGGCCCCTCGTGGTGAAAATACCTACAGTAACCTTAAAATCTGCCTATGCCTGCTCTTTATCAGGAAATATGTGTAGACCTGATCTAGTGTGCTTTCCTAAGCATGTTTCCAACCATGCATTTAAGGAACCAGACATTTAGTCATCTAATTACCTACAGGAACTGACAAAAGCAAGCCACCCATTGTGCATTTCTCACTTACCTCAAAATAATATTGAAGTGATCTGCTGCAACAATCTGATACATTGGCATGTACACTCTAGATGGGACATCTTTCCTCTGGATTCATTTTCCACCTAATGCAGAATGTCTACCATGAGCCTGGCCTTCTAGCAGCTGGTCACCTGGTTTTTGCAGACTTAGCCCACTCTAGATCCCTTCTACATGTGTCAGTAAAATCTAGAGAACAACAGTCAAAGCTCTCACTTCTCCAGAAGACAGCTTTTTAAAAAAAAAAAAACAACAATGTTTGGTAACACATTCAAAATCTTGTGCTCCTTGCCTTGGATTCAAGGACTTGTACCAGAGGATGGGAAGCTTCCCCTTCCACCTAAATCTTTCTCTACTCCCACCAGGGCCAGAGGCTTCACTGGACCCTGTGTCCTCACTGGTATTGTTCAGTTGCTAAGTCATGTCTGACACTTTGTGATTACATGGATGGCAGCAAAACAGGCTTCCTTGACTTTCACTATTTTGCAGAGTTTCCTCACACTCATGTTCATTGAGTCGATGATGCCATCTCATCCTTTTGATACCTATCCTTCTGCCAACAATTTTTCTCAGCATGAGTCTCTTCCAATGAGCTGGATCTTGACATCAGGTGGCCTAAATGTTGGAGCTTCATCTCCAGCATCAGTCTTTGGATTAATTATGACTCTACCACTTCCAAAACAAAACTCATGTTTCCAATCACCTAACAATACTGAGCATTGATAAGGTTTAATAGAACAGGGATATTGTCCCCTGGGAAATCTCAGCACTGCCACCCTACCTTTCTTTTACCATTCTCTGAACCTGGTATAGAATTGTTTCCCTACAGCTTCTCTTGCTTGAAAAGGCCTACCAACCTATGATTGTCAGCCATCCAGGAACTGTTCCTTCCTCCTTCCCAAAGACTTCTGCCTGCTCCCTGATTGTCTTCTGTACATCAGTTCAGAGGACTTGCTATATCATGCTAACTTCTTGCTATATCATGCAGTGTAGCACACCAGACTTCCTGGTCCATCACCAACTTCTGGTGCTTGCTCAAACTCATGTTAATCAAGTTGGTGATGCCACCCAACAATTTCATCTTCTGTCTTCCCCTTTACCTCCTGCCTTTACTCTTTCCCAGCATCGGGGACTTTTCTAATAAGTCAGTTCTTCCCATTAGATGGCCAAAGTATTGGAGGTTGAGCTTCATCATCAGCCCTTCCAATGAATATTCAGGGCATATTTCCTTTAGGGTGGACTGGTTGGATCTCCTTGTAGTCCAAGGGACTTTCAAGAGTCTTGTCCAACACCACAGCTTAAAAGTATCAATGCTTTGGTTCTCAGCTTCCTTTATAGTCCAACTCTCACATCCACATCCATCACAACTTCTGGCAAAACCATAGCTTTGAATACACAGACCTTTGTGGGTAAAGCAATATCTCTGCTTTTTAGTATACTGTCTAGGTTTTTCATAGCTTTATCTTCCAAGGATCATCGTCTCTTTATTCACAGCTGCAATCACTACCTGCAGTGATTTTGGAGTCCAGGAAAATAAAGCTTGTCACTGTTTTCAATGTTTCTCCATGTATTTGCCGTGAAGTAATGTAATGGGATGTCATGGTCTTCGATTTTGTGATCTGTACATACCATATCAAGATCATCTCTAAGAAAAAGAAATGCTAAAAGCTTGTCTGAGAAGGCCTTACAAGTAATTTACAAAAGAAGAGAAGCAGGAGGCAAAGGAGAAAAGAAAGACATACCCATCTGCAGGCAGAGTTCCAAAGAATAGCAAGGAGAGATTTTAAAAAAGATTTCCTAAGTTATCAGTGCAAAGAAATAGTGGAAAACAACAGAACGGGAAAGACCAGAGATCTCTTCAAGAAAATTAGAGATAGGGAGGGAAAATTTCATGCAAAGATGGGCACAATAAAGGACAGAAATGATAGGGATCTAACAGAATCAGAAGATATTAAGAAGATGTTGAAAGAATACATAGAACAGTACAAAAAAAGATATTAATGACCCCGATAACCAGGATGGTGTGATCACTCACCTAGAGCTAGACATCCTGAGATGCACATAAAGTGGGCCTTCAGAAGTGTCACTAGGAGCAAAGCAAGTGGAGGTGATGGAATTGCAGTTGAGCTATTTCAAATCTTAAAAGATGATGCTGTTAAACTGCTGCACTCCGTATGTTAGCAAATTTGTAATAATTAGCAGTGGCCACAGGACTGGGAATGTCATATTCATTTCAATCCAAAAGAAAGGCGATTTCAAAGAATGTTCATCTCCCACACAGTAGCACTCATCTCATATGCTACCAAAGTAGTTTCTCCAATCAAGTCTTCAACAGTACATGAACTTTGATATTCCGTATGTTCAAGCTGGATTGAGAAAAGGCAGAGTAACCAGAGATCAAATTGTCAACATGCACTGGATCATAGAAAAAGTAAGAAAATTGAAGAAAAACACCTACCTCTGCTTCATTGAATTTTCAAAAGCCTTTGACTGTGTGGATTACAAAAAAAAACTATGGAAAACTTACAGAGATTGGAATACCAGACTATCTTATCTGCCTTCTGAGAAATCTGTATGCAGGCCAAGAAGCAACAGTAAGAACTGAACATGGAACAGCAGACTGGTTCCAAATCAGGAAAGGAGTATGTCAAGCCTGTATATTGTCACCTTTATTACTTAACTTATATGCAGAGTACATCATGAGAAATGCCCAACTGGATGAAACACAAACTGGAATCAAGATTTCCAGGAGAAATATCAGTATGCAGATATTTCTCAGATATGCAGATGACACTACACTCATGGCACAAAGTGAAGACCAACTAAAGAGCCTCTTGATTAAAGTGAATGAGGAGATTGAAACATCTGGCTTCAACTCCCCCTTCAGAAAATGAAGATCATGGCATTTGGTCCCATCACTTCATGGCAAATAGATGGGGAAGCAATGGAAACAGTAAGAGACTATTTTTAGGGGCTCGAAAATCACTGCAGATGATGACTATAGCCATGAAATTAAAAGAGGCTTGCTTGTTTGAAGAAAAGCTATGACAAATCTAGACAGCATTTTTAATAGCAGAGACATTACTTTGCTAAAAATATTCCATATAATCAAGGCTATGATTTTCCCAGTTGTCATGTATGGATGTGAGATTTGCACCATAAGGAGTGGTGAGTGATGAAGAATTTATGTTTCTGAACTGTGGTGTTGGACAAGACTCTTGAGAGTCCTTTGGACTGCAAGGAGCTCCAACCAGTCAATGCTAAAGGAAATCAATCCTGAATATTCATTGGAAGGACTGAATATGAACCTGAAGCTCCAATACTTTGGCCAACTGTTGTAAAGAACAGACTCATTAGGAAACACCCTCTTGCTGGGAAAGATTGAAGGCAGGAGGAGAAGAGGACAACAGAGGATGATATGGTTGGATGGCATCGCTGACTTGATGGATATGAGTTTGAGCAAACTTCTGGAGTTGTTGAAGGACAGGGAGACCTGGCATGCTGCAGTCCATGGGTTTGCAAAGAGTCGGACATGACTGAGAGACTGAACTGAATTGAACATACCCCATAGCAAATACTATTTGTAATTGGCATGTTTCTCCAGCAAGACTGGGGCTCCCTAAGGCCCCCAAACTTATCCCCAATCAAGTCTGCAGCCAGGCACAGAAGTCAGTGCCTAGCGTTCACAAGGCATTCAGTGAGTTCTGACTCAGGGAGGCCTCCATTTTGGTAGACATAGAGGAGCAAAGGACACATTTATCCTCCTGTCTCAAACAACTCCAAAATAGACAAGATAAATGAAAGAGTAGTTTTTTACATCAAACATCTGGCAGCAGAGAATGGATTCCTGGGGCATGGGGAGTGGGGAGTAAGCAAGGTGAGTTCTACAATTGCTCCAACTCTAGGAATAGTTTACAACACATACATGGAGGTGGTATCTAGACAGAGACAAACTGTCTCCCCAAGAATAGAGATTTGAGACTCTAGATAGTTAAGAGTTCACAGGAGAAAGCAACACAGATAGAACTGTGGGAAGGTACAGATGATACCCCTCCAGTTTTCAGTGGAGAGTTGATAATACTGGTCAGAATTATAGGGAACAACCCTTGAGCCTCAAATTGAGCCAAGTCTAATTGTGTCCTCACCCAACACAGTGGAAATTATTCATAATTCCCATGACATCAGTAGGGCCTTGAAGACAATATTGCCTTGCTAGTGGGGAATAATAAACCTCGTCTAAAGGCTGTTCTTATCTCAGCTTAAAACCTGAACAGCAAGCCTTCAAAAAGTACAACTGTTTCCAAGAAATTAAGTGTTTGCAAACAGTGCCAGTAATAATTTATAATAATTAAAAAACATCAAGCATTCAAAGGATAAAAATGACAACATTCAACATCCAATTTAAAATTTCCATAAAAATTGTGAAAGTATTTGTCCTAGGTCCTTCACAATATTGTAAAGTAATTATCCTCGAATTAAGATATATAAATTTAAAAAGAAAAGAATCGCCAGTCCAGGTTCGATGCATGATACTGGATGCTTGGGACTGGTGCACTGGGATGACCCAGAGGGATGGTATGGTAGAGGGAAGAGTGAGGCGGGGTTCAGCATGGGGAACACGTGTATACCTGTGGCAGATTCATGTTGATGTAGCACAAAACCAATACAATATAGTAAATTAATTAACCCACAATTAAAATAAATAAATTTATATTAAAAAATGCTCTGATTTAAAAAAGAAAAAAAAAGAAAGAAAAAAATATCCAGATTTGCAAATAAGCAAGAAAATATCCAAAATGAGGGAAAAAAATCAATGGGTAAAAACATGCTCAATCACAACAAACAGATCTGGATGATATTTGCCGAGTCTTTCACATACAGCAGTGAAAAATTGCTTCCTCCTCTTTTGTCCTTCTGGATCTTTTCAACCAACCATGGCTCTTGTGCCACGTCCTGGAATCTTGGTCCTCTGTCATTTGCAGTGATGTCCTAGTTCCATCAGTATATTGTAAAGTAATTATCCTCAAATTTAGATGAATACATTTAAAAAGAAAAAAGTTCCCGATGTGCAAAGCAACAAGAAAATATCCATAATGATGGGAAAATCAATTAGTAAAAGCACAGGTAAAAATATGCACTACATAATTAGCAAGGAAGGACAATAAAATGCTTACTGCAGCAATAATCCTTACATTCATGAAGTTGAAGAGTATTGAGTATGTTTAATAGAGACATGGAAAATAGTAATGGAAAGAATGTGGGAAAAAATTAACTGTCCATCACAGAACTTTGAAACAACTTTAAGAATACTAAAATGTATGTAGATAGAATTCAACAGGAAGTTAAAGACAGGAGAATAGAGAAAAGAACTTCATAATTACTGGCTGAAAATTTTCCAGATATGATGAAAGCTTTAAACCCACAAACACAGAAGCTCAAGTAACTCAAGGACAAGAATATGACAACTATACAAAGGCACATAACTCATTGCTTAAAACAATCAACCAAAGAAATGTACCCAGAAGGAAAAACAGACAAAGCAGAACAAAAACTGGGAATGAAAGCAGATTAGGCATATGAAGCAACGTTAGCCAGAGGACACTGGCAGCACATCTACGCGTGCTGAGAGAAATAGAATTGACTCAGAATTCTATCCCCAAGAAAAATACGTATCAAAAACAAGATGCAATACTTTCTTAGACGTACAAAACTACAAGACTGCATCATCACCAACAGATCAATGTAATAAATGTTTTATAAAAGGTCTCAAGATAGAAGGAATTTAAAAGGAAGGGGAAATCTGAATATACAGGGGGAAGGAACAGTAGCCCAAATGATCAACATGTAATATATATTAAAAGGTAATTATAATGACTTTCCCAGTGGCCCAATGGTTAAAGATCTGCTTTCCAATGCAAGGGATGCTGGTTTGTTTCTTTGCCAGAGAACTAAAATCCCACATGCCACTGAGCAACTAGGCCTGCATGTCTCAAATAGAGTTTACACACTGCAAGTACTGAGCTTGCCGTCCTCAAATAGAGAGTCCCTACCACAAGGAAGGTCTTACATGCCACACTAAGACCCAACACAGCCAAAAAAAATGATAAATAAATATATAGTTTAATAATTGAAAGGGAAGTCACTCAGTCGTGTACAACTCTTTGCGACCCCATGGACTAGTAGCCTACCAGGCTCCTCCCTCCATGGGATTCTCCAGGCAAGAGTACTGGAGTCGGTTGCCATTTCCTTCTCCAGGGGATCTTCCTGACCTAGGGATTGAACCCGGATCTCCTGCATTCCAGTCAGACGCTTTAACCTCTGAGCCACCCAAATAATTAATAATGATAGATTGGAAAATTGAAGATGCATACCATGGATCTATAAACTACTTAAAAAAGTTACAGACAATAAAGTGACAAAATCTATAAAAGGGAATCATAAAAACTACTCAGCCACAAAGAAGTCAGAAAAAAAAAAAAAGAGAGACATGGGAAGAAAGAACATGGGACAAACTGAAGATAAAGAGCAAGATGATCGAATTAAACCCAACTAGAGTTAACCCCTCAGATGGGAACCCAGACTGAAGATATACCCCAGACCCCAGACAACAGCAGATCCCCATACACTGCACTCTGCAGCCAAAACAGAGCCTGCCAGGCTCCAGGGCCCCATGTGCCTGGGCACAGAACAGCACCAAAAGTTTATATGGAACAGTAAATTAGAAGCCTTCAATCATATGAAGTACATCCTCTGTTTATAAAGAAATGGCTTTAGAAATCAGTGTTCACTGGACAGAAGAAGAATAAGGTGCTAGCATAGTGCAGACCTTCCCTCCTTTACTACTCTAATTCTTTCCAGGAAGGAGCAGGTAAATTGACAGGACTTGCATCTGTCTAATACTAGATATACTTGACCTGGGACACATGTTCGATTTTCATGGTTCATTCTCCTCTCTTTGCTCACACTGAGCAACAGAGACTGCTCCTCTAAACCACAGTTCAATCACTACAAACAAATCCAGATGACATTTGCCAAGTCTTTCACATAAACCAGTGAACACTTGTTTCCTCCTAATTTGCACCCCTGGCTCTTTTCAACCAACCATGGCTCTTGTGGCACGTGCTGGAATCCTGGTCCTCTGTCACTTGCAGCAATGTTCCCATACATCGGGCCTCAATTATGCTCAATGGAATTCCTATTCAGAGTGGCCATAATACATGCAAAAATGGAAACAATAGGCAGCTTCTTACTCACTTCTCTTGTACATTCACTACATACAATCACTGAACACCTGTGTAGCAAGTCTGTTACAAACAAACCTTGGAGTTGAAATCTTTCAAACATGTTAAAGTGCATTTTAATGTGGAATCACATTACTTAGTTCACAGGTCTGACACATATTGTTATAGGCACATACCAGACAAGTGGGTGTGCTTTTGTGTACTTTACTGTACAGAACTGTATGGAGTACTATAAGTGTTAGTTGCTGAGTCGGGCCTGACTCTTTGTGACCCCATGGACTGGAGCCCACCAGGCTCCACTCTCCATGAGATTTTTTCAGCAAGGATACTGGAGTGCATTGCCATTTCATTCTCCAGGGGATCGTCCCAACCAAGGGTTTGACCCCAGGTCTTCTGCACTGCAGGCAGATTCTTTACCGACTGAGCTACAAGGGAAGCTGACAGAGTACAATAGTACAGTATTTTTATTTCAAGCCTACAATGTCAAAAAAGGAAGCATAAATGCAGTGGTAATATAGATGGTACTATTATTCTATTTTTAAAAGTGTGCTTAGTTGCTCAGCTGTGTTCAACTTTGGCAACATATGGGCTATAGTCAGCCAGGCTCCTCTTGCCATGGGAATTCTCCAGACAAGAATACTGGAGTGGGTTGCCATGCCCTATCCAGGTACTGCAAGATTAAAAATGTTTCTTTTATTTGTTTGTGTTTGTTTTTATGTATTATTTGCATGAAAACTACCATAAAGCTATGAAACTGCAGTAACATACAGCCATTTGTCTTAGCTGGTTGTCTAAGTAACTTTGCTGGACTTACGAAGAAATTGGGATTTTTGAACACCCTTTTGAAATGTAACTTGTTCATATACAGGGGACTTACTGTCCTGCTAAGACCTGTGGATTCAAACGTAAGCGCATTCCCTCCAGGTCCAAGGAAGTCACATTCTTGGTTGGGATTTTAGAGGAAACGTGAGCTCTCCATAATTCTAGCCATATCAGTCCTTCAAAAGACCTTGATCAGGAGAAACTAATATTAAAGTAGAAATAGTAATTGTGTTTCTACACACTTCTAGAAAGTGTTGCTAACTCCTCAGTACTGAATCTTGTAATGCTGGTGACTGGATGGTAAAGTGATGTGAACAGAAGTAAGGAAGGTGAAACAGGTAGGTCAGAATGTGAGGTAACAAAGACAAGGTATTTAGAAGCTGAAGAATTGAGAGAGATTTGAGACCAGATTTGGAAAAGCAGTTTTCAAAACAAATTGGGTCCTGTGGTACGTATCTTCCTCACTTCAGTCCTTAGAAGATCTCTACTGACCAGTCTGTCTTTTTTTTTTTTTTTCTGGAGCACAGTTCAGATCTATCCAGTTGTCTCTCCTTGCTGTTCCTTCCTCCTGGCTCCCACACTGTGCCCAGCTGTTCAGCCTAATATATTCAGAAAAGGTTTGTTCTTTAAGGCAGACACTGCTGGCTGTTTACAAAATGATCTATTCTCTGCTTTTCTTTCAAAACTGAAAATAGTTTGTTATATAGCCATGAGCCCAGTAGCGACAGGACTGTATTTCTTGCCCACCCATGTTCTTGGTCATGACTGGTTTCTGAGATGCAAGCAGACCTGTAAGAGGGGTTTCTTGGAAGACTGTTTTCAAGAGCTGATTTAGCTGAGAGATGAGTCTCTTCCCTTCCCTACCTTCTTCCTAACTGCTCCCTGGATTTTAGTTGTGATGGCTGGAAATCCTGCAGTTGTATTGGACAATCATGTAACGTTGGATATGGATACCACCCAAGGTCTGGCTGGCCCACCTCCAGCTTTGTTTCACTGGGAGAGAAAAATCAATTTTATCTTGCTAAATTTATGGTTGTTTAAGTATTTTGCAATGTGCATCCAAACGAATCTTGATACTACTATGTGTTTAATGTGATATAGCCTTATTATTTTGTTGGGTTTAGTGAATATATTTATATTTTACATTTCTCTTATTTTTTATTTAATAAACTGATTCACCAACCACAGGTATACCTAAATTGTATAACTGCAAAATTATGATTATAAGCATACTTTCCTATAGATTTTGCATCTTTATACTTTCTTATCTTCTTTCCTTTCTTGTTTTCTCCATATTTGTAGAGCCTGGGCCATTTCCTCTCTTATAAATTAATCCATATCCATATCTTCAGGCCAAAACAGACTGAAAGCTGTGTGGGGAGAATCAAAGAAGAATGAATTTCAGGGACATGAATGAAGAGTGGTGGCCCTTGTTACTTATCATGAATTTCTGTAGTAGGATCACATTCCCCTGCCCTTCTGTGGATCCACCACCCCCAGGTTTGCCATGACAATGGAAGATACTTCAGCCTGTGAAATTTGAGTAGAAGTGATATGTCATTTCCAAATGGAAGTATTATTTTCTGTTCAACTAGCTGGAATGCAGATGTAATGACAGGAGCTGGAACAGCCATCTTAGGCCAGAGGTAAGTGGCACAGGTGGAAGATGTAACAAGAAAGAAGTGGGTCCCATTTCTGTGTAGAGACCTGCACTAATATTACATGAAAGAGAACTGACATTGTATTGTACTTAAGACAATGGTATTTAAGGTTTGATTACAGTAGTTGAACCTGTAACCTAACATTCATAATAGAATAACTGATCTTTGTGTTAGCCTTGTCTTGGCATTAGAGTCTGGTATAATAAGACAAGATCTACTGACATATACTTAGAAGTGAGTCAAGTGACAGCCCTGCCCTCTGGAAGCTGTGGTCTAGTGTGGGTTTCAGAAACTCAAGCAAGAACAAAGTGACATGGTGGGGACAGCTTCAAGATGCTGTAGGAACATTTGGGAGGGAAATCTAAATCAGTCCTTGTCTCAGGAGGTTGCTTGAAGTAGCGGACAATCCTCTTTTGGTCTCCTTAAAAATCGGCCATGGTGCCAAGTTTCATGTAAATGTTATGTATTTCAAATTCCTTCCAGAGTGTTTTCCCTTTTGATCCAGTGCTTAAGATATGCGTTTGAGACCTGGCTTGGGAAGATTTTAAATGCCCCAGGGCAACTAAACCAGCAGGCCACAATTACTGAGACTGAGAGCCCTAGAGCCCGTGATCTGCATCAAGAGAAACACAGGATTGAAAAGCCAGTGTACTGCAATTACAGTGTAGCCCAGCTTGCTACAAATAGAGAAGTCCTGAGCAGCAATGAAGACCTTCAGTTCAGTTCAGTCGCTCAGTCGTGTCCGACTCTTTGTGACCCCATGAATCGCAGCACGCCAGGCCTCCCTGTCCATCACCATCTCTTGGTGTTCACTCAGACTCACATCCATTGAGTCCGTGATGCCATCCAGCCATCTCATCCTCGGTCGTCCCCTTCTCCTCCTGCCCCCAATCCCTCCCAGCATCAGAGTCTTTTCCAGTGAGTCAACTCTCCGCATGAGGTGGCCAAAGTACTGGAGTTTCAGCTTCAGCATCATTCCTTCCAAAGAAATCCCAGGGCTGATCTCCTTCAGAATGGACTGGTTGGATCTCCTTGCAGTCCAAGGGACTCTCAAGAGTCTTCTCCAACACCACAGTTCAAAAGCATCAATTCTTCGGCGCTCAGCCTTCTTCACAGTCCAACTCTCACATCCATACACGACCACTGGAAAAACCATAGCCTTGACTAGATGGACCTTAGTTGGCAAAGTAATGTCTCTGCTTTTGAAAATACTATCTAGGTGGGACATGACTTTTCTTCCAAGGAGTAAGCGTCTTTTAATTTCATGGCTGTAGTCACCATCTGCAGTGATTTTGGAGCCCAAAAAAATAAAGTCTGACACTGTTTCCACTGTTTCCCCATCTATTTCCCATGAAGTGATGGGACCAGATGCCATGATTTTCGTTTTCTGAATGTTGAGCTTTAAGCCAACTTTTTCACTCTCCTCTTTCACTTTCATCAAGAGGCTTTTTAGCTCCTCTTCACTTTCTGCCATAAGGTGATGTTATCTGCATATCCGAGGTTATTGATATTTCTCCCGGCAATCTTGATTCCAGCTTGAGAAGACCTAGTGCAGCCAAAAATTAAAAAAAAAAAAAAAAATGGGGAAATTAACAATAACACAAGAATTGTGGGAGACTTTAATATCCCACTCAAACCTATGGATAGATCAACTAAACAGGCAAATAACAAGGAAACACATGCTTTAAATGATACAATAGACTGGTTAGACCTAATTGATATCTATAGGACATTTCACAACAAAACAATGAATTTCACCTTTTTTTGGAGGTGCATGTAAAACCTTCTCCTAGGTAGAGCACATCCTGGTCCATAGATCTAGCCTTGGCAAATTCAAAATAACTGAAATAATTCCAAGCATATTTTCTAGCCACAATGTAGTAAAATTAGAAGTCAGTTACAGGAGAAAAAATATAAAAAATGCCAACATATGGAGGCTGAACAACACGCTGCTGAATAACCAACAATTCACAAAAGAAATAAAAAAGGAAATCAAAATATGCCTTCAGTTCAGTTCAGTTCAGTCTCTCAGTCATGTCCGACTTTTTGCGACCTCATGAATCACAGCACGCCAGGCCTCCCTGTCCATCTCCATTTCCCGGAGTTCAATCAAACTCACGTTCATCGAGTTGGTGATGCCATCCAGCCATCTCATCCTCTGTCATCCCCTTTTCCTCCTGCCCCCAATCCCTCCCAAATCAGAGTGTTTTCCAATGAGTCAACTCTTCCATTGAGGTGGCCAAAGTACTGGAGTTTCAACTTTGACATCATTCCTTCCAAAGACCACCAGAGACGAATAAAAATGAAAACACAACAACCCCAAAACTATGGGACACTGTAAAAGCAGTGTTAAGGGGAAGGTTCAAAGCAATACAGGCTTACCTCAAGAAACAAGAAAAAGTCAAATAAATAACCTAACTTTATACCTAACACAACTAGAAAAGGAAGAAATGAACAACCCCAGGGTTAGTAGAAGGAAGGAAATCTTAAAAATTAGGGCATAAATAAATGCAAAAGAAACAAAGGAGACCATAAGAAAAATCAACAAAGCCAAAAGCTGTTTTTTTGAGAGGTTAAATAAAATTGACAAACCATTAGCCAGACTCATCAAGAAACAAAGGGAGAAGAATCAAATCAACAAAATTAGAAATGTAAATGGAGTGATCACAACAGAAAACACAGATTAAATAAATGCAAAAGAAACAAAGGAGACCATAAGAAAAATCAACAAAGCCAAAAGCTGTGTTTTTGAGAGGTTAAATAAAATTGACAAACCATTAGCCAGACTCATCAAGAAACAAAGGGAGAAGAATCAAATCAACAAAATTAGAAATGTAAATGGAGTGATCACAACAGAAAACACAGAAATACAAAGGATCATAAGAGACTACTATCATCAACTATATGCCAATAAAATGGACAACTTGGAAGAATTGGACAAATTCTTAGAAAAATAACTTTCCAAAACTGAACCAGGAAGAAATAGAAAATCTTAACAGACCCATCACAAGCATGGAAATTGAAACTGTAATCAGAAATCTTCCAGCAAACAAAAGCCCAGGACCAGACGGCTTCACAGCTGAATTCTACCAAAAATTTAGAGAAGAGCTAACACCCATCCTACTCAAACTCTTCCAGAAAATTTCAGATGAAAACAAACTACCAAACTCATTCTATGAGGCCATCATCACCCTAATACCAAAACCAAACAAAGATGCCACATATAGGTCAATATCACTGATGAACATAGATGCAAAAATCCTTAACAAAATTCTAGCAATCAGAATCCAACAACATAAAAAAAGATTATACATCCTGACCAAGTGGGCTTTATCCAAGGGATGCAAAGATTCTTCAATATGGGCAAATCAATCAATGTAATACACCACATTAACAAATTGAAAGATAAGAACCATATGATTATCTCAATAGATGCAGAGAAAGCCTTTTAAAAATTCAACATCCATTTATGATAAAACCCTCCAGAAAGCCTCAATAGAAGGAACATATCTCAACATAATAAAAGCTATATATAACAAACCCACAGCAAACATTATCCTCAAAGGTGAAACATTGAAAGCATTTCTCCTAAAGTCAGAAATAAGACAAGGGTGCCCCCTGTCATCATTAGTATGCAACATAGTTTTGGAATTTGGGGCCAAAGCAATCAGAGCAGAAAAAGAAATAAAAGGAATCCAGACTGGAAAATAAGTAAAACTCTCACTGTTTGCAGATGGCATGATCCTCTTTATAGAAAACCCTAAAGACTCCACCAGAAAATTACTAGACCCAATCAATGCATATAGTAAAGTTGGAGGATATAAATCAACACACAGAAATCACTTGCATTCCTATGCTCTAATAATGAGAAAATAGAAAAGAAATTAAGAAAAAAATTCCATTTACCATTACAATGAAAATAATAAAATACATAGGAATATATCTACCTAGAGAAACAAAAGACTTATACCACATTCATGGATCAGAAGAATTAATATAGTGGAAATGAGTATACTACCCAAAGCAATCTATAAATTCAGTGCAATCCCTATCAAGCTACTAATGGTATTTTTCACAGAACTAGAACAAATAATTTCACAATTTGTATGGAAATACAAAAAACCTCGAATATCCAAAGCAATCTTGAGAAAGAAGAACAGAACTGGAGGAATCAACCTGCCTGACTTCAGGCTCTACTACAAAGCCACAGTCATGAAGACAGTATAGTACTCGCACAAAAATAGACATATAGATCAGTGAAACAAAATAGAAAGCCCAGCGATAAATCCACACATCTATGGACACCTTATCTTTGACAAAGGAGGCAAGAATATACAATGGAGAAAAGACAAACTCTTTAACAAGTGGTGCTAGGAAAACTAGTGAACTGCTTGTAAAAGATTGAGACTAGAACATTTTCTAACACCATACACAAAAATAAACTCAAAATGGATTAAATATCTAAAAGTAAGACCAGATACTATAAAACTCCTAGAGGAAAACAGGCAAAACACTCTCTGACATAAATCACAGCAGGATCCTCTATAACCCAACTCCCAGATTATTGGAAGTAAAAGCAAAAATAAACAAATGGGAACTAAACAAACTTAAAAGCTTTTGAAAAATGAAGGAAACTATAAGCAAGGTGAAAAGACAGCCTTCGGAATGGGAGAAAATAATAGCAAATGAAGAAACTGACAAACAACTTATCTCAAAAATATACAAGCAACTACTGCAGCTCAATTCCAGAAAAAACAAACGACCCAATCAAAAACTGGGTCAAAGAACTAAAAAGACATTTCTCCAAAGAAGACATATTGATGACTAACAAATACATGAAAAGTTGCTCAACATCACTCATTATCAGAGAAATGCAAATCAAAACCACAATGAGGTACCATTTCACGCCAGTCAGAGTGGCTGCGATCCAAAAGTCTACAAACAATAAATGCTGGAGAGGGTGTGGAGAAAAGGGAACCCTCTTACACTGTTTGTGGAAATGCACACTAGTACAGCCACTCTGGAGAACAGTGTGGAGATTCCTTAAAAAACTGGAACTAGAACTGCCATATGACCTAACAATCCCACTGCTTGGCATACATACTGAGGAAACCTGGACCTGGATTGAAAAACACACATGTATCCCAATGTTCATCACAGCCCTTTTTATAATAGCCAGGACATGGAAGCAACCTAGATGTCCATCAGCATATGAATGGATAAGAAAGCTGTTATACATATACACAACTGAGTTTTACTCAGCCATTAAAAAGAATACATTTGAATCAGTCCTAATGAGGTGGGTAAGACTGCAGCCTATTATACAGAGTGAAGTAAGCTAGAAAGAAAAACATCAATACAGTATACTAACACATATATATGGAATTTAGAAAGATGATAATGATGACCCTATACACAAGAAAGCAAAAGAGACACAGATGTATACAACAGTCTTTTGGACTCTGTGGAAGAGGGCTAGGGTGGGAGGCTTTCAGAGAATGGCATTGAAACATGCATATGTGAAATGCATTGCCAGTCCAGGTTTGATGAATGAGACAGGGTGCTTGGGGACAGTGTACTGGGATGACCCAGAGTGATGTGATGGGGAGGCAGATAGAAGGGGGTTTAAGGATGGGAATCACATGTACACCTGGGGCAGATTCAAGTCAATGCATGAAAAAACCATGACCATATTGTAAAGTAACTAGCCTTCAATTAAAGTAAATCAATTTATATTAAAAATATTCACATAGAGAAATCAGTGAGGTCTCAGGGGAAGCAGGGCATGAAAAAGGATGAACCAGTCTGGGTCTGATATCATGCAAGTCGTGAAGAGGGAAGCTACAGCCTGTTTTCATAGGGAACTTGGGACATAAGTTGTACCTCAAACGTGCCCCAACCCAAGACCAGGGAGCTGGGATTTCACTCTCCCACTAGCACCACCCTCTCATCCTTCAACTAACACCCAGCTGGTGTTTCGGAGCCTTTGTATTAGATCATCCAAAAACAAATCAAAGGTGACACTAGAAGCAAAACGACACCAAAGCTCAGGAAACTGCAACCTCAGATAATGTCTCGATTTCTGCACCCACTCTGGCATCTCCAGCATCATATCTGGAATCCTGTGAGTCTAAAGAACTCCATGAGTCTCTAGACAAAAACATTTTTCAAAATTCAACTTTTAATTTATACAGGAGTATAGTTAATTTACAGTATTGTACTAACATTAGTTGTATGGGAAATTAATTCCCTTATACATACACATGTATCCATTGTTTCTTAGATTATTTCCCTATACAGGATATTACAGAGTATTGAGCAGAATTCCTGTGCTGTACAGTAGGTCTTTGTTGATTATCTATTAAATAAAGTAGTATACATATATTAATCTCAAACTCTCAATTTATCCCTCTCCCACGTTTCCTGTTTGGTAACTATAATTATTGTTTTGATGGAGGAAGTGTCTATAGGCGCTATTGGATCAGGGTCTGTGCTTGTGAGAGTGGAGTGA
This sequence comes from Cephalophus harveyi, assembly GCA_006410635.1. Classification (NCBI taxonomy): domain Eukaryota; kingdom Metazoa; phylum Chordata; class Mammalia; order Artiodactyla; family Bovidae; genus Cephalophus; species Cephalophus harveyi. Next base: position 21,466 of record SJYT01031541.1, on the reverse strand, counting down.
CCAGAGAAAGCAGGCTGAGAGAGACTCATTTGACATGACGCTAAATGTTGAGAAGGACCTGGCCAAGCAAAAAGCTGGGAGAAAAACATTATAGATGTGGGAAGTAGACCCTGCTAAGGACCAAGGTAACCAAGGTTAATAAATGGCTACCCTTCCGCTGCCAACCTTCCTTCCATGCTTGGAACTTGGTCTACAGGTCAACCATCATGACCTCATCCTATGTTTCAGTTGTGAGTTAGCAGCAATGAGCCACGTCAGCCTTCCCAAGAAGGGAGAACCTGGGGCTATCGTGAGACTGAATATGCTCTGGACTCAGGGACATGTACACAAACTGGCTATCATCAGGAGCATCAGGTGCCAAGGACACCACCAATGCCTCTGATTATCTCCATGTACTTGTTCTCAGGAGTAGAAATGCCAAGGAAATGATAGAGCAAAGAAACAAGTAATGACTCTTGTTTCATTTTGCCCCGTGTGATTCCCATGGCCCTTTGACCACACTGCTCTCTGCCCAAAAACTCTTTCCTCTACTCCTTCTTCAAAGGTGGCTTGTGAATAACATCAGCACTTGACTCTGAAGCCTGGTGGTTGGAACTCAACTCACAATGAACTGGGACCCAGAGATGTCCAGCCTTGTCCTGTGTTTCTGTCCCTTTTCTCCAACCAGATTCATAAAGCAAAGTCCTGAAAAAACATAAGTGTGATTGTAGCCCTCTCAAAGCCTTTGAATCTCCAAGGTCTATTTTGAGAATCAAAGAGGGAACACATACGTTTCATGTAGGCTAGTCTCAGACCCCAGCCTCGATCACCAGGGGTTCCTTGAGGAAACATAAGACACTTATCTAAGTTACCAGAAGGCTGAGAAAGGAATGCTTCTCGCTTGAATGCAGGTGCATGTTATCCAGTCACCCAAGGTCTGTGTTGTGTGAATGAGGAGCGGGAGCTCTGGGGATTCTGAGTTGGGAGTGAGTCAGTCACAACCTGCAAGACTGCCTCCTGGGGTCACTACAGCTGGGGGTCCCCCACTGTGCCTAGAACCCAGAAGAAACAGCCCTGAATATTGGTTTGATGCTGCTACACAGAGGCAGGTCTGCTGATAAAATCAGAACCAGACTTGAGGGGCAACACGAAAGGAACTTCCACTCTGGTTCTTGCAGACATCTGAGAGCTATCCAGCAGTGGATGCAATTGAGCACTCTCTAATCTTTCCCTTCCTTGAAGTCTCCTACCCTGGGAACCAGCGTTCCTGGTTCCCAAATCTTCACAAACTTACCTGCAGCCTTAAGGTGAGTCATCCACCTCAGGGTACAGTTTCCCATCTCTTGGATGAGGGAGACTGGACTTGCTCGAGAGCATTTGTTCCAGACTGAAGTTCAGTGCCAATCAGTGGACAAGTGGCTCAGAGATGGGTGTTGCTGAGGGTACTGAGGCTGCCTCTGGTGAGCAGGGCACTGTAACTGTCTGGTGATGTTCATGGATCCTGGGCTCAGGACTGCGAGTTGTAGACCAGTTGGCACTCAGCTAATGTGACACCGACGACCTTAGAAGCCTTGCCCCCTGGAACTTAAAATCATTTGTGTTCTGAGGGATGAGATCAGGTAGTTATAAGTCAGAAGTTACCAGTGGGGAAGCTTGTATAATCCTCAGCAGAACCCAAATTAGACTAAGGAATCATCACTCCTAAAAAACTCTGGGAACAAGATATGCCAGGACTCTTAGACAAATATTGTAATATTTTAAATACTATTTAAAGTAGGTCATCTTTTGGATGACTTGCCATTTGCTCTCTGGCTTGGGATGATACCCATAGTTAGAGAGGAATCAAAGGACTCCTGGGGGGAGGCTGTCCCTCTCCCTGTGACTCATTATCAGTGAATACAGCTCTAATATCCTCCACATCTAGAGAACAAATTAAAGCAGGAAGGACACAACCTCCAAGTTTAACGGGAAGACTCATGTAGGTCTGGCCCTTAGGTAGGCACTATTCTTTCCCCAGTGCTTCTTCCTTCCCTCCTAGGTCCTGTGCAAGCTGCCCACATCCTGGTTATTGGATTGCAAATTTTTCCTCCCTTCTCCTGCAAATATCCATGCAGTCTCACTTGTGTCTTCCTCTCTACTCAGGCCCTGTCCCTCACCTGCAGATGGCAATAAAGAAGGGAAAACCAAGGAGGGGACTGCCCAGATCATTCTTTCTAAAAATGTCTACATTACTTCTCCCTTCAGACCCTGTCCTGAATCATCAAGATCTCCAACTAGATGAGTCAGTAGCTTAGCAGGAGAGTGGCGATGCAGATAGTGTTGGAGGAAAGATTGTCAGGTATGGGGGTGGGGGGGATGTTTTCCAGATGACAAGAGAAGAGTTGGAGGAAGGAGCATTTGGTCCTCCAACCACTCACTCATAGGGGACCTGCCTGAATCTGCTATCTTGGGCCTCTCAGTGTATCACTAAGACAGAAACTTCATTCTATATATTTCTTACTACAAAACGATTTCAAACATAACAAATATAAGAAAGAAGAGGGTCATGAACCCTATAATTCATCTTTCAGCATCAATAACTACAAAACTAACCTCTTAGTCCCACAGGTTGTCATAGACCAAGGACTATGAAACATCAAGGTGGTGGACAATTGAGTTCCCAGTGAAGACATTCTTGACTTGAATCAGGTCCTTTTCTTCTTGCTGTGTTCTCATTTGTAGTGGGTGAAGGGAAGGAAGAAGAGGGAGGATAAGAGAGAAAAAGAGGGAAAGGATAATCCCATCATGAGGGACCACCATCAAAACCCCATGTCAACTTGCGTACCTGCCAAAGGCCCTACTTCCTACTACCATCACGCTGGGAGTCAAGGGTGGACACAATTCAATCCATAGCAGCCATACAGATCTGTTCTTAAATCAAGACAGACTCTCATTTCATTCTCTCTTTTACCCCTTGTTCATTTTTCCTGAAGTGTTTTAGGGACGAGATGAACATTTCACAAAATATACATAATGGGTATTTGGGGTAAAATGATAGGATGTGAAAAAAATGCTCTTTTGTTCCCAATAAAATTAACATCTAATATCCAGTCCAGGTACAAATTTCCCTGATTCTCAAAAAGCAGTTTTCACAGTTTATTGAAAGAATGTCGTCATATGTTGCACTTGGTTGTTCTCCTTTAAGATGAAATAACTGTTCCTCTCCCAATTTTATTGTCATTTATTTGTTCGAAAACTGGGCGGAAGCAGGGTGGTTTGTCTTACAAAGTGTCCCACTATTGATTTTAGAGCAGGAGTCCACAATACCAGCACAGTGGGTCAGTACCAGTCCTTGGTCTATTAGGAACCAGACCTCCACAGCAGGAGGTGAGCTGCAGGTCAGTGAGTGAGGCTTCTTCTGTATTATAGCTGCTCCTCGTCACTCTCTTATAATCCCCAGAAGAGACAGTCTACCTTGTTTTCCTGGAACTGTTTGTAGTTACATAACCTATGCTTAATAGAAACAAAAATAGCATAAACATTGATGATTATTTTCCTTTCTCAGTGCTCAGAATGGTGAGTTGGTGCCCTAGCAATCTATCACAGTGATAAATTAGATGTTGCCTATTAACATTTGGACACATTTAGCCAGCTTAAAAATAATATTAAAAAATTAAGATCATGGGATCCAGCCCCATCTTTCATGGCAAATAGAAAGAGAAAATGTGGATGTAGTGAAAGATTTCTTAGTCTTAGCCCCTAAAACCACAGTGGATGGTGACTGCAGCCATTAAATCAGAAGGCATTTGCTTTTTGGCAGGAAAGTTATGAGAAACATAAACAGTGTGTTGAGAAGCAGAAACATTCTGCCCAACAAACTGGTAGATGTTTGGCCTTTTCATCTGGATTCCTGAACATTCTGTCTAGTCCCAATTTGTCTTTGAAGTCTTTCAGCTTTATGTTCCTTCATGATACCCAGAATTACTTTGTGCATTTCTTTACCCAGTCCTGAAATCAGCCATCTCTTTAAGATCGTCTGATGGGAAATGAATTTATGTTAGACCTCAGAATAGTCACTGTTATCAAGTTGTCACTCCTTCTAGGCTTTACAGTGGTTAGAGGAGGAAGTACACATTTTCCTTTAAAATTAATATAAAAAGGAATATAATTATTTGGTGCAAACTTATGCTTTCAGTTCAAGATTTAAGACAGCAGGGTTTGAATTAAACTTCTATATGTTATGTGTGTACCCCTTTTTCTAGCCACTGAAAGGCTTGCTTCAGAACAATAGTTTTAATTATTGTCTTGCTTTTATCTGTTAACATACATGTGATTCTCTCACAATAACAGAAGCAATATAAGGAACAATAAATTGTTGAATTATTGCTAGCTGCAGCTGCAGTGGTGGTGCTGATGCATGGCAGCTGCAACGGCAGTGCAGAAGCGAGGCAGAGCGGAAATTCCCCACGTCCAAACCAGGGGCTGCAGCCGAGAGGAGCTACCCTACTTCCAAGGTAAGAAGCAGCGGCTGTGCTTTTATGGAGCAGCTGTGGAGAGACACCCCATGTCCAGGGTAAGAGAAATCCAAGTAAGATGGTAGGCTTTGAGAGAGGGCATCAGAGGGCACACAGACTGAAACCACATTCACAGACAGCTAGCCAATCTGTCACACGGACCACAGCCTTGTCTAACTCAGCGAAACTAAGCCATGCCTTGTGGGGACACCCAAGATGGATGGGTCATGGTGGAGAGGTCTGACAGAATGTAGTCCACTGTAGAAGGGAATGGCAAACCACTTCAGTACTCTTGCCTTGAGAACCCCATGAACAGTATGATAAGACAAAAAGATAGGACACTGAAAGATGAACTCCCCAGGTTGGTAGGTGCCCATTATGCTACTGGGATCAGTGGAGAAATAACTCCAGAAAGAATGTAGGGATAGAGCCAAAGCAAAGACAACACCCAGTTGTGGATGGGACTGGTGATAGAAGCAAAATTTGGTGCTGTAGAGAGCAATATTGCATAAGAACCTGGATTATTAGGTCCATGAATCAAGTAAAATTCAGTTCAGGTCAGTTCAGTCTCTCAGTTGTGTCCAACTCTATGCGATACCATGAATTGCAGCATGCCAAGCCTCCCTGTCCATCACCAATTCCTGAAGTTCATTCAAACTCACGTCCGTCGAGTCGGTGATGCCATCCAGCCATCTCATCCTCTGTCGTCCCCTTCTCATCATGCCCCCAATCCCTCCCAGCATCAGAGTATTTTCCAATGAGTCACACTTCCATTGAGGTGGCCAAAATGCTGGAGTTTCAGCTTTAGCATCATTCCTTCCAAAGAACACCCAGGACTGATCTCCTTTAGAATGGACTGGTTGGATCTCCTTGCAGTCCAAGGGATTCTCAAGAGTCTTCTCCAACACCACAGTTGAAAAACATCAATTCTACGGCACTCAGCTTTCTTCATTGTCCAACTTTCACATCCATATATGGCCCCTGGAAAAACCATAGCCTTAACTAGACAGACCTTGCAAGTGGTCAAACAGGAGATGACAGGAGTGAACATAGACATTTTAGGAATCAGCGAACTAAGATGGAATGGAATGGGTGAATTTAACTCAGATGACCATTATGTCTACTACTGTGGTCAGGAATCCCTTAGATGAAATAGAGTAGACATCATAGCCAACAAAAGAGTCTGAAATGCAGTACTTGGATGCAATCTCAAAAATGACAGTATGATCTCTGTTCGTTTCCAAGGCGAACCATTCAAACTCATGGCAATCCAAGTCTGTGCCCTGATCAGTAATGCTGAAGAAGCTGAAATTGAACAGTTCTATGAAGACCTAGAAGACCTTCTAGAAAACACACCAAAAAGATGTCATTTTCATTATAGGGGACTGGAATGCAAAAGTAGGAGTCAAGAAACACCAGAAGTAGCACACAAATTTGGCCTTGGAGTACAGAATGAAGCATGGCAAAGGCTACTAGTTCTGCCAAGAAAACTCACTGGTAATAGCAAACACCCTCTTCCAACAACACAAGAGAAGACTCTACACATGGACATCACCAGATGGTCTACACCAAAATCATATTTCTTATATTCTTTGGAGCCAAAGATGGAGAAGCTCTATACAGGCAGCAAAAACAGGACTGGAAGCTGACGGTGGCTCAGACTAAAATTGAAGAAAGTGGAAAAAAGCACTAGACCATTCAGGTATGACCTAAATCAAATCCCTTATGACTATACAGTAGAAGTGAGAAATAGATTTAAGGGACTAGATCTAAAAGACAGAGTGCCTGATGAACTATGGATGCAGGTTCATGACATTGCACAGGAGACAGGAATCAAGACCATTCCCAAGAAAAAGAAATGCAAAAAAGCAAATTGGCTGTCTGAAGAGGCCTTACAGATAGCTGTGAAAGAAGGGAAACAAAAAGCAATGGAGAAAAGCAAAGATATACTGATTTGAATGCAGAGTTCCAAAGAATAGCAAGGAGAGGTAAGAAAGCCTTCTTCAGTGATCAATGCAAAGAAATAGAGGAAAACAATAGAATGGGAAAGACTAGAGATCTCCTCAAGAAAATTATAGTTACCAAGGGAATATTTCATGCAAAATGAGCTCAATAAAGGACAGAAGTGATATGGACCTAACATAAGCAAAAGATATTAAGAAGAAATGGTAAGCATACACAGAGGAACTGTACGAAAAAGATCTTCATGACCCAGATAATCACTATGGTGTGATCACTCACCTAGAGCCAGACCTCCTGGAATGTAAAGTCAAATGGGCCTTAGAAAGCATCACTATGAACAAAGCTAGTGGTGGTGATGGAATTCCAGTTAAGCTATTTCAAATCCTGAAAGATGATGCTGTCAAAGTGCTGCACTCATTATGCCAGCAATTTGAAAAACTCAGCAGTGGCCACAGGACTGGAAAGCCTCAGTTTTCATTGCAATCCCAAAGAAAGGCAGTGCCAAAGAATGCTCAAACTACAGCACAATTGCCCTCATCTCACACGCTAGTAAAGTAATGCTTAAAATTCTTCAAGCCAGGTTTCAGCAATATGTGAACCATGAACTTCCAGATGATCAAGCTGGTTTTAGAAAAGGCACAGGAACCAGAGATCATACTGCCAACATCTGATAGATTATCAAAAAAGCAACAAATTCCAGAAAAACACCTACTTCTGCTCTACTGACTATGCCAAAGACTTTGACTGTGTGGATCACCATAAAATGTGGAAAATTCTGAAAGACATGGGAATACCAGACCACATGACCTGCCTCTTGAGAAGCCTGTATGCAGGTCAGGAAGCAATAGTTTGAACTGGGCATGGAACAACAGACTGGTTCCAAATAGGAAAGGAGTATGTCAAAGGTGTATATTGTCATCCTGCTTATTTAACTTATATGCAGAGTACATCATGAAATAGTTGGGCTGCAGGAAGCACAGGCTGGAATCAAGATTGCCAGGAGAAATATCCATAGCCTCAGATATGCAGATGACACCACCCTATTACAGCAAGTGAAGAAAAATAAAGAACCTCTTTATGAAGGTGAAAAGGGAGATTTAAAGGTTGGCTTAAAGCGCAGCATTTAGAAAACTAAGATCATGGCATCTGGCCCCATAACTTTATGGCCAATAGATAGGGAAACAGTGGAGACAGTGGTTGACTCCATTTTTCTGGGCTCAAAAATCACTGCAGATGGTGACTGCAGCCATGAAAATAAGAGACACTTACAGCTTGGAAGGAAAGTTGAGACCAATCTAGACAGCATATTGAAAAGCAGAGACATTACTATGTCAACAAAGGTCCACGTAGTTAAGGCTATGGTTTTTTCAGTGGCCATGTATAGATGTGAGAGTTGGATTATAAAGAAAGCTGAACCCCAAATAATTGATGCTTTTGAACTGTGGTGTTGGAGAAGACTCTTGAGTGTCCCTTGAACTGCAAGGGGATCCACCCAGTCCATCCTACAGGAAATCAGTCCTGAATGTTCACTGGAAGGACTGATGTTGAAGCTGAAACTCCAATACTTTGGCCACCTGATATGAAGAGCTGACTCATTTGAAAAGACCCTGATGTTGGTAAAGATTGAAGGCAGGAGGAGAAGGGGATGACAGAGGATGAGATGGTTGGATGGCATTACCAACTCAATGGACATGAGCATGTGTGGACTCCGGGAGTTGGTGATGGACAATGAGGCCTTGTGTGCTGCCATTCATGGGCTCATGAAGAGTTGAACACAACTGAGCAACTGAACTGAAGTTGTTGAATACAGTGTCAGATTTCTTTCTTTTTTTTCTTTTGGTTTTCTTTGGTTTTGTTTTTTGATGGGCAGGATTTTTGTTTTTCCTTTAGAAGTTATTCCACTCTGAATGTCAAGTCATAAGTGTGAATTTTAAAGTCACTTTAGTAATGTGTTGTTATAGGTAGCTAGTCAAAAACTTGATGCAATTAGATTTATTAGACTTTGTTCTCAATTTGTTCAATTCAGTTCAGCCCTTCAGTTGTGTCCTTCTCTTTGCATCACCACAGACTGCAGAATGCCAGGCTTCCCTATCCATCATCAACTCCTGGAGCTTTCTCAAGCTCATGTCCATCAACTTGGTGATGCTATCCAACCATCTCATCCTCTGTCTTCCACTTCTCCTCTTGTCTTCAATCTTTCCTAATATCATGGTCTTTTCCAATAAGTCAGCATATTTAGTATGCATTCAGACTCTTTTTAAATCAACCAATGTGAATTAAATACCTCTCTGTCCCTACTGCACTCCCAACTCTAGGCCAGAAACAAAAAAAACTGCAGAGACTGAAGGCTGTCTCCAGAACACCGCTGTGGAGATTTTGTTCCCTCTTTTTTTCTGCAAAAAAAAAAAAAGTTGCTAACATTAAAATCAGTAGGTTGTACATAAATATCCAACCTTCCTATTCTCTTTAAAACATGGCAAACTGGCCTGCTTTCCAGCATGAGTGAGGTGGAGGAAAGGCCGCTCCCAGAGATAAGGCCTTTGCTGCCCAGATTCCAAACAATTCCACTTAGTCCTAGTATTATATCTCCTGCCTCCTGGGGCCATGAGTTTGTGAGAACTAGACTTCTAGCTCTCTTAAGATAAAGACTACTTTTATCTCGATCAACTTTGACTTTGAAGCCTTTAACCCAGAACCTAGCACACAGTTCTTCCTTACAGTTGTTGGATGATATAAAATATTTTGTGGATGCATATGACATTTCTTCCAATACTGAAACCATGTAATGGAAATACTGGTCTATCCTAAATCTTTGTTGCAGCCTGGCATCATAGGTGCCCCTATGTCTGCCATTAGACCCACTACCTAAAGCCAGTTGTATGTCCCTGGGCTGTCCCTGAAGTGTTCACTTTGCCATTTGACAATTTATCCTCCTAGCAATCTCCTCTCCCATGAAGACAGCAGTGCATATGTCATCAAGTGGCTAGAAAGATGACATGAAACCACAAGTGTCCAACAGGGCCCCTAGTATCCATTTTCATGAGGTTCATAGCAGTTTTTTCTCCAAGTAGGCAAGGTTCTTTGTCTTCTTAGATGTCCATGCAGATCAGTTTGATTTTCCAGCCAAGCTTCAAAGAAGAGATTGCAGTTCAATTCTCTGTGTTCTGAGAAGCCTCAAAGGCCACTCGCCAAAGACACTGATGAAGGTAAAGATTTTATCGAAAGCTTTGTGGGGTGTTTTTTTTTTTTCCCATGGACAGAGGAGCCTGGTAGGCTACAGTCCATGGGGTCGCAAAGAGTTGGACACGACTGAGCGACTTCACTCACTTGTTCCCTATATCTTGGATTCTTCTTTCAACTCTTTCTTTTCTTTCAACTTGGAGAAAGATACACTGTTTTATATACATTGTTTTATATTTGACAAGCAGTGTGACTACAGCCAAATCAGAAAACTCTTGCATTTCATATTGCTCCCTTGGTAAAAGAGGATAAGAGTCCCCCTTCTACCTCCTTCCTTCAGGTTTTATGAGAAGCAATGACTGGGATGGCAAAAGCAATGCTAATGGCTGTCATTGTTGAGACATCTTATTTATCAGATACCTTATATCCATCACTTCACTTATCCCCAAGATATTCTATTTGGAGGGTTTGTATTGTTACATTCCACCATTTCACCAAAGTGGAGACTAACACACCACATGGTCATATGGCTTACCCAAGATTGCAGAACAGAACCTGTATTCAAATCTATGCCTTTACCATGGTATATGCATAAAATTCTGATGATAATGTGCCTCATAAAAATGATTAGAAAATAAACAGGGCCATTACAATGACAGTTATACCTTAACACTGACAGCTTGTTGTAGCATCTTCTTTGTTTTCTTTGTCAAATGTTCGGTGAAAGAATACCTCTAAGGAAAGTGAAGACCATGAGAAACACCCTCAGTGGAAAAAACATGATGAACAATTTCCTGAAGGGGCATGCTTACAGACTGTCCCAGATTTCTTTTCGTGGCTCAAATCTGACTATTCACCCGCTGAGAAACATCAAGGATGTGAGTATTTTGGGAGGATGGCACTCCACAAAGCCCCCTGGTGCTCTAGTGGGGCTAGACTAGCACTGGGGCTCATCTGGAGGTGCCAGGTGGGATGTCAGGATTGGGATTCCTGCAGGAGGCAGAGACACTCGAAAACAGGGACCCCAACCAGAGGAGAAGGCACTCACATCCTCAACTGTTGGTCTTTGTGACTGGGCCCGGCAATTACCAGGTGGCAGGTAAATATCCATTTCTGTGTCAAACATGTGTTATTAGTTTGAGAGTGATTGTTCCTTCTGAACGATGTGAGCCACTCAGTTACAGATGCAGAGTGAACCATCACTGATCAAAAGGTAGAACCAACTGCAAAGCAATTGTGAATCCCCAGGTAGAGGAATTCAGTTTCCACAGATGCAAGAAAGACAGCAGGAAAAAGTTACTGAACCTGTATTACATGTATGGTCATAAGAATCACTGCGGTTTCTGTTTTTAGATTAGTAAAGGGCTTATTTTGTCTTCAAGAAAGCCCACGCCAGCCTGAGAGACAGGCAAAGAGTAAATACCTGTCAAATGAAAGGGTCACTTGTGTGGTGTTGACTGGATGTGGCCTGAGTTTAGAGGGAGTGGCTGGGGTTGAACAAGAAGGACCTCCTGGAGAAGTCAGTGCTAAGGCTGGGTTTGAAGAGATTACAGAGCTTGTCAAATGAAGGCACCAGGACTTCCCTGGGTGTCCAGCAGTCTTGGATGCCGAGTGGTTATGCCTCTGGGCTTCCCATGCAGGAGGTACCACTTCAACACCTGGTCACAGAGTCAGTATCCAGCATACAGTGTAGCACAGGAAAAAACATATCAAATGCAGATTCCTCTGTGACCAAAGTCTGTGAGCTGAACAGTGGTTAGAAAGTGATCTCAAGAGATACGTGACACCCAGAGGGAGGCATCTGTGTGGGAATAGAGGGTAGCCAGTTCTGCACAACCCACTCCTTCTTTTTCCCTGTAGATGCTCTATGTGGGTAACATCACCATAGGAACACCCCCTCAGGAATTCCAGGTTATCTTTGACACAGGTTCATCTGACTTGTGGGTGCCCTCCATCATTTGCACCAGTACAGCCTGTTGTGAGTACAGACACCCCATGCCCGGACCATCCTTCACTTGCCCTGCCGCCCTGTTTCCACCCTTGGCACCTGCTGACACTCATCTCTTGTTTCTGCAGCTACACACGTTAGGTTCAGACATCTTCAGTCTTCCACCTTTCGGTCTACCAATAAGACCTTCAGCATTGCCTATGGATCTGGGAGAATGGAAGGAGTTATTGTTCATGACACAGTTCGGGTAACAGTGTAACAAATGCTGAGGCAGAACTGGCTATGGAGTGACCACTACTTGCAAAACAGATGCAGGACCATCTGGCAGGACCCTTCCTAGCCTAACTCCCATAGATATTGGCCATCTTATCCACAGGATCATGTCTCTGGGGAGGCAGTGCCCATGGTGGCACATGAGCAAACAAATTAGCTAACCCAGAGAGTGGCTTGAGGTATGGACTTGCAGCTCCTCTGCCCATGAGCAGTTCAAGGTTCATTTTGCTGGGAGCGACCATTCCAGGAACTTTAAGGTGATAACTGTTTTAATCCTGCAACAACCCCACACAGCAGTTACACTAGTTAGCTCCTGAGACATATGAGAAAACTGAGGTGCAGACAGCAAGGGCCTTGCTGAGGGCACACATGTGGTAAAAGGTGGAGTTAGACTGGCTTTTCAGTACTGAAGTTGCTGAAAAGCAACTGTTTGGGGACAGGATAAAACTGATCTGGAGACCCTGGGGGCAGTCAAGGGCTTCAGGCATCCAGAGTGGAAAACTGGGGGCCTGAGAAGTCAAGGCACCTGATAAATGAGTTCTCACTCTAGAGGACCTTTGAGAGTCTAATAAACCTATGGCCAGTCTCCTCCAAAATACTTGAGTACGTCCCCTCTCTCTTTCTCTGTCATACACACTCACATAAATACACACATATCCCCAAAAGTGAATTTCCCAGGCAGTAATTTCATAGAACCCTGCAAGCAAGATTGTGTTTTCGGCATCTGTCTTCCTGGACAGATGCAGAATTCACAGTACCTTTCAGAGAATGTAGTCCATTCCTGTCATTGGGTCATGCCAAAGAGAAGGCTATCTTGCTCTTGATCGTTTTGTCCACAAGGTGGCACCAAAAGGTCCTGGCCTGACTCTTGGTTGCCTCACCTGGACAGAAGCCACAAGGCCAATTTGACTCACTCAGGTGGTGTTTTTCAGAGGAGCAGATGTTTTAAAATTCACAGCCTCTCTCCAATGGAATCCAAATTCCCCTCCCAGCTTGGTCTAACCGTCTGAGGTCCACCAAAGACACAGCCCAGCCTCAATTCTTCTCTGAGGATCTAATGGCAATGCACCCCAGCCCAGTCCTAGCCCCACTTCATGTATCTGTAAGTGGGAATACTCTTCTCTCCCACAGATTGGGGATCTTGTAAGTACTGACCAGCAGTTTGGTCTAAGCATGGAGGAATATGGGTTTGAGGGCATACCTTTTGAAGGCGTCTTGGGCTTGAACTACCCCAACAAATCCCTCAGTGGAGCCATCCCCATCTTGGACAACCTGAAGAATCAAGGTGCCATTTCTGAGCCTGTTTTTGCCTTCTATTTGAGCAAGTAAGTCTGAGATGGACAAGCCCTATCTCCAAATTAGCTGTAGGATGCTTTCAGTTGCACGAAAATTATAGAACACTTGATAAAGAAGTATCCAGAGAGATAATCTAGCCAAGGATAACTATGGACTCAGGGCCCTACCTGGCTTCACCTCTGGCTTTTATAAATAAAATTTTATTGGAACACATCCCTACTCCTGGGCTCAAGACCAGTAACTTGGTCTAGGGACGTGAGTGAGGAGGAAGGTGAATGGAAGGCAACAGGAAACAAGTTGAAGGAAAGGCATTAGGATTTGCTTATGAATTTGATAAGGAAGGAAGGAGAAGGATGGCGGATATCTTCCCTTCCTCATTAGCATATCACTGGGAGCCCATTTCCAGCTACCCAATTTGTAGGAGCAAGTGAGTAACAAAAGTGTGGGACACCAAACTGTGGGACCCCTTGTTCAAGAAATATTAGGAATTTCAAGACTGGGAGAGCAGAGGTGGAGTCTCTTCTGAGTGTGGGACCCTTTGGATAGTAGAGGTCACAGGCCAGTGGAGCCAACTTTGGGTGACCTGAACCCACACGCTTAGAACTCCCAGGCCCTGATTTTCCTGAAAAATGACAAGGTGGTCAAGGGGAAAGCCAAAACACTTCAGCTCCCTGTCCTCTGAGGGTGTCTGAGCACTCAGGTCGCTGGAGGTCCAGGGCATCCAGAGGACATAGTGGGTGGAGCCAAGCCAAGTGATTCAGCTTCTAACCTCCTCTGTGCCACTCATTAGCCAGTAACAGGGCTCAGTCTGGATCTCAATGACTCTTAGACTCAATTTCTGCATCTGTACATGGGGACCTTATTATGGCCTTGATGGGTGGACAAGCGCAGCTCTCAGACAGTGCATTTGTTACTGTCTTCCAAGGATCCCCCCATCACTTCTCTCTACAGAGACAAGCAGGAGGGCAGTGTGGTGATGTTTGGTGGGGTGGACAATCGCTACTACAAGGGAGAGCTCAACTGGGTACCATTGATCCAAGCAGATGACTGGAGTGTACACATGGACCGGTAAGCCTCCCCCTCTGAGGGTCAGCCCAAGTGATGCTCCCACTACTGTACATGGACAGAGGCAGACACACACATATGCATTCTCAGATACATACTCACACAGACATACACACCACCTGCAACAACAGAGAGACACACAGACACTTGGAAACCCACAGCCGACACATATAAACATGCACATAGACACATAAAAAATGCATAGTTAGTCAGAGACACACAGGCACACACAGACACATACAAACACACATGCAAAGAAACACACAAACAGATACACAAACAACCCATGGGTTCATAATCCTCAGGCCTTCTGAGCAAGGCTCTGACCAGGGTCCTAAAAGGGTCCAAAGAGGTCTGTGAGGCTGAGAGAGGGCTACACCCTTAGAGGTGGGGAGAATGGTTAGAGGACTCTACAGTGTGGTGAACAGAGGATCAGGGAAAATTTCTCCAGCCTGAACAGAGCTATGATAACATAACCAACTGTCCAGAGCTACCTAGGACATAGGAAGTTCTCAGTACAGATAAATATCATTTTAAAAACAGAGACAGTCTTGAGAAAATGGGGGAAACTGGTCTTCTTAGCGAGCAGCTACCCAGCAGTGAAGAGAGGCTTGCTGCAGTCTTAAGACATGAAAGCAACTAATAAAAAAGACAGGGGCTATAACAGAGAATCAGGAAGGTGGATCCAAGAGTGACCTGAGGACAAGAGGTATAATTGATAGGACTCTGTGTGATACCCCCAGACAAAAGCTGACCCGTCCTTTGGAGTTTCTGTGCGCTAGTCATGTATTTCCTGGCCAGAGTCTCAGGGTCTGAGCTGGTTGTAGGAGCAGTGCTGGGAGACACCCTCTCCCAGAGGAGCCCTTCTCTCCCCTTACTATGAGAATCTGCTGCCCCTGCGAATCTCCATCTTCACTCTTGTGTGTGACCCGTTATTTGTTCCCCACAAGATACAGCTCTCTGGAGGTTTCTTATTGTTTTCTCAGTCTTCATTCATTTATTGACAGACAAGCATTGGGCATCCACTGTGTGCCAGGCACTTTAGGGAGGCAAGGAGAATAAAACTCGCCCTCACATCTAAGAAGGCAGATGTACATGAAGTGACTCGCCCACATAGTGAATTGTAACTTTGGTACATGCTAGACATGAGGAGGAGAAGGCAATGGCAACCCACTCTAGTACTTTGCCTGGACAATCCCAGGGACGGTGGAGCCTGGTGGGCTACCCTTTATGAGGTCAAACAGAGTCGGACATGACTGAAGTGAGTTAGCAGCAGTAGCAGCAGCAGACATGAGGAAGGGTCTACAGAGAGTGACCAAGACAGGAGACTGATAATCACAGAGGGAAAGACTTCCAGAAAACAATACAATTAAGCTGGAATCTGGAAGATGAGAAGAAATTTGCTAGTCAAAAGGGAGTGGAGTCTTCTAGGAAGGAAGACCAGCTTGTGTCAAGGTACAAAAGATCCTGCTGTATTCAAATACTGCATTCGAAGATGTCAAGAAAGGTGCTGTGTCAAGAGCAAAGGAAAAGAGGGAGAGAGATGAAGGGCTGTTTAGGAGACAGTCAGGAAGGGGACAACTGTGGGGAGGCTCAGAGTGACCTTGATGCCGGCTTTCTTCCTTTGTCTCTCAGCATCTCCATGAAAAGAAAGGTTATTGCTTGTTCTGACGGCTGCGAGGCCGTTGTTGACACCGGGATATCACTGATCCAAGGGCCAAGAACACTGGTCGATAACATACAGAAGCTCATTGGTGCCACGCCACGGGGTTCCAAGGTGAAGGGTCATGCCCCAGGGTCACTCCCTGTCTCCACACACAACAAGGATCTCCAGGGCCAACCTCTCTCCCTCTCTCTCTAACAGCACTACGTTTCATGTTCTGCGGTCAATACTCTGCCCTCTATTATCTTCACCATCAACGGCATCAACTACCCAGTGCCAGCTCAAGCCTACATCCTCAAGGTGAGGGGACAATACTGAGGGTTGGTTCTCAAACTGGAGCTTGCAGGAACCCTGGGCTGCTGCTGGGAGGAGGGCGCCCTCTGGAGGCCATGTCACACCATTGCAGATGCTGCTGAGCCCTGTGGCTGGGCCAGTGCCTCCCATAAAACCAATCACTTGAGAGTAAACGGCAGTGTGGGACACTGATCTTCATGAAATATGTGGAGAGGCCACACCATATGGCATGGTGGGAGTCAGGGAGAGGGGAACACTAGGTCCTCAGTCCTCGAAGTGCTTCAATTCAATCTGAACCCTTAGGTGCATGAACATGAAATTTAGCTCTAGCAGTCCCTGAAATAGGCCATGTTACAAGGAGAACGGCTGGAGACAGTCCCAGTGTGCTGTCCCAGCATAAGTTAACAGTCTCCCTTCCCTCCTCAAAGTTTTCCTGATTTGGATAATAAATTACACGGTCAGCCTAGGTCTGGGCTGCATCTTCCCCTTGCTCCAGCCAGGTACCTCCTTTGTGAGTTGTGGTACCTGATCCCTCTGTGGGGAGTTGAATGCTGATGTGAATAAAGGGTGCACAGTGACTGCTCAGCCCCGGCACAGGGTGGAGGCTTCATGTCTGCTCTCTGCAGGAGTTCAGAGCAGGCTGATGGGCTCAAAGAAGACTTTGAGGAAGAGAGGGATTTTCAGGAATTCTAAAACCACAAACTCACTGAGCCATATGGAGGGTTGCTTGGTTCTAGGCAAAACTGCACTGGATTCCATGCAAATGGCATCCCGATGTGGTCTGCACTGGGGCCCTGGGGACTTACTAGGGGTGATGAGGGCTACAGACTGACCGGTGGGGAAGGGGAACCAGAGTAGGTTACTCAACCAAGCCTGGAGTGGCCAAAGAGGGTGAGTGCGGGCTGAAGGAGGCTTCTCAGAGTTCCTGAGTTAAGTCTTCAGGAACGTGTTGTGGGCACTGCTCTATTTAAGATGGATAACCAACAACGAGTTGCTGTTTAACACAAGGAATTCTACTCAGTTATATGACAGCCTGGATGTCATGGGACATCCAGAGTACACAGATACATATGGTTAAGTCCCTTTACTGTCCACCTGAAACTCAGAATATTGTTAATAAGCTCTACTCCAATACAAAATAAAGTTTTTAAAAATAAAGTACGGATTGTGGGGATGCGTGACGAGAACCAGCATTCTCTGCAGAGAAAACAAGGAGTAGGAGCCGGAAGGAAAGAAACAGGGAGTGAGGAGAACTATGGAAAACTTGTTCTTTCTAAAAAATTATATTGAACTATGGCTAATCTTCAGTGGTGCATTAAGTTCTGCTGCACAGCAATGAGACTCAGTTATACACATTAAAAAAATATTTTTTTTCTTGTTCCTTTTCATGTGGCTTATGATTGAATATTTAATATATTTCCTTATGCTCTACAGTAGGACTTTGCTGTTTTTCATTCCTCTGTTTCCCGAAATCCCAGTCCTCCCCTCCCCCATACCCTTCCTCGTGGCAACGTCATGTCTTGGCCCTTTTTGGTTGTGGATGAACTTTCGTATCCCCTGCTATTGAGAAAATCCCTTGATACTTACCAAAAGTGGGAAATAAAACAAAGAATTGTGCTGGGTCTGGATATTGGGGGGAGTCGCCGGTAAGGGCTCATGCTGACTGGTGTGTGTCTCTGACTCCCCCAGGATTATAGAGGCCACTGCTATACCACCTTTGAAGAGAACATAACAAGGACATCTAGAGAGACCTGGATGCTGGGTGACGTCTTCCTGAGGCTGTATTTCTCAGTCTTTGATCAAGGAAATGGCAGGATTGGCCTGGCACAGGCAGTGTAAATGCCTGGAGCGGTTCAGGAATCAGTAAGGGCGCTCCTAACACACACTCACTCACACTTTGGGCACTGCTGCCCAGGATGCTGGTGAAATGTATTTCATGGTCTGCACACCATATTCTCAGTAAGGAATAAAGAGTTTCGCTCTTAATGGTGCTGAAACAAATGGTTGCCTCTGTTTGTGTCTGGGAGTGAAGGACCTAGAACGAAGTCTGAATCAAAATGGCGAGGAGCCCTACTCCAATTAGCTTCAAGGAAAAGGGAGACTCATTGAAACGATTCTGGGAATCCATGACACAAGACTCAGAGCGAATACAAAGATCTCAGTGACTGGAACCAAGAAATCAGAAGTCATCAATTCTCTCTCACCCTTCATGGGACATCCAGAGTACACAGATACATATGGTTAAGTCCCTTTACTGTCCACCTGAAACTCAGAATATTGTTAATAAGCTCTACTCCAATACAAAATAAAGTTTTTAAAAATAAAGTACGGATTGTGGGGATGCGTGACGAGAACCAGCATTCTCTGCAGAGAAAACAAGGAGTAGGAGCCGGAAGGAAAGAAACAGGGAGTGAGGAGAACTATGGAAAACTTGTTCTTTCTAAAAAATTATATTGAACTATGGCTAATCTTCAGTGGTGCATTAAGTTCTGCTGCACAGCAATGAGACTCAGTTATACACATTAAAAAAATATTTTTTTTCTTGTTCCTTTTCATGTGGCTTATGATTGAATATTTAATATATTTCCTTATGCTCTACAGTAGGACTTTGCTGTTTTTCATTCCTCTGTTTCCCGAAATCCCAGTCCTCCCCTCCCCCATACCCTTCCTCGTGGCAACGTCATGTCTTGGCCCTTTTTGGTTGTGGATGAACTTTCGTATCCCCTGCTACTGAGAAAATCCCTTGATACTTACCAAAAGTGGGAAATAAAACAAAGAATTGTGCTGGGTCTGGATATTGGGGGGAGTCGCCGGTAAGGGCTCATGCTGACTGGTGTGTGTCTCTGACTCCCCCAGGATTATAGAGGCCACTGCTATACCACCTTTGAAGAGAACATAACAAGGACATCTAGAGAGACCTGGATGCTGGGTGACGTCTTCCTGAGGCTGTATTTCTCAGTCTTTGATCAAGGAAATGGCAGGATTGGCCTGGCACAGGCAGTGTAAATGCCTGGAGCGGTTCAGGAATCAGTAAGGGCGCTCCTAACACACACTCACTCACACTTTGGGCACTGCTGCCCAGGATGCTGGTGAAATGTATTTCATGGTCTGCACACCATATTCTCAGTAAGGAATAAAGAGTTTCGCTCTTAATGGTGCTGAAACAAATGGTTGCCTCTGTTTGTGTCTGGGAGTGAAGGACCTAGAACGAAGTCTGAATCAAAATGGCGAGGAGCCCTACTCCAATTAGCTTCAAGGAAAAGGGAGACTCATTGAAACGATTCTGGGAATCCATGACACAAGACTCAGAGCGAATACAAAGATCTCAGTGACTGGAACCAAGAAATCAGAAGTCATCAATTCTCTCTCACCCTCGATCTTTCTCTTTGCTCTTCTTTGATGGTCTTAGCTTAGCAACTTTCTTCCTTAAGGCTTCTACACCTAATAAGGGAGTCCAGGTTACCTACCCTAGGGTTTTAAATCCTGAAGGCATCACCTAGTAAGGAAAGAAGATTGCAGACACCAGAGTTCAAGGGTGTTCTCTGAATGACCCACCTCAGATCACAGGTACAGTCCTACATCAGCTATCCTGGCAGGGACATGGGGCCTTATGACTGGTTTTACATGGTCTTTGGCCCTGACCCAGCAGTACACATGATTGTCAATTTCCTCCAGAACTACATGACTGAAGCTTGGGAGAGGCAGCCCCAAGGAAAGCGACTGGGAGATGGTCTAGGCCATGGAAGATTTTGTGATGACCCACCAGCTCCACCAACTCCTCATTCAGAAAAATTATAAAGGGTAATGAAACAGACTCTCTTCATTCCATCTCAGATGATCTTGTTACTGGGATGTGATAAGACTGAGAGCTGTGTGGGGAGAACCAAAAAGAATGAATTACAGAGACATGAATGAAGGGTTGTGGCCCTTGTTACTCATCATGAATGTTCTTCAGTAGGATCACATTCCCCTGCCCTTCTGTGTGCCCATCACCCCAGGTTTGCCATGACCATGGAAAATACTTCAGCCAGTGGAATTTGAGTAGAGGTGATATGTCACTTCCAAATGGAAGTATTATTTTCTGTCCCACTGGCTGGAATGCTGATATAATGATAGGAACTGGAGCAGCCATGTTAGACCAGAGGTAAGTAGCACAGGTGGAAGATGTAACAAGAAAGAAGTGGGCCCTCATCACTGTGGAGAGAACTGCACTAACATTATATGAAAGAGAATTAAAATTGTGTTATATTTAAAACAATGTTATTTAGGGTTTGATTACAGTCGTTGAATCTGTAACCTAACACTCAGAATAAGTGATCTTTGTGTTAGCATTTTCTTGACATTAGGGTCTGAATGAGACAATATCTACTGACGTATACTTAGAAGTGAGTCAAGTGACAGCCCTGCCTCTGGAAGCTGTGGTCTAGTGTGGGATCCAGAAACTGAAGCAGGAACAAAGCAACGTGGCAAGAGAGATTCAAGATACTGTAGGAACCCTTGGGAGGGGAACCGCAATCAGTCCTGATATCAGAAGATTGCTTGAACCAGAGACAATCCTCTATCAGATAAATAGGCCATGGTGCCAAGTTTCATATAAGAGTGATTTATTTCAAATTCCTTCCAGAGTGTTTTCCTTTTCGATCTAGTGCTTAAGATATGCGTTTGAGTCCTGGTTAACATTGCAAATGCCCCAGGGCAACTAAGCCAGTGGGCCACAACTACTGAGCCTGAGTGCCCTAGAGCTTGTGATCTACATCAAGAGAAGCACTGGATTGAAAAGCCAGTGCACTACCATTACAGAGTAGCCCCAGCTTAATGCAAATAGAGAAGTCCTGAGCAGCAGTGAAGATCTCAGTTCAGTTCAGTTGCTCAGTCGTGTCCAACTCTTTGCGACTCCATGAATCGCAGCACGCCAGGCCTCCCTGTTCATCACCATCTCCCGGAGTTCACCCAGACTCACATCCATCGAGTCAGTGATGCCATCCAGCCATCTCATCCTCGGTCATCCCCTTCTCCTCCTGCCCCCAATCCCTCCCAGCATCAGAGTCTTTTCCAATGAGTCAACTCTTCGCATGAGGTGGCCAAAGTACTGGAGTTTCAGCTTTAGCATCATTTCTTCCAAAGAAATCCCAGGGCTGAGCTCCTTCAGAATGGACTGGTTGGATCTCCTTGCAGTCCAAGGGACTCTCAAGAGTCTTCTCCAACACTACAGTTCAAAAGCATCAATTCTTCGGCGCTCAGCCTTCTTCACAGTCCAACTCTCACATCCATACATGACCACAGGAAAAACCATAGCCTTGACTAGACGGACCT